>NNCF01128577.1:886238-904946 GCA_002313205.1 Laupala kohalensis | reverse complement strand
ATATATATATATATATATATATATATATATATATATATATATATATATATATATATATATAAAATTATTAATTATGATTATGGTAAGTTATACATATAAGATTAATGGTTTCTTAGTGCAATATGCTATAAAACTTCCGTACCTCAAAATTGCCTCCTAAGCTTTGACTTCGTCTAAGTAGTTTTTTGATTTTGATTCTATTTGATTTTACATTCTGCGATTATCTTTTATATTATTTTTCAATTGTGTAAGTATCAATTGAAAAATATCAGTATTACAAAGTCACGAAATATTTATACAGATAACCCTAACTGGCAAGACTGGCCAAGTTAATTGAGAACGCATCTCTGTCGGATTAGACGACAGAAGTAATAATCAGATATCAGTTTTAACCTCCAGGAAGGCGGACGTTCTTTCCGGTAACAAACATGACGTCTGCACGGATTGAAGGTAATGTCGTACAGAAACGTCAGCAACATACAGCAACGTCAAATAGACACGTTACATATCACTATCTTGTGTGAAGATTCGTAGAAATGGTGAAATAAGATCAACACAACAGAGAAGCAGAACAATCTTAAATTGGCGTAAAATTGCTTATTACTGATCGGTAGATAAGAGCGTTATATAAATTCGTCGAACACTCATAAATTTGGCTATTTAAAAAATGTATATGGTGAGCCTAAGATTTCAGGGGGCGGACTCAGACCCTACGTTGATCCTACTGTGTCGGCGGAGTCGGAGCGCCTCCAACGCTTACGAAGTCAGCGCCGGGCACCCTGCTTAATCCAGGTACCATTCATAAAAATGACTATTGCAAGTAAATTCTCTGAGATTTGATCAATTCTATGATGATTTATTTTCAAATGAATCTTGAATGATTTATTTATCTTATTTTCTAATTTTTACGTTCCCTCACGAACGAAAATTATTATCATAAAAGAATAAAATGAAAAATTTCGAAACGATATTACTCCATGTATTTGATTTTTTAACAAATCTTATACAACTTTTTTCATTAATTTGTGATTACATATCATGCAAAGTATCAAAACAACAGTAACAAATTTTTACGTTTTCGCTTTTGACAACGCTCTGTCCAGAAAGAAAGTCTAGTTACAGTCTGCAAACCACATTTCATAAATGCTTCCGTATTTATTTCTTTATATAAATATCATTTATGGATACCTCGTGAAGCGAATCGATGTGTCTTGGCAAGCTTTTACGTCAACATTGAGCAAATCAGGATGATTTAATTGGTTATGCGTTTTCAGGACAGCCTAATTGAGGACACTATTTCATTCATGTGAATGTATTTAAACCCAAGAAAAGGAATTTTACAAACAGTTGGTGAAATGTTTAAGGAAGACTTACTGAATAACGTATGATACTAATACATGTACGATCTAATACGAACAACGGTACAGAGTCATTAAAAATATCTTCTTATTTCTCATCAATGAACGAAAACTAGGTGAAAGGTGTTCTCGAGACGTATATTCGTAGATTGAATAATGTACTTCATGAACGAGCCAAATATGTCACGAAGTACATTTTCCTATTTCCTAGAACGTGTTGATGTAATATTTATTTCTTCTCTAAGTAATGGTTGCGAAGAAACAAAAGCTCAACAAAGATTTATCAAAACCAAAAATAATCGGAATTTGTATAAGACGTTCTTCAGGATAGAATTCTTCTAAAATATTTTCGGGAGTCATCAGTGTTTATTAAAGACCTATAACGCATTGTCCAACATGATCCTGTTTGAGAGCAAAGTCAGATAATACAAGATTTTTTATTTCTTGATTCGTTCTTTCAGTTTTACCATGTATTTTCTAATTCTTTAATTTTAAACTAAGATAAACAGCCTTAAACTAAGAAAACATCACTCGAACTAAAAATGTTCAAAAAATATTGTGAGTCATCATCTTTAGAAGGAAATATTATTGAGAGTGCGTTTTTATAATATTTAACACATACCATACGAGTTAACGTTTTGAATCTTGTAACGATAAATGATACATATAAAATAAAGTTCCCCGTCACGCTAGTCTGTTCGCGATTTTCTCAGCGAGTTCGGAACGGTCTTCACCAACTTCAGTATTCCAGTTTTCTCTAATGGAGTGTTTAATAGGGAAAGTTTAGGTGTATAAGATGAGGATATTTGGTATAAATCAGCTAACCTAATGTAGCGGTAGATGTGTGGGAAAACAATGCGTAACAATTTGTACAAGTTCAATACGTAGACAAGAAAGTCCACGCCAGTTTATTGCCTACCTATAGAGGTTAACGGAACGTAAATATGTCGGTGTAAATATATTGAAAATTGACATGTTAAACAACGTAAACTAAAGAGAGTAATTTAGTAAGGAAAATATAATATATTATCTATAGAAATGCGATCTTTATTTTGTGCATTAAATGATGATAAAAAACTGTTTGTAAGTGGTAACATGGAGGAATGGTTTAGATTTTTCAAGGCTGTTTCTGAACTCACTCCACCCTCACAAAGATGCGTATAAAGAAATATCATAAAATAATATTATTTCCACCATGCTTTTTTGCGTACTCTTCATTATAACATTAAAAATCTGTAAGCAAAGCTGTGACAGGTCGAAAGTTGATTATAAATCAATCGTATTAGTTGTCAAGTGCAGAAAATCTAAAATTGCAGAAAGGTTTAAAAAGTCTTATAAACCATATTTTTTCAGTCTGAACCATGGTATATTTTCAGAATACCTGAATCAGCGATTCTGGAGTTTTGTAATTGATCGGAACTAAGGGAGAACTTACCATTTTTTGTAGATTCACTATTACAATTAAACGACAAAAATATTTCAATCAATTTTCATTTAGTTTAAATTAAGTGGTGAAGAAACGTAAGGTTGTTACTCGTACAATATCACACAACAGAAATTTGAATCTCCTTATAATTTTTTCAAAGCCATAATTAATTAATCCAATGTAATTTATAACACCTCCAATTTATTTCTTAGTTTATTCTTAATGAAATGTATAAAATGATATACAACCCATGAAGAATTGGAACTATCCTTCTTTTAAAGGTATTTCTGTTACAATCAACTTGTCAGGCACCACAATAAATTAATCCGTATCTCGCTCGTAACATTCTACGAATGAAATTACGCGTATCTGTGGAGTACAATAAGTTTTAAATCCATCTTATAAATGTTATATTTTATTATTGCCAATCTCTTCCAGGGTCGGTCCTAATTAAAACAGCTACCAAGTGCTGTATCGCAACAACTGATTTAATTTTCGCGGTCAGATTGAAACACCAATCATCAGGATTCAGAGTATACGAGTTTGTGCCAATTCGTGTGCTTCGTAGACGCAAATATCTCCATTCGAGAGCTCTAATTAACCAGCGGCGATGGGATCGTGCAGTAAGAAATCGCCGCGTGGAGGCGGAGCGCTCGCTAACCGAGTGCGCGCGCTCGTATCCGCCCGCCGCTGNATATATATATATATATATATATATATATATATATATATATATATATATATATATATATATATATATATGTGTGTGTGTGTGTGTGTGTGTCACTCAACCTCGTTGAGAATTTATTTGCTCTTCACTAAAAATCTAATGTGTCGAATCATTTCATACACGAACATGGAGAAAGCAGGTCAAGATTGAACACCATAGTATTGCAAAAAACTTTTTAATTACAAAGAAAGCAAAGTCGATCTCAAAGTAATATTATCTTTGTTTACCAGTAAAGCTAAATATTTGCTCGGGATACACTCCTAAACGGCTCTTCACATTTTTATGTCGTTTTCACTTTCTTTAAATTACCTTACAAATTTTAATCGTAAAAATATTTAAATTTTGTACTCCGTTTTCACTAACGAAAAAAATCATTTTATTTCAAAAATCTAACAATTTTTTTCTCAATTAGGGCTTAACCCACTGTAAAAACACAGCAATTCACAAAGTCTTGATTGCTTGTACAAATTATGCTAATTATGCCATCTCTGGTAAAAAAATGAAGATTAAATATTTTGCAATTTCACTTTGTTTCTTCAAAGTTTAGGGAGAGAAAATACGAATTAACTTCAATACCTCTATCGTGCGGGAACTTTCAGAAAATAAAAGTTAAAATTTATATTAATCAGTTATAATCTTCAGAAACATTTTATAAACAATATTAGTGTAAAGAAAGATAACAAAATTTCATTAATCACAAATTATATAATGAACAACTTGAGTGGGACTGAGCGAAGATTTCGTTGCCTTGAAAACTCTGTAGCTATGAAGAGATTTGGTTGCAAAATGAGGAAAATAAGGTTGTGTTCAGTAGGAAACATTTGTGATTTGTTCATTGTTAGTGAACATTTGATATTTGTTTATATTTATGTTTCAAATCATGAATGACAATGTCAAAATCTTAGAAAAAAATTAACACGAAATGGAACGAGAAAATACATTACAAAAGACCGAACGCAAAAATTGAATTATTATCTACAAAACATACAGGAACACAGCATAAAAATTCGTGAAAACGCCATCTACAAAACAATATACGGGTTAAAAATATTCTACAATGTCTCTTTCAACACAATGTTGGATGTGACAATACATACTTAAATTAATTCTTGAAATTTCTTTAATAGAAACAAATGTACGAAAGGAGTCTTCAAATGCTGCCATGAAATATTAGTATTTCTACTTATTTACATTTATATGCTTGACAACAAGAAGAATTAAAATTTGTTGACGCTTATCGAAGTTTAACGAACTGTCTCCGAACAAAGGTGCTTGGCGGGTAGCTTTTATGCGCGTGTCGGAGTCAAATTTTTAAGGAAGTACCGTGTTAAAATGTAATATTTGTCAGCCGTTTATCCTTGTAATGCCACGTAGTTAAGTGTGACGGGAGAAAAGGGATAATTTCGAAAAGTTGTAATACATCGAATTCTTTGGAAAAATATTTTCGGTAGATATCATGGGAATTTAAAATGGTAGCAAAGCAGCGAGTACGTAAGCCAACTGTACTAGTATATATAATAGTGTAGTTTTATTGATAGTTTTCAAAACATCTAGTCTCATCTACTTTTAATGTCAAATACGACTTTATTTTTCATTCTTGACTTTCTTTGGCCAAAATTCATTCTTGACTTGTATTGAAGGATAACATAGATCACATCAGTTGGGACTCATTATACCATCGTAAAATATTGCAAAATTTTCCTGATCCACTTTCTGAATTGAAGATACCGAAAAGTTTTGTACCATTTCAATATTTTTATTGTGAAACGGAAAAAAAAAGAACAACAAGTATCAGGGTTCAATCCCCGTACCATTTCCCATTTACATTCAATATAAGATCATTAAAATATGTTAGTACGTCATAAATGTAGTTTATAGCATAAAATATGAGTTATCATTAAATGTTGAAAGATATATTCCTCTTACGTTGGAAAAAATGTTATTAGATTGTTTGTAAAGTCAATTGCTCAAAGCGTCCAAATATTAATAATCTTCTTGTTCCGTTACTACCAATAGGTAAATTCCAAATAGAGACTAACTACTGAAGGCGATATATAATTGAACTAATGAAATAATTTCTATACTATGGTATTATGGAAGAAACAATATGCTATTACATGTTTACATTTCCAGAGCGAATAAAAATATAACGCAATGAATTTTCCAGAGAGTATTCCATTCTACCGTTAATAGTATCCTATGATAACTTCATTATATGTTTAAATACCGTGCTCGACGTATAGATTGTTGCAAGTAAGATGTGCTTAGTGTGCGTTAAGGCAATGAAAATCACTCGCATTTTCATGGAATCATCAAAAGCATTCACATTCCTACACATTCTCCAGAGAGACGTACAATTGTGACTCTGTTATTTACCAGACTACCTACTTTCTTCAGTATGACATGGAAATTCATACTTAGTTGACGTCACCTCAATGCTCAACACGGCATGAAAATGTATGAATATACGAAATACTACGTGAAATAAATTATTCATTTCATCTTTTAAGTATCAGTTATTTTGAGTTGTATATCACGAAGTGAGATTTTATGCGTTGTTTCATTTGAACAAGCATCGCCATACTTTTCAAGTTGCAGACAGTTATAAAATAAAATAGTATATATATTTATATATCAGGTACAGCTCTCGATTTTCCTCCTCAGTATTGATGCCCATGGTAAAAAGGATGATCACTGCATTACCGCTCATCGACACATCGTAAATCGTAAGTGAAACCTTTTCATACCAACAATTATCCTATTACGAACGACAAGAAAGGGCATCCTTTGAGAGGAAATATGAAGGGCATTAAACCAAGTGTAATAAGCTCAAGCTAAGACCATTTTCTTTTGTATTCTGTACGCACATGGTTTAATGATCATTAACCATAAACAATGTCAATAAAATATCTGGCGTGTGCCCAGTGGAGTAGTATGAACGTAGAATTACTTACGTGCACTTCCACAACTTATCACTGCTTTTAAACAATCGAATTTAGAGAGAACAAGGTTTTCATTGGTTGACACCTTGAACTTCGCATGCAAAACTGTACGAAGAGTAGAACATGCTGTCTACGCTGCAAGATTTGGAAAATAGCGCAACGACGTAATTTTCTGTCCTTCGAAACGGTAGACTTTATCGTACTTTGCATGCAATATTGGAGCACAAAATGTATCGTGTGAAGCGAGCTTTAGAGTGAACATAATTCTCCCTGCTGTTACTTCCTCAGAACAAAGGTGAGTATTTTTTTTCCAATTTCAATTTAATTTGTTAACCTAATTTGTTACTTACATCGATTTATGTAGAATACACATGGAAAGGAAATGAAAAACACATATTGACAACCCTGTCTGAAAACGGTGTCTTTACAGAGCTCCCGCGTGGTTAATTATTTCCACATTTTTGTCTTTTTTTCCTGATTTTTGTCCTATGATCAATGCCTCAGCCAGCATCTATCTTCAGGTGCCTCCATCTCCGCCACAGAGAGGCAGGCGCATCGTTTTCTATCCTTGACATTATCCTTTCCTTACATCTCTCTACTTGATTTGTCCAGTCCTTTTAGTTTTCGTCTTCTTTCCGTCTCACATCTCGTATACCTCCCAATTGTGTCACAAAATCCTTGTACGTTTCCTATCTCTCCTTCGTCTTCATTAGTCGCTCCAAATCGTCAATCCTCCCAATTCCCTCTTTCAAAAACTTTACGTAAACTGCCCTCGCCAATCCATAGAGTGGGTAATCCCACATCACATGTCCTGCATTTCCCCACACATACAATCACTTTTCTCTCGTAATTTTCCTTCCTTTAAATACTTTCCAAATTTGACATGCTCTGTCACGAATTGTATTACTTACCGATTTAATTTAAACCACTTGCGATTTTCATGCGCAAATTCCATTTTTAGTATGTATTTATAAATTAATCTCCCTTTTGTAGTCGTCCGTCACAAACAATGTTACTTTAATCTTTCGTCATGTGCAGCAGCGATTATTTTTTTCGACTCTTATTTGGTTCTAAGTAAGGCCACAGCAGGATGTTCGAAACGTTTGCAGTTCTCCTGTATACGCGTGTCCCGGACAGATGAGTATGTGCTACAAAAAATTCAATATGAAACGTGATACTGGAAAACGACACTTTATTTCATCGGGCAAATTTGAAAATATTCTCTTGCGGACTCAACGTAAAGATCTCAAGAAACATCTAAAAAGGTGTGACTATACTCGTGGGCTCAAGGTATTTTTCTGCAAAATTCGGAAGCAATCTTTGTAACGATACCTCGTTTTTGGAACTGGTTAAGAATGGCACGGGGTAAGGGAGATTTACAAAAGTCGCCTCTTCGAAATAGGATTTAATAATATATTCTCAGATTAATATTTATGTATAACACAAGCTAACAATTTAAGTAATCAAATTAATAAATCACATACTTTTTCATATCATTACGATAAAACATTGAAATTTTTAAGGTCACATTCGTCCCCATAGCAACTTCCAGCAGGAAATGTACTTTATATGCGTGAAAAATAGTCGCATGGTCACAAATTGGTAATATTTTAATAAAATTAATGCGTGTACAATTTAATAAAAATATTTAAAAAATTGTTACCCGTAAGCGTTAAAGATACTATTGAAAGCTGAAGATACATGAGAAACAAATCAAGGAATGTGCAATTAAGTTAAATAAATAAATAAATTATGACTTACTAATTTTTAACTATTCTTGAGTACATCATGGACGTAAATAGTAAAATGTGTAATTAAAATGAAATTCTTAAAGTTAACAGTTATATCACAAGAAGACGTCAATTTTATGCACATTTAAAAATGCTATTTTATATATTATATTTTCCAAATAGTTATTGCTGTAAGAAAGTATGAAAGTGAATTTTGGAAGTAGTGATACCTTTATCAGTGTTTTAAAAGTGTCTTTTGAATTTGATTTTGTAAAATAAAAGTTTGTGTATTCCTCAAATTATTAAACAACACAAAACAATGCGTATACCACAATATGAATGTTATGTGCAATTTATTCATTCAGAGGATTTAATTATGTTTAATTAACTGTTCTATGCAACAAAACATCAAGCAAGCACCAACATGTACGGGAGAGATAAGCAAAGTCAATAACAATGTTTGCATGTACAAAAGAGCTTACTGGAAAGCTGCAACCGATACTGGAGGATATAATATTCAAAAGTTACTGGAGATACTTACTTTGTTGTTTGATAAAATATAATTAAGAGATTCAGAAATATTTTGAAGTTTTCTCATTTAAGAAATGCCAGACACGGATTTTCTTTCATATCTTTGATTTGATATGCTAACAGAATTGTATTTCCTATCTTGGTTTAATGGATTTGATGTTCCTGATCTCTACATCAAATGTGATTGACCAAACGCCAATATTCATTTCATGCCTTTCATTCGTAAATATTTGAATATATGCGATTCTTCGCACGGTACCCTATGCCATTTGAATGCATTTGACCGTCTCTTCACCGTGAGTTAGACATAAGGTAATAACTTGTAAAATATTTGCTGTTCTTATTCTTCTTCAGTTTTCCTTTTCGTATATTATTGACTTGCACTATATAGTCTTGACGATTCTTTTGGCAACATTTATCATTTTTACATCGTGCACTTAATAATTATTTAATAAATAACCATTTACAGAACATCACCCCCTTCACTCGTGGGACTGGAATAGATGTCACGAATGTTTGATTGTTTGTAGTTGAGATGGCAAAGTAATAATATCAAATTAAGATGAGAATTTTAAACAGCAATTTGAATACACATTAATACCAACTCTAAATGATATTTTTCAAGAAAAAAAGTTTGATGATGTTAGCGAAAATGTTGGGCAACGAGCACATATTAAAAGAATGTGAAAAATGCTCTATATTCAGTTTATATTCACTTTATATTCGATGAAAATATATTCTATAATTTCCTTATAGATTTAGGGAAACGCATAGCAAACAAAGCTTATGTTGTTGTAAAGACCAAATAAAAGGTATTCTACTCTTTCCAGGTCCACGACATGAGTCAACATGAAATAACCTTCACTGGCCTCACCTTCCCAGGAATAACAGATTATAGTAGATTCTACTACAAACAAGTAACGATTGTGGATACAAAATTCTGTACAGATGCAGTGGATGTGGAAGCGAAAAAATAATATTTCAAAATTGTTCCGGAGTTTTTATCCTTCTATGCCAATGATAAAGACTAACCTTTGTTGCTTTTTGAATGCATTATCTCGGTTTGTCCTTCAACTTCATGCTTCGGAATGCATCAGAACGAAGAATCTTTAGACGATGCTTACACACTTAATCGAGAAATAATAATTCAATATCTATGTAAAAGGAACATTTTTTAAGATTATAGTTAAGTTAAAGATATTTTTTAAAAAGTAAAAAGTATTGGATAAAAAGTAATTTTATCCAATAAATATTTTTAAAATCTTGAAATTATTGTTGATTAAACTATCAGCAAGTTGTTTACGACCAGCATTATAAAATTTAGTACGTGAATAATATGGAATAACTTATATTGAAATTCCTCACCTTATTTTGTTTAGAGTATAACCCCAATCTTTAGCAAGAAACCCATGTCGAATGAAGTTTTTCTTCTGTTCCCGTCTTCTTTTAGCGAATGATGGAGTGGTTTCTTCTTGCTTTTGAGATCATTGCAGAAACTCAACTTGATTTTCTGACCACAAATTAAATATCAAATTGGCCTGTTAGAACGATGGAACGTTCCCCGTGCGAGAGGGACAGTTGGGTAGTTTATTTAAGTCACGTGTTCAAAGTAGGTGTGAAGGGATGAGAAAATCTAAGTTTGCCATCTCTCATAAAATTTCATTATTCGACCTTGACAAAGAGCGTATTCCATTCGTGTAAATCATTATCTAAATGTAGCGAATCTTTTCTGCTTGAATGATAAAGAAGTACGAGAACAGTTAACCTCCTCCTCCTCCTCCTCCTCCTCCTCCTCCGCCGCCGCACCGCCGTTCCGGAGCGCCACCGCCGCCGCTGCCCTCGTCACTGCCGTCGTCGTCGTCATCGGCCTTGGCGCATCGTGGAATGCGCTTCCGCCTGCTCCTCCTCCCCAACCCCCACCCCACCCCATCCCCGACCAGACCGCCCACCCCACAATCTCTACAACTTTACTGCTACAGCTCGCATTTGTAGATCGTGCTACATTCGATTCGATGCTGCTTGTGAATCTGCGGAGTGAATTACTAATCAGATTGAAATGGGATTTGAAGGGATAAAATCTTCAACTGCGATTCCGGTTCGTGTAAATGGAGTTTCGAGGAGGGTGGTGCAGGACATAAGTTTGTTTATTAATGTATGTTTTGCATCAGATAAATTGTTTCAGATGGAAACTCGCGAAAAGACATACAATAACTGAATTATATAATTTATGTACATTCCTTAAATCTAAAAAAAAGATAAATATATCATACGACCTTAGTTGGAATTCACACAAGATTGATTGAGANACAGCAAGATTGATTGAGAAATTTTTGTGGACACAACGTTTTAATCCAGCTTTGGACCTTCGTCAGGCGTTATAAATACTATAAAAAGCAACAAAAATGTTAACATCAAAGTTAACGATATTTCGTAGTTCGTTATTTTGTTGTTGTATACTTTTGCTCATTAAGAAGGCCCAAAACTGGGTTGAAACATTTTATTTATAAAAAAGCTCACAATAAATCTTGTGTAAATTCCCACTAAGGTCGTATTATATATTGAACTTTATTTAAATATTCAATTGCGACAAAATCTACATAACTTATTCCTTTTTCTGAAATTGAAATTTTTTACATGAACAACTCTTATGTTGTTTCTTTTCTTGCGATTATGGAAATGATTCTCTATTACCAATGTTACTCTTTTTTAATTCATGATACAGTATTAAAAGAAACATATTGTGACATTAACCTATGCGACATTTTCCTGGAATATCATTGTTTCAGTTGCTTTACAAGAGATGTATATTACACCCTTCCATTGTGTATTATGGATCCCCTATTGCATTTTGCATGTTTGCAAGATTTAATGAATCGAAATGTTGATAAACATTGAAAAAATAAAGGAAAGAAGTGCATGAAGGAGCGAATAAAAGAATTAGCAAAGATAATTGTGTGAACTCACTTTTGATCAAAGAGAGATTTCACTGGAAATAAATTACCGATTTTCCAAATGTATTCCCGTAATATTTCTGTAAGAGGCCAGTATTTCATTTTTCTAAAGAAATGGGTCTAATCAGTAACAAATAAGAGATGAAAATAATAATATTAATGTGGGTAAGTCTTATACAGATTATAAGTCAGTCTTGGTGATTTAGTGAAAAGTGACAACCAGCCAAGAAACGTTATGCAAGAAGCTGAATGGGTAGTGATGTTCAACCGTGACTCTAGCACTAATTTTATCAGTTACACTGTTCAGTAAAGTTACGTGCGTGATCAAATAATTCAAGTGATATAATACGTAAAATGGTAAAGTAATTTACTGCATCCAAGTCATACATGGTCAATCAAAGATAAAAAATAATACCTAAACTATCTCTTGCTATGTGTTTTTGACAATGACGAAATTCTTTAATCTTATTTGCAAGAACGAGCGTTATCGACACGTAAGTAATTACACATCATGCGGGTTAAATATATATTCACAACTGAAGCCTGCGCGTTCACATAAAATAATGAACAGAGGTTGCATTCTTTGAACTAACATTATTTTCGAGAAATGGAATTATATAGATGAAATTTCGATAAAACATTTAAGGTGAAGTAATTTGGCACCACATGTACTACTACGAGGGGTGTTCAATAAGAAGTGCACATTTTTTTCTCGGTCAATTTTGGTTCAAAACAATTGGAATTTTCTTTGGGACATCCTTAAACATTCCCGCATTGTCTCATATATTTCCATCAGTTCCAGACGGAAGGCAGTGTTATAACCAGCCTTTAAAATAGCGTATGCAACTCTTAGGAAATTGATGAAATTATTCCAGCGTGTTCGTGGCCACAAAAATGAGAACTCACTTCTCCTTCACGACAATGCGAGACCACACACAAGTCTGCACACACGAGAGGAGATAACAAAACTTCGGTGGACTGCTCTTCCTCATCCACCCTATAGCCCGGATCTCACACCTTCTAACTTCCATCTATTTGGTCCACTGAAGGATGGACTCCGCGGGAAGCACTACAGCAATGATGGGGATGTAGCTAGAACGTGGCTCAATCAGACTACTAGCTTGGAACCATGACGGTATCCAGGCTCTCACATTAAGACGTTGTATAATCATAGAATTAAACGGAGATTACGTTGAAAAATAGGATTTTATAGCCAAAGAATTAGTAAAAATATGGTGTATTTAAATCCTGAATAAAACCACCCTGTTTTGAGAAAAAAGTGTTGCATTACTTATTGATCGCCCTTCGCATATAACACAGACTCACAAATTCGTCTATTCCTACGACTAAACCTATTCTTAGTCATGTATTTTGACGCACTGAATACGAATCCGGGGTAAAAATGTGTCCATAATAGCTCATTCCTTGAAAATCGTAAAAAAATCCACTGTTAAATACATAAAAATGCAGTGGTCTAGTCTTCGGAACCAATTTTATGTTTTTTTGTGTGTCTGCGTAATGAATATTAAAAAACTCCAGATTCAAATGCGATATTACGTTCCGTAGAGTTTGATCTAAATCTACAGATTAAATGAAACAGAAAATATAAGCAAACATAAATAGCTTAACATAACAGTATAATTAGAGTATTGGGGTAATTCCATGTCAAATCCACACAGAGTCTAAACTTCACCATCTCAAGTTTGATGGTCTAGTGATAACGTCCTCGCTCCTCGATACCATTGAGAGGTGGAGCGTGGGTTCAAACCCCGCTCAGTCGAACTCGGTGAGGTTTTCAACTGGGTTTTCCCTCACCTACTCCAGACATATGTCGGTTCGGTACCATTAGTTTTCGGGCAACCAAACATCTCTCCTACCAGAATCCCTCACTCAAGTCACAGTTAGGTGTAAGAGCAGACATCTTGCCCGGAACCTCGCCATATAAACATCTAATCTGACTCCCAGACCTACTTAGTCTATCGTATAATGAGTTCCGTGTATATCCTGCGATATCAAACTTTTTATTGATTGTGAAAAAAAATAAAATTTATTGATTGTGGCAGAATTTGATTCCCCTTTACTTGTGTAACACTAATTTTTTGTGCAGGTAATGTCTAGAAATTGTTTAAACTATGATTTATTTTAGTTTGAATAAGCGTGATCGGTGAAGGTGTTAAGAAAAAGATGTTTTAATAGCGAAGTATAAAAATTCAGTTTTGCTACTTCTGTATAATGTTTCTGAATACATCTAGCACTGGTTATGATGAAAATGAAATTTTAATCGTGGTAGAGTTAAATTACTGACGTAACTCGTATAGAAGTCAGTACAATACCACACGGACTTCACCTAAAAGCAGACGTTTTTGATTTGAGAGATTACCATATGCCGACACTTCACTGTCATATATTGCGGCAGTACATGTACAAGTAATACCATACATATAAGTGTCTGGAAGGTAGTAATGTACTAGGGGTAGTAAATCCACTAGTCTTTGAGTTCAATGAAAACTCATTTGTTGACTTACAAATAATTTCAAAGTATACATTAAGGGAAGAAGCAAATCAAAACTAAGTGCCATGGGCATTTCAGAAATGTACAGAGTGATTCAGTAACAACGTTCTCCTCAAATATTTCCTGCAGATATTGAAGTACGACAATACAAAGATTTGAACGTACGACGTTAGAGCATACAACGAGTAGCGTTAGGGGTTCACTAATGTGGAAACATTTGGCGATTCCGTCAAAGGAAAAGAACACATTATTAAGACACCGGAAGAACCCAGTGATTTATATTCGGAATTGTTTTAATATTGGCGGAACTACTACGCTGCTGTTCGTTCAAAATCAATAAAAGTGAAAAAAAGGGGTGACAATATTTTCTGTAGCCAAAAAAGTTTCATATCATTTGTATACTCAAATGAGTAGCCCCATGCCAATAAGTATCGTGAAAATCACTCTTCGATATTCGTTCAGGAAATATTTGAGATCTCTTATATAGTGATTATGTTTAACACGGTATGATTGTTGTCAATAAAAATCTTTGACAAAATATTCAAATAGATTACTGTTGTGACTGTTAAAAGCTGTGATCTCTAAGTATTTCGTTATTTTAATTCAGTTTATAATGTCAATACTTTTAGAAGTTCGGATTGTATTTTCCTAAGTTTAAAGCGTTCATCGCAATACTGAATTTTCTTCAGTGAACCTGAGAACTTAATTTGCGATGTATTACAGTGGTAGAAGATATCAATTTCTTGTATTATCAAGAACTAAAATCAATACACCTCGTGGAAAATTATTTGCTGTGTCGAAGAAATACTTAGATTATACAGTCATTGTTCTATAATGTGAACTTATCTGTTCAAAATAAACTCGTTTTCCATCAATCACTCAGATTTAAAAAAAAATCATTCATCAATGAAAAACTGAACTTGAATGTGAAATGAGTTTGTTTCTCTTGCGACAATACCAATGATATGCTAATGAGATACCAATACAATACACTACTGAGAATTCTTTATCTTACATATTTAGAAGAGATCTCTCAAATCAACTTTGACGGACATTAATTTACTAATGAGATTTCTTTCATTTGATTCCCCTTTATATAGAAGCTAAGAATGAAGTTAAATTTTCTAAGCAATTTGTTTCCTAATTTTTGAAATATATCTGCAATTTAAAACTTAAACTCAGAAAATGATTCAAATAGTTAATGAAGCACAGGCTTGTTTCAACCTTTCTAAGCCTTTTAGTAGGGAATTATAAAATTGCGGAGACTTCGTTAAAATGATAAACCGATATGACAGTTCGTTCAAAAACATTTCATCCATTAGCTGTGAAAAACGTCATCTTGTAAGTTGGATATCCGATGTTTCTTTTAAAGATGAAACACTACGAAACATTATTTAGCTCAAATGTTATTTAATTTATTTCAATCGTAAGGTATATGAATCTGACCTATTTCCTCAATTTCATTTTCGTAAAATTAGTTAAATATTTACAATCCGTATCTCACAATTTAGATGTATGGTTGAATACACGATTAAAATAAACGACATTAGTAAGATAACTTGTGAATGAATTCTTTTCTACATCAACATTAATGTATTTCCAACTCTAAAATACAAACTGACTTACGACATTCCAGTTCCAAGAAATCAATGTCTAACAATGTTCAGAGATGGAAATTGTGCGATACTTGAAGAAACATCCACACTACCTATATTAAGGTCTCTAATGACCATGACGTTGGCGAGTCCTAAAACCTCAATTAAAAAAACATATTACCTATCCTCATGTTTATGTGAGTCAACGTACTTGTTGGTAGACATGTGTTGCTTTTACTCGCACTTTTTTTACACCTCTTCCTCACTACTTCAATAGCTCGCTATTTCACTTGTGATATGTCGTATGGTGCACAAACTATAAAATAATATAAGTTATGTACCTTTGAAAGTGTACATAAAACATATAAGAAAAGCATATGTTCAAGGTAATTAAACTGTCAGTTATGTACAGCTCATATACCATACTAATGATGAGAAACATTTTTATAATTGCGGTATCTTTTCAAATCTACAACAAACTGTATTGTGAAATATATTCTATGTCACATTGAATGCTGTACACGACTTCTTACAAAAATATTTTTGACTCATCTAAATGTGAGTTATTAAAACCTCATACCGAATTTTAATCGTCTATTGGTCTCTATCTCAAAAATTTTCTTCCAGAAAACCAGAGTGAAACTACCCCAAAATATAACTAGTTAATATCGAAAATTTTCTGCTAACGAATTGTCATTGATGACTCCTCTTTAAAACTCGAGAAAAAAATCATAATTTAAAGTAAAGTAGTAGCATTTTTATATTGTTTACAGCACGACTCAATTCAAAGAATGCTCTAAAATTCATTTGGCGGCACCAAATAAAAAAAGAAAACTTAAAAAAGTGTGTAGCCCACTACACATTACGTGTTGTAGTCGGCGAAAGAGCGAATTGACCAAGTGCTGACATGTGGAATTCGCCCTTTTTACATAATACTGACGATTTTTACTTTCTCATATACGTAGTATATAGAAAGTATTGTAATCGCGAAAAAATTCGAAAACGAGATTTTTGCGGAGATATACTTTTTGGAGACTCCTGATTCCGAAAAAGTGGTTNTATAAGAGACAGACTCCTGCCCGAATGGAAAAGTTTTTTTTTTAATTTTTCGTATTTACGGTAGATTTTAGTTCTGACATATGCACGTGCTTTCAATTTTCTTTTTACTTGAACACAAGGGGCAGTTCACATGAAGGTTAAAGTACATTTTTGAATATTTTTCAAAAACTGGTCCAACGATTTTGCTTTAATATTCTGCATGCAAATGGTAATTAGTATATATTACAATCGCATTAGCGGTATTTCGCTTGAAAGTTTGGTATAGACGCAGTGAAATAATTTCCATCTGCTGTACTTACACGTTTGTTTACTATTTCGAGAAGCTTCAATATTATTTTAACATGAATGAAGCAGAGGTAGAGTAAAATAATATTTTGAATTTTTTTTTACTTTCCAATCTCTAATAAACGACAGTAATAAGTACCTACACTCGTAATCTCACATCCGGTGACGTTGCATCTTTTCGCTGCGTAAGCTTACATATCAGATGTGTCCACTGCTCCTTTTGTCGGATGTTCTTGTTATCATGTGCATGTTGTGTGTCATATTTAATATTCATCCATAGCATTTGATGCGTGAGAATGTTATCTTATATTATTACTTATCGTTTGAAGAATTAACTTGGCTGTTTTTTTTCTTGAAGGTGATGTGTGATAAAAATCATGAAAAATAAAAAAATTGATTTTTAAATTTAATGCTTTGTAGCAGTTTCAATCGTTAAAAATAATATTATTGTAAATAATATATTTTAACACTTACAGAATTCTTTGACGAGATAGATTAGGAGCGTTACAAAATAATTGGAAGTAAATAAAACAGACAGTATCACCTGTTTAACCGAAATTAATCATGGATATGATTAATGTTTATTAATATAATTTGGCAATTTCATATCGCAAAAAGTTAACTCTTTAGTTTTTATTTAAATTACATAAGAATATTGATTGTCTGCTGGCTCTGTTCTAACGTTAATAGCATCCTAATTATCTTTATATTTATTAATAAATATATCTTTTGAAACAGAATATAAATCTTACCGATCTTATCTCCCCAAAAACGAAAGAACAGAATTTGTATATTAGAGTTTTTTTAAATAAATGCTAGTAAAATATTTCTTTAATAAACTTTTTAAATTGGGTAAAATGAAGACAACCAAAACTTGTAAAAATCAATCCTCTCCTGATAGAGTGCTTTAATGTCTCTCTCTAGTCCAGACTGAGAAACGTATATGAGAAAGTATGTGCAATGGTTTTGCACCACTGGTTATACTCACCACTATATTTTCGCTATACTGTTTACAAGATTGGCATCACTAATAATATTAATAAACAATTCAAATAAAAAATAATAAAATACCTTTTTCGTATGTAAAATATTTTTCTGTATGTTTTTTCACATACACAAACGAGAGGGTCAGTAAAAATATTAAGTAACATAGGGGCTGACCCTATAAAATCATGAACGTAGTGATCTTGTATGTGTAGTGACAGCCTCACATGCTATAAGAATTATCAGAAATATTTGCGGCGGACTGGTAATAGTTTTGTATGTTCTTGATTCAATGAGGTGGCTGTAAGTAGCTGGATGTCCATATGTTCTTTAATATTGTTTACTGACCTCCTCGGCACTGTAAGTGAAATTTACATTAACATGAAACTGCACTTGATCATTTTCTATTTAAACAATTTGCATTATTTATTATTATAAAAATTCATGGTACTATTCTTCAGGTGTTCGCCGATTAACCATTGAAATCTTGAATGAGCCTTGGATTATAATTTACGAGACATTTATATTTGTTGTGATGACACTAATCGACAGATCGAACAATTTTTAACATTTTCGATAATATTATATATATATATATATATATA
>NNCF01128577.1:799747-886121 GCA_002313205.1 Laupala kohalensis | reverse complement strand
ATATATATGTGTGTGTGTGTGTGTGTGTGTGTGTGAAATGTAATTTCAGGAAGCATATATAGACAAACGGCATACATTAGATGTGTTTTCCTAAACACTGAATAATAAATAATAAAACTCTGATTAATGCGGTTTCATGCAAATAAAACAATAAAATGAACTGCATCTCCTACCTGTCTACTTAAAACTTCAGCTACAGCTTTAGATGAAACAGGACACAAGTACCCACCTGAAAAAGAAATCCTTCAGTTACTTATTGTAAAAACTTAGCGTGTTAAATTCACATCGTTTGAGAAATACCGCTTGTAAATTCTTCAATACGTCTCATGATACAGAATAATTATGTGAGAATCATTGTAATAGATTTTCTGATTAGGGCAACGTTAATTAATCTGCAAATGATAATGACCAGTTAACATATTTCATTCTAATAGCAATAATTATGTAATAAATAACGAATATAATAACAATAATTAACTTTATTACTTATCATGCCGAGTTATTTATATTATTGTAGTGTATTTCATTAAAATAGTAAATTTGAAACATCTTTCGAAGGGCCGAATTTGGAATTCAAGATTTACTTGCGAGAACAAGATCTTTCAACTTATTGTCTTTTGATTTGGGAAAAACATTTATTCGGATTGAAAATATTTCTTAAATATAAAGTTTGTAGTAATTCCGTAACAAAGAGGTTTGAAACAAATTCTTACCATAAATTTCAATATTAGAAATAGCATTTGAAAATCGATTTGAAGATGTCTAACACATATTTCTGTTTTTATTCATGTGTTCATTGTTGAAAAAAGAAAATAAAAAACATTAAAACTCTCTTAGTTTTGAAAATAAATAATTTCTTTCATTGGTTTATACGCGAAGAATTGTTGAACATAACTGTAAAAATACGTATACGCGAAGAATTGTTGAACATAACTGTAAAAATGTAAATGTACGAGACAAACTATAAGATTAAATGTGGATTACTGAAGTGAAATAACATTAAATTTTCAATGTCCGAGAAATGAATGACAGTTAATAAAAGTAAAACAAAAAATTACAAAGTTTAATGACTTAGGGAGTCAAAGAAATTTTGGATAAGCTGCTTAACACATATATCTATTGAACTAATTCCATATCATAAGACTGCTTTATTTAATTCCTGTTTGCTTCATGTACGTCAGTTTAAACACCACTATAGATCATTCGACTTTTATCTATAAGTGGTGTCTGTGTGATAGTTTTATAAGTCGGACAGTTTATCTGCAATCCGTCCGTTTGCTCTTCAGTTTTTCTCAGTAATTATGTTACAGTATTATTTTTAATATCATGAGTGAAGTTTTATTTAAGAAATGAAGAAAAAGTTGAGAACAAACATGAGAAAATGCGAAAAGTTCTATAGGGTTTTTAATAAATGTTAAAATAGTCACCAGTCTTGAAATCTAATTCAGGACCCATTTATATGTTCATCAGTAATGGAGCTCTATTACCTGAAAAAAATATTACTCCTGAAACGAATATTGATAATTAGAACACGGAGCATATTGAACTAAGGAATCTGTAGCTCATCACAGCAGCAGTTGCATCGATAGCGCAAGTGGTACGACATCTTGCCATAAACAGGAAAAACGAGTTAAATTGCAAACAGGTTTTCTGCACGTTACCTATTTATTTACAAATAAAACGCACTTTTAATTAATTTCAAAGCCTAGTTTCATCTAGAGAATGAAGAATGTAATTGCAACATGTTTCTTTACACTTAATACCATGAAATTAGCAAAAAACGAGTAATTAATCGGAAACATATCAGGTAAAAACACATTTTGATGACACATTACAAGATACACTGAATATCTATTAAGATTTAGTCTCGGAAATAACAGAATTACCACATTATAAGAGCCTTAACTTACAGGATACGGTATAATAGTATTTTTAATCCTTTTATTGTAATATTCAGAGAGTGCTTGATGATTTTATTATCATTTTGCAATCACTAAAGACAATAGTCTTTAATTTTGCAATCTCTAGAGACAATTTACCTTTTCTCATTTATGAGGCAAAAAGTTTAACAAGGAGTTATGAATGTAACAGTTGTACCAGATATCGTAAATTATAATATTTTGATCCACGATACTTCAAAGAAGTAATGTGAAATAGCGACGTATTTCCTTAAAAGTTTCGTTTTATTTTTATTTTGTTCAGAAAAAAAATTTCAAATACATATTGAAAGCATGAAATTATAAACAGTGTATATTAGCGAAGATATTCAGATAGCATTCGGACCAACATAAACGTAATGAACTTCATACATGTACTTTAATATTTTCCAAGACGCAACGCAAGGCAATAGAATAGCAGCAGCAGGGTTCATGGAAAATTAGCTAGTTATAAAAAACTACTCCTCAAAATTACGCTTTCAGTAATATTAGGATTATTCGAAGACATTTGATTCGTCATTTGTTTTACTGGGGACCATGGACTTCTACGCGCAGTCTCCTAGGAAATAGTAGGCTAGATATTTTATGTGTGAAACATTTTATTGTTGGAAGAAACCCTGAAGTTGTGGGTAAAACGACCAAGATACATTCATATTAGTTGCCACAATTTCAATTGCTCATTGAGAGACCACGGAATAATGGTAACACGAACTCTCCATGACCTAGAGGAACTTCATCGCGTTCGAGGGCAACACTCAACTCAATATAGTTACTTGTTTGTGACTTCTCTATTGAATGAAGAATTCATGTTCAATTCACAAAAGAAATTCATGATGGGTTTGAATTGACTTGATTTCTCATTCAAAGAGTACTATATCTTTCTATATCTACATCTCTCAGAGTTTTTAATTACGTCCCCCCCCTCCCCGAGTATCAACATGTACATCCCATTGGAAATTTATGAAATGTATGAAGGCTCAGAACGTATACTGTACAGTACAGTATTTAATAAAACTTTTTACACTTTAGCAATGTTTGTCTGTCTAATTAGTGTGTTCACAGTGAGAAATGAGGGTGTTAGGAAAGAATGTTATTATATAAACTTTATGACTAGTTACGTCTGTATTCTAGTCGGGTACTCAGGACACAGTGGATGATAGATAAGAGAACTACGAAATATTATGATTTACTTATTCATTTCCTTCTATTAACGTATGATGCATTGTCTTTGGAAATATTAAACGCTAATGTGGAATATGCTAGAGCGTCAGTTCGTTTCGATGCGCGTTTGCTCAAGACGAGTGTGCGCTTGCCTCTTATACATAGGTCGTAATGCCGAAGCGAAACCGCGACCTACTCTCCCTTCGATTGCCCTTAAATCAACGGCATCTCCCGGAGTGATTTTCCTCTATGAAGTGCTTCATCGGCGGCGAACGCGCAGGTGCGACCCCTCGACCCACGCCGCGTCACGCCGCCGCGCCGCCGCTGCTATCCGCTTCGCCGCTCCGCTGCGCTCACCACCGCTGACATACGCGCCTCGCCGAGGCGCCTCCGCTGCTCCTGCGAGCTCTTACGCAACGCGCATTCGCCCGCCGGCACACTCGCAGCGGCGTGCAGCGTGGTCGCTGGCTGCATGACGGCGGCGGCGTCGATGCTGGTCGCGGGCGGCGCGGGAGAACCAAGGAACGAACCAACGGCGGCGGAAAAACGAGCCATTAGCCGCGCGCAGGCACGCGTTGCGTAAGGGCACTGGCGAGCAAGCCGACAAGCGGCGTACAAAGATAGGGCCCTCCAGAGCGGAGGTGCGGCGGAGCGCACCACGCTCGGCCTCGTGAGTTACGGGCAGCCCAACGACCACTGGGCGGTCGTATCTTTATTGGAAAGGAAAGTACCAAGTCGAGCAAATACGTTCGCGTCGTGCTGAGCTCCGGATGGTCCGTGATCCGGAGGCGCTTTAAATCCAGTCTGCGGCTCAATGAAACACGACGGAACTGAATGCAGCGCTCACTGACCGACAAGAGCGGCGTTTCAACCGCTAGTCAACCTTGGGAGCGACGTCTGCTCACATCGTCCAGATGTTGCTTGTTGTATGCATGGCCGACCGGATGTGACTTGCTCCCTTTTTCTATAGCCTCCTTTATCAAGGTAAAATATCGTGACCTAACCACCATTTGGTAAAATTCTGTTGATCTTTGGTAAAGGTCAAATACAGACACATACTAAAAAAAGAGAAATAATAGTAAATGAGAGAATAGTATCAGATACAAAGAAAAAAGGAAGAGAAATTTTAACAAATGCGTTAATTACAGGGTGGCAAAAACGGCACAAAAGGATAAAAGGTAGGCAAACGTTTGAATATATCCAACAGGTTACATTTGTACGGAAAAACAAAAAAATGGTTTAACCCGACTAGGAGCAGGGCATGACGACTTCTATGAATACTTGAAAAAAAAATAGGAAAGAACAGATGGAGAGTGCATTTGTAAAAATGGGACTGAGACACCAAGACATGTATTGTGGGAATGCGAGAACTATGGCAAAGAAAGGGCGGAGTATTTAAATAACTATGCAAGAATACATACACTAAACATGGAAAAATAGTGGACACAAATAGTCAGACAGGAAATTTGAATTATTTCAGGAATATACAGGAAAAATGGGATACATTAAGAAATTACTAAGAAAGTAGCTGAGCGCGTGCCAAAACGACGGCTAAGATACGAAGTGAATAACCAAACGAGAAAATATATAAACATGATGAGAACCTTTCTTTTCTCACAGCTATAGGTGCAAGGTGATCAGAGGGTCGAAGAAAAAAAATAAAAAAAATGTCCATCCTTGGTTTAACCAAGTCCACCTCATGGCGTTGCAGGACAAACGGTGTACCAAATCACCGCACGTGAATTATATTGCTGCAATATATTTTGTAGTTTGGTTGACCTTGGTATTCCAGTTACGACAGCAAGAGTTTATATTCGCGTAAATGTAACAGAAATACACAGAAAAAAAAACTCATTCTTTGAAAGATATACGGAACCTGATGTTCACTGCTAGTTACTTACATACGTACACCATTGTAGTTGCAGGTTAATGGATAAATTGCCAGACCTTAACACTGATAAGGTTTCAAAGGTAACAAATCACTATCATAACGGAAGATACAGAATTATAGTTAAATATATTTTACGACCATAGTTGGACAGCACACTAATTATTGTGAATTTTAATGAACAATACTTTTCAACCCTGTTAAGGGCCTTCGTCAGTTATAACATATGTTAAATATGGCAACATTACAGAATAGAAACCACGTTAACATGACAATATTATATTTCTGAATGAATAAATTCACTCTAAATTCCTGTCAGAGAATTGGTCCACGATTAAAATGTTTTTGAGTAATAAATTGAAAGATACTTTGTACGGAAGAAATCCATCCTGATCAACACCTTCGAAATGCGTATCAAAAGTTTGACTTTCGCGATTCCTCATTAATTGATTAACTAACTATACCTGAATACGCGAGGAAAAATACGTACAGAAACATTGCTTATGATTCAGTTCTAACCCAGTGTACGCAAATTTCTTTTAACTTTACGTCTTCAAATTATCTTTAATTCCTATGCGAGAGAATTTTCTAAAAGAAATGAAACAAAACGAGAGGTATGGTTCGAAAACCCGACGTATCAGTGTTTCACATCACACTTCACGTTATTCTATTAATCAACGACAACTTTCACTCAAGTTAGTACAATTCCTATCTAATAAACCATTTTGCAAATTAAAATTCCCAAATGAAGTGAATTATTATGGAACCTTAAGTTACACGAAAGCTAAAGTAACAAGAAGCTTTAAGGAATATGAAGCTTGAATGAAGCAAATTATTATGAAGCTTTGCGTTACAAAAATTCACCAAAATATACTAGAAAAACGAATGAAAAGACACTGCAAGGGATGAAATGATTAATTAACCACTCCAATTTCCGTTTCTTTACAAATCAATATGTTACTCCAAATACAACACAAAAGATTATTAACCATAAAAATTAGGTTTCCTTTTTAATTAACCTTAATAACTTTGTTTTTGACTTGATGTATTACGTTTAAATATCGAATCCGAAGTCAGTGGAAATTGTAAGCAATATTAAATCGTATACATGGGAACTATTACACATCAGGTTTCGTAGTTGTGGTTTCTGTTGATTTAATAATAAAAAATCGCACCACTTGAAAGTTCCGCATTAGACGAAGTATTTGTGACGTCATTCGTCCCGTAACTGAAACGGAACGGAGTGGAATCTAAAGGAGCAGCGAAGCGTTTCTGCGCGACAGAATTCTTCTCCGACAGATTTCAGCACAAGTGGCAAACACGTGGCTTTCATAACAGCGTTCACATCCTCATTTGTTACCGTACTTATTTTGCCATTAGTACACTGAGAGGCGTTACTAAGATCGAATTAGTACGTCGAATTTGTTTCCCATTTCATGCTCAATTCTCACACATATTAACGATATTTTGCAATAATTTCTACTCCCGAATATTCAGTATGGTAATACTTTTTCCTTCAATGAATCCAGAAGCAATATGCTTTTCCTATTTGTACTGGTAAATTCTTGCGTTAACGTACACTCAAGATTTCAGTAGAAAAGCTGAAAACAATAATCAAGATTTATCATTTAATAACAATTTGATCATTTCATAAAAACCTCATTCAGAAATAATGTGTGTGTGTGTGGGGGGGGGCGATGAATTGACAGTTTTACTTAAAACAAACTTGATCTACGTTTTTGGCATTTTTATGGGAAAATTCTTTAAAGTATAATAGAAGAGGTAATATGGGACTGTCCTTTGTACGGTAATGAACGGGAAAAATATGTTAAAACACTTACAACATCCTTGGACAACAGACGACAAAAATATGAGCTAATTAATTCATACAAAGGAGCTGTTTCAAGACCATGTGGACTATTTAACGCAAACAGGTCTATTGCGAGATGCTCATAATGCGACATATAGAGGAAGGATAAACAAGAACAACGGAAAAAAGAAAATAAATCGGATAATAAAGTAAAGAGAAGATCAATTAGTTATACTATGTAAAAGAATGTATTGTGAATGTCGTGTAATGAAACAATGTATTGTGAATGTCGTGTAATGTCGAAAGATATAGATGCGACAAAAATAAATAAATGAAAAAAAAGACGTAAAATTTCGGAACAAAGTCTTTTGTCAATTTCAAAAACTTTCTCACATAGTTTTTCGAGGGTTCAGGGGTAATTATCATTTTCTTAATATCAGCGATTGTTGTTGAAAACACACTCTTTCTTGAAGGAACTGTTCACTGTAACCTCTTATTTTCTCGTTCTCCTCTTTCATCCGAGCCTTTCAATGGAATACGTCCTTAAGTAGTAGCGGCAATCACCACCACCTTCAAATGTGTGACAATCGTCGCCCGTTCAATAGCTGTTTATTCCTATGCTTGTGACTCACGGGAACTGATTAATTACATCTTGCAGTCATATACGGCCATTGGTGAAAATGTTCTAAAAATCCTGTCTACTAATATTTATATAACATCTTTCTATGTCTGGTTCTTATATCAAATTCGTGTAATGTGTATTTTATTTTTTTAGAAATTTCATTTCTTTCACATCGGTGACTAGGTTACTTTACAGGAAGATTTCGTACAATAAAATACAATATATAACTAGTATATATTTCAACATAGTGGTCATATAATAAAACTAGGGCTCTAATGACATCGATGTCGGCGAGCTGTAAAGTCTCAATAAAAATATAATAAAAATAGAGAGGTTATACCCTCTGGGTTCCTCCAACTCAATTTGGCATTTTGTCTACGGAACTCAATTTTTTTTGTTGGGAATGGGTTTCTTGCGTTTACTCCAGAAAAATATACAAAAAATTTATTTTATTATGCCAACGTTCGACTATTAATTTATCATTAGGTTATTATGTGTCCATTGATCCCTGAGGATGACTAAAATAAATAGTCGAACGTTTTCACAATGAAATAAACTTTTTATATATTTTTTCTTGACTAGCTTCTAGAATATTCCCAACTCATGATTACGGTCGATGACCTTCCAAGTATCAATTTTTTAAAGTTTTATGCTATTTAATATTTGTTTAAATTTTTGTTATTTAATCATCGATTAATTTCTCATGGACGACACGAAGTCTTTGGGTAGACGAGGATGAATTATGGTTTTGCTCGGAGGTTTCACCAAGGTGACATAAGTTGCATGAAGGAAGTAGTTTATCCAATAAACGGTGTGATAACAAGCGATATATTTTTCATTCAGTGATAGGTCTGTTTAGATCTCTGAGTGTGAATTTGTTGAAAATGTACCGGGGATCTTAGTTGCGAAGCGTGAGATTTTATTTGGGAAAATCTGAAGGTATTTGTTGTTGGAGTTGGTCTCACCTCTTCAGACGCGTAGGTGAGTGAGGCTTTTAAGTGGTTTTTATGACAATAAGTGTCTAATAAAACCCCTAAATATTTTATTGGCTATTATATTTTACTTTTGGTGTAAATTTTATCGGATTTTCAGTGCAGTCAGATTAGGGATTTGTCTGAGACTTATTATTTAAGACTATTTTTTTCGCGTTTAAATGGATTCAGTTAGAATTTCCATGATTGATCCCAGTTGCTAAATGTATCTAATGCTGTGTCTATGGTGGATGTCTGACGCGAATATAACTGCTCAGCACACAAGGCCATAACCGCGTCTGTTTGAGTAGGGGTGAGAGCTATATTGAAACTGAGAAGGGTAGAGTAGAGCGGTGAACCTTGAGCAACACATCCGAGTATTTTCATGGAGGTTGGTAGTGACTTTTTAATTTGTACTGAAAAGGAGTGATTTGTAATGAAACTTTTTATCAATCTATTAAGTTATTCAAATGTATCTAAAATTCTAAGTTTTATATAAAATAGATCCTGATGACATACTTCATAGGACACCTGGGAAAAGCTGGAAGTGTACGCGATATTCCATAACTCACATCTATTTCTTTAGAGTAAAAAATACTTTTACAATATTTTTAATTTTAATTTATATTGTAGAGCACAAGTACAAAAAGGTAATTTATTAATCTTACATCGTAGTTAAACAAGGCATTTTAGTGTCAATAATACCAAGGTAATATTAGACTTTTATATATAATCATCAAATCTCCACTCAGAAAATTAATATGATAAAATGGTCTTAAGAGAAAAATTAACAAACTATGTGGTCACGGTTTAATTTGCTAATAGGTAGTTAGAATACATTTAAGTACGGAATGTGAATTTTATGGTAGGACTCACCTTAATAACATCTGTTATCCGGTTTGAAATTAAGCAGATAGCGATTTATTAAGGCTCGATAATGAGGACAACATAATTAAGACTTTCTTTTTGATTTTTGCTTCCCACGCATTTCTTTCACCCAAATTAATCAACTTGATGTTCAAAAAAATTCAAAGTTGATGGTTGTAATCGGAATTCACAATTATACTAATTTTGTCCTTAGACAATCCTTAATTATATCCTAAGAAAATAGAGGCATTTTTCTTGTTGTTCGAGTAAAAATTGAAAAAGTTGAAAATTAATTGTAATACAAATTGTTTGACATACAAGGAAGAATATTTCATATTTCACCTTTAACAATTATTTTCGATTGATAAAATCTGTTCGCATTTCTTGGATATTCTTATATAAACGGACAACCGTTTTGCCTAAAATAGTCGGATCCTCTTATTACGCTTTTAAGCAAGTATTACTCACGAATAATGTTACGATTTACACTTCTTTCAACAAAAAAATATTTAAGAAACACGTTTGCGATATGTTAATAACCCGACAATCTGATTTAATGTAATTGCTTTTCAAGGGGATGTACATATACTACGCCAAAATAAATTGCACGAAGTTTTTCCTGATTGGAAATATTGAAATTTCTTCCGAAGAAGGATTCGTTACGTGAATCATTTGTAATATTAAACTCACAAACTAAAATCACTTGTTTAAGACCAATATTAAACAATTATTCTACAAATTGTACGTATTCAATAAGAAAGAAAATGAAAACTCACGCAAATTTGGTTTCCCAGGTCAAATAATTTAGTTTCCAAAGATACTGCACCGGACATCAAGAAACCATCATTAATGCATCATAATCTTCCTGATAAAACCAAAATTCCTTAATCTCATTATTACTCTACCTGTATTTGTAACATACATCCTAGTCCCGTAACATATATTATTGTGTTAGAATACAAAAGCCATGGGATATTTACATAAAATAAGAGAATAAAATTTTGTATAAAAACAAATACAGAGTTTAGTGTAATATCCAAGAACCAAATAATACGCTACGACAAAACAATACATTATATTCGTTTGTACGATTTTTTTCTCTTGTACGGCAAGAAAGTTATTTACGACTAGTGTCGTTTGTCGAGAGCGAGCTCTTACAGGATTTAGTACATATTCACTCTTCACCTTGCAAAATAAACAGCATATGCAGAAAGGATAGAAATTCTCAATAAAACCATTCCCCTACGTCATAGCAACTTCTGATGTTTTGCAATCGATTCCTGACCTCCATACACAGACGTCCAGTTTATCAATTATTCAAACAATTCCTTCATCCTGTTTATTTTTCTGTTTTTTTTTTCGAGCAAGGTGTTTCAATAAATCGGTCAAGCTTGCATTCGATTCCCCACTTCAACTATTGAGGAATAAACAATTACAGCATTTGTGCAACGTTTCTTTTGAAGTTGCAGATTTAAACGCGTATTATAGAGTTACTACTGTTTCGTAGCATTTCACAAACGTTCTATTTATCGTTTCTCTAACTTTACGAACGGCCTCACTTTTGTGAGGGTAGAAACCACTTATCACCTATTTCATTAAAATAAAAAGTATATTATAACTAGCCGAAATTATCATCCTTCTCAGGAGCGAACAACATTATTTTTTAGGTAATGACAAAAGAAAAGTGACTCAACAAAGTACTACACACTGCATGCATCGTTGTCGCTCTTGTGTTAGTCTCCGCAAAATGAGTTCGAAACAGAAACATAATATTTCTCTTCCTATATTTGATTACTACTACTACTCTTTCTCTTCCTACTGCGTAATAAAAATATATATCATATCCATTTTAGCATTTTTCTCTTTTGTATCCAATCTATCATAAAAAGTTACAATTCATATGAGAAATAAGTACTTCTATTTAGATTGGGTATTCTTGTACTCCCTTTTAATTTTGTGTATTATTGACCAAGGCAGCGTAGTGAATGTGAGATCTGCAGAATCCACCTATACAGAAGTTCAGATAACTGATTTCTTTCTCTTTTAAAATGATATCCAAATTGGAAAATGTAGTACCTGGTGAGTGCTTGTAAGTATTTAATATGACAAGTATGATGTAAAGGAATAATTCGATAGACTGAAGGACTTATTGAAGGATGTGGGGGCGGCAGCCACCCGGTGAGTGAATGAAATCAACAATGATCAAAGCTCAAACTCCGTACAAATGCTACTGGACCTTCTCGGTGCTCATATAAAACATTTCCCTCGCATCAGTTTTCGTATTTGTCTTAAGAGATTATCTTAACCATCTTAAACTTTAGATATGATAAGCTTAAAGCCTTTTCTCAATGACATTGGTCCCAATAGTATTCGCGTTATGTAATAGTATCTTGTCGCCACCACGTTTCCTTCAGAATATTATTGACGAAACTCGTGAATTCAGGTATCGTATTAATTATTTGAAATATTCACTGCTTTTTTGAGAATAAATTTATTATTATTTCTACGAGGCATAACGTTTTCTTCTTCCTGTGTAAAATACTATTGATTTTTTAAATAGAATTAATGCTTCCCTGTATTTTCAATACAACAGAAAATACTTCTTGTCTACCGAAGAGTTCTACTCCTTTGACGACCCTATATGAAAAAAATTGAAGGGAAACGCGTGTAACTGAGATGCTCTGGAAAATAGCAGGTAATTTAAACGCATAAAATAATTAAAAAAATAAATAGATTCTTGGAACTCCCTTGAATTTCTGAACTAGATTAAATTACAAAAAAGTGATTTATTGTCTTCACCAAGACCTGCTAAAAATCTTGTGAAGAACCTTCAAATGGGTGTCTGGTTCAATCTTGACCATTCAAAATTTAACCTGTATGTTGTATCTGTACTGGATACGTCAAGAGATAGAACAATACGTTCCAAATGTATGAGTCTGCAGCCTTTTAGATCATGTGTTCAGTTTTTTCCAATTATTTCTACTGCATATATCGTCCTTGTTATGCTCATGTGGTATGGATGGTAGCCACGACTGTTTCATGTTGCCTCTTGTTATGATAGCTAAGTATTACGTATCCTTGAACCTTATAGCCTTCCTCCATTATTTTCCACCGACCTAGTGCTTCAGCTAGTCGAAAGTGGTCATCGGCCACTGTGGTTTATACACATAAATAAAAGAAAGGATCCTTCCCTTGTGGGACTCCTTTGTGGTCTACAGTGTAACGAGTTGCACATCCAAATTATTCTGAGAGTGCAAGTATATATTTAATTCATTTTGATATAGAAAAATACGACATAATTACATTTATTTGCATTAACGTTATATCTACGTAGGTGTACGGAAGATCTTTTCAAGCTCGTAAGGTGAATGTATGGAATAGACTTCTACTCGTGATTGTTGCACAATTATTCATTTAAAATTACAATTAATGTAAGAATGCCCCCGCTTTACATTAATTCCTTGACATTGTGTGTATATTCCTTTGCCATTTTTTAAATATAGCTTTTAAAGCCACCACGCTTATCAAGTTATAAATGAAAGGCGCAGAACCAGATTTGTTATAGTTATTCTCCGTCCATACATCATAAAGATTATGAGCAGCGCCGTATAAGAAGCGTTGTGTACAGAGTTCTCTTTCACAATAACATGCACCACGGTTATAATTTAATAATAATAAATTTAATAAATTATTATTTTATTACTATAATTGTTATTATTTGTATTGATAATGTCTGCTTAACAACGTATCGTCACGTGACTACGCACATTTCATGCTAATTTTCTAATTAAAATAACTAACTAAATTATAATTAACTAGAAAATTAATTTAACTAACATTCTTTACGGTAATATGAACGTTTAAATTTAATATAGGTCATCTCTCACCACTCTTTAACAACCTGTCAGGTACTTGGCCCATCCTGGCCCGGTTTTTTCTCAGGTTTTCCTTCGAGTAGTGGCGGATTTTTTTATACAGCCTCGTATTTATACAGAAAGAGAGTGATTTTTATACCAATTTTCAAGATCATTTATAGTAACATTTCTTCTTAAAAGAATTAGTAATTGATGTAACATAAAAAAGAAACTAACAAATGGTTATACATTTTTTTCAAATGTAAGGTTATTGGCAACCTCCACGGCGTCGAAATCTGAAGTTCACTTGCTTATCCGCTAACCTATCGACAGGTTAAAATTAACTCTCAGGTAGTTGAGAGGTAATTATACTCTCTCCAAGTGGGGAATGACAATTTATCTTTACCGGACGAATAAGTTATCCGAGTTGTGATATCCAGTCGGTATGGACGCTGGTGAAAGACGCTATTAGTAAGACTGCTTTAGTGTTTACCTCGATGTATGGAAGATCCCTATCTGCTAGTTGAAGTCTCATTCGGTTTCATATTTAGCATTAACAACGTAAGCAGAACATCTGAACAGTTATGAATAGTAATAATACACAATGCACAATGGAGCATCACGAAACTTACGAACAATTCCCAACGAATTTTGTTTATGTCCGCTTGATCAGGCGCGTCAGCGCTCTAACTCTAGAAACTAGTATTTAAGTAACATCCTTTTAAAATAAATGAGTCAAGTTGTGCCTTTTCTTGATGTAATTTTTAAATTCTGTTATCTCGTAAGGGAAAAGGTGAGATGAAATAATAAGAAACCTCAAAGATACCTTTTAATGCTCTAATGTATGACACTTCATTTGTTTGATAATTTATTAACGTATATTCCTAAACATAATTCACTAAATAGTTTTTGTTTGAACAAGAGAAACGGTGTCGTGAGCACAATACCGCCACAAGAACATTGCGTTTCTAGTGCTAGTAGATACCAGCCCTAACCTTCATTAACAGTGTACGTATTTAGATAACTAAAAAGGAATCCCTTTACAAAAAGATTTTTTTTATCTTTCATCTCCAACATTCTACTCAGATGGCACGAAGAAAGATTCCGTTACTTAGTTTAACAAATGAAATTGTGTTTAATTCTAATTAACGTTTCATCCATTTAAGATTCAAATAAAATGAAATTGTTTTCACTCCAGAGAACCTGTGAATATGACTCTAGAACTGTACCATCCTTTCAGTTGAGCGCTCTAAGAAATAATTTTCGATAAAAACAAACTAATCTACTGTATTTATTTCATCAAAATGTCTCCCACCTCTTTGCTTTTTACACAAAAAGATTTAAATAAGTTCGTTTAATAAGGTTAAATAATTTCGTTCTATAGTTATACAGGCTTTCAGTGGATATTGAAAAGCATATGAGAACATTAACTACGACAGAACTTGAGAAAACAGAGTCCGGTGGGTATGTAAATTCGTATGCGACTTTGGACTTTCTATATTCATATGGAAGATTACCATCGTATATTTTTTGCATTCAAACGGTAAAATTAAAGTATCTTACTTCATACTCAATAATTCATAAATAACTGTTGGAAGACAAACTTGAGCAGCGCTAATAACTATTTTACACGTCACAAAATATAGGTATGTTTTACTAACGTCTGACACGTCATGCATTAGAGATATTCTAGATGTACAGTTAGGGGCCAAGCATTGTCGAACAGTGTGTCTCAGGGTTACTCAGTAAAATAGGTCTCACCTTTTCTTCCGTATAATGGTAGTTCGCCATTTCCTCGATCTCTCACAATAGGCTATAGACGTAATTTTTGGGCCTTGGTGTGAGTATTCTACTTGCTCCATTCTTTCTTGACCTTGGAAATTGTTTTAGTATTCTTGTGTATTATAGCTACCTTTTTAAAGTTCCTATTGGGTGAGGTAACGTGATCACTTTTTAAAAGATTTTTCAGAACAGAAGGATGGCGGTTTTGAAACCCTGATTCGTCGAACTACGAAGGTAAGGATAGTGATAGTAGCCGGACATGTCGCTAAATGTGATCAAGGGTTTCTTGGTGTTATTCAGGTAATATTAGAAATTAGTAATAAAAAATCAATCATACTGATTTAGATGTTTATAGAAGCAATAATTTTGCATAATACCGAATAGGTTCCTAAAAAGGGTACATCAGTAATACATACATAAATCAAGGCAGAAAGGAAGATCTAATTACTTGGAAATATGTAAATATTCCTCCAATCATACATTAAGAGAGAATTCTTTCATACCATACAATACAAGATCTTGCACTTATTTTAGAGAATTTTCAAAAACAGTTACTTTATAGAATAACTAATATTTATCACTGCACCCTTCGATTCAAGGTGTTTTATTAATTACGCTGTCTATTGTTCGAAGTTAAAAGAAAATATGTCTTTTCCAATTTACATCTGGTTTTTAGTGGAGTTACTTGTTAGAGTCTACGACATAACATATATCAGTTGAAACAATAAAAGAATACCAGATGAAAAAAATATTTATTGTAGTGTTACATTTTTCCTCCTTTGCAAGACTTATTCAAAGCCTGGAAAAAGTTGTAATAGCTCTCTTTTTGAGCGATAAAGATTTTACTTGGATAAAATCTTCTTGGCACCAGAGTGGCACGCCATAAATAAGATAAGGATATAAATAATCTGATCTGACACAAAGTTAAACCGCCGATCAAAATGAAACGAATTATGAATTTTCTGTTTTCTTGTAAGTTATACGTTACTAGTCAATGGTAGATGTTGTGCATAAATTAAGCTTTGCATAATGGAATTATTGAGTTAACATGAGGTATTTTAATAACTGAATATAATCGACAACGCTTTCTAAGGATTCGGATCATTAGTGACTTGGAATTAAGTTAACGGATTCGAGTAGTTCAAGCTTCTTTTATAAGTTGTTAACGTATAGTGCCCAATACCATAAAATCTGCGCATACATTTGGAAAATTAAGTTCAATTTTATTTAGAAATTCCATAGCTGCATGGAATGTAATTTGATTTTATGGTTGCAGAGGAATTAGAGCAGGGATGTCAATGGGAGCACGCACGGGTAAGAGGGCGTGTTTAGGTAGAGTATGCCATGCTCACCACTTGCGAAGATGGGTGACAGCCAGGGTTGGCTATCATGGCGCGACTAAAGAGGTCGTACGAGTACTTTCAGTGCAAATTTCTGTGTAGTGAACGCAGAGGTACTGGACAAAGTTCACTATGTATGAAATTTGGTAACAAAAATGTATAGTATAAAACGACATTACCAAGTATTCTTCGAAAAATCATAAATAAAAGTGAGAACATTTATATTTTTTGATATTCTATTTTTTTCTTCTCTGTTATGATTTTTTTCTGTATGCTGATATTGTACATCAAAACTGAAATATAAACTTTGTCTTCAAAAATTTTCTTTGACGTTACCACAAATTCGTTAGTTTTATTGCGCAGAAACCGATGGAACACATGTTCGCAGTAAAGGAATATGTTAATCCCTTCCTGCTATCCGATAACGGAGGTTATAATCGCGATTTAGATCTCTTGGCGCGCGGGAGAACGCAACTTCGCTCGCGAGCTCGTTCTCTCGATACCTCTGCCGTAGAGTCTGTGCACATCAGAATGGACTTCATCTACTAGTTTTACTGCAATTAACGTTTGCCGGTTGAATTTACACTGACATTCAGAGCAATAAAATATTGGCCATCGATTAGGGTGGGGATAGGGAATCATATCATAATAAAAATGGTAAATGGAGTAGGCAAATTATGGAAACTATCTGTAATTTAGGGCTAGAATACTTATGGCAGGCCACAAGTTAGAGTAATGATAGAAAGGTAATTCAAAATAAATTATATGAGGCGTACAGGCTAGAAATAGCATGAGCAGGTTCGAAAAAAGTCAGTCATAGTTCAAACAGTAGTAGCAGGTCGCTGGGGATTCAAACTATACATCAACACATTGAAATCAAGGACGCGATCCGGTTGCGGGTGGTTTCGACTAGAGGGATGGAAATTACGAAAATTAAGAAATAATGTAGATTCGATTTGTCCAATATGTGTCGAGCAGGAAGAAGATTGGATTCACATCCTGCACAAACAGAAAAATATCAAATAGTTTTACAAATCGGGGGCTTTATAAACGAAAACAGAAACATTAACTTGGTAATTAATATAATGCGTGACAAAAAAATGTCTGTCGTGGATTCTTTGGGGCAGTTTCTAAGTTACGTAAGGGAAAAAAGGGAGATTAAAATGAAGGAGATTATAATGGTTGAGCAAAATTCAATATGATACTGCCGGCTTTTTTCCTTCTATGTTGCAGGTAGCGAAAAAGGGTGAAAAAATAAGTAATTTAATGTAACATTATTTGTACATAAGTACATTCGTAAATTGTTTATATAATACGATCTGCTTTAATTCATGATATGTACTTAACGTCTCTGGTCTCTCCCTTACACTAAAGTATTTTGGTAAATAATTTTTCTTCGTACATACTCTTGTCTTATGTAAATACTTTTGTAAATGTCTTTTGTAAATATTGTCTCTTTTAAAACTCTATTCCATGTACAGTCCTTGTGTCCTGACTGTTGGTTTTCCGTGGTTCCCAATGGTGGGTGCTCAATGAATTAGTCAGTTGCACCTACTTACGATTTAAAAAATTATTACAGTATGCCAAATGTTTATTTTATAATATAATTAATTATATCCTTGCAGAACTAAATTTACTATTACGGCAGCAGGAAATAAAAATTTCAATCTTCTTGAGAAAAATGTAGACGCAACTGAACAATTCATTGAGACTAAATTCCAGGGCATGAATTGCACAGCCCACGGCATTAGAGGACTAAAGAAGGCAAAGGGGCTTAAGCCTCACCACACGTAATTTAAAATGTAAATATTGTAAATAAAATGCCCTATTCAATTGAAAAACAATTAACGTCAATTATATAATATAATAAAATAATGAAAGACTTACGACCTTTGATGGACGAATAATATATGTTTTGTGAAAAGAGCTCACTATATATATTCAAGGCTAGTTGAAGATGTAAGGGATGACCAAACAAAGTGCATATAGAATACTGTGCATTACAAATATTAAGTATACCTATACCTTATCGAATACTTTCCTTGGCTCTACTTCAACTGTTGTAGGGCCGTCTCCCATTTTCATTCGACGTAACATAATTAATCTGTTACCTGGCGGTGAGATTCACCGCAATCTAAGAGATTTCTGTTTTTAAAGAATAACACGTTAGGGTGAGGCAACGATTCCCACTTTCCAGTTTTTAACGCTTAAGGCTTGAAAATTGTTGGATTCAAAGTACTCTAAAGTGAGTCATTTGATACAGTATATTTCCTGTCGTCATGCATAAAAAAGAAGAAATTTTTTACCTATCCCTCCGTATTTTAAAATTTTTGTAAACACGTCTTTTATGACAGTTTATCTATTGGATACGAGTCTTTGCTCCACGGTCGAAAGTAAAGACTTTCTCATTAACACATTGCAAGAGAATAATGCGAGAAAAATGTTTATTGGTCATTAAGGACAACAAAAAAAAAAGAACAGTAATCGTTATTACATCACATTTTGTTAGTCAGTTTTAATACAATAGTTAATGAGGCTGAAGAACCAGGATAGTTTGGGTACTTCTTTGATAAGGGTGTTTGATCAGGTTTTTTGCTTGAAACTCTTTTGTTACGAGAAAAATACGAAGAATAGGTCTGTACGTTGCATCTCTATCTATATCGACAAAGTTGGGACTTCAAAATATTTATTCTATTACTGATCTTAAATGGTATAAGAAAATGAGAAAAAATAATAGTGAAGGGGACATTGTGTATCATGGGGCTAAGAGGATTTTTACCCCATTTAATTGCGGCCGGAGAAACTAGTCATTCCCAATCATCTGCAAATGCAAAAAATAACAATAATAACACATCATTTAAAGTTAAAACAATGTACTCATGAAAAAAAAGAAGGTTCTGAGACACACTGAAAAAATAATAATTATTACATCAAAGCAGTAGAAAAGTCTTATCTCATTTTCTCCGTCTTATGTGAATATTGAAGTGCTTTTCCAGTCAACAGAGGATTTACTACACAGTCAGGATTTACTATATTGGTCAACAGAGGATGACCAATATAGCAACAATATAGATAACCATTACTACAAACTCACCACGTATATGCGCATCATTATTTGCTTGGATGTTTGCCCCACTCTGCTCTAGATTATTAATTCAATATTATTGCTAATCTCGTCACAAATCGTATCTCCGTATTATGGGAGGTAATCGATTCTCCAGGAAAAATGTAAATCGGTCCAGGTAGATTCGTTTGTCATAATTAACAAAAACGTTTATAGGAAGTTCAGTAATCAATAATAAATTTTCAAGTCATATCTGTAGATAGTGAGAAAAAAAAACAGTTACTATATCTCATTTCAATAACCCTTTTTAGTTGCGCCGTAATAATGATAAAATATTGAAACTACAGCGAATGTTATTTGTCCAAAATTGTTTTGAAAAATCAACTGCACGGAGTCCATATATGGATATTTTTGGCGATGAATATTGAATATGAAAAAAAAATCTGATGATCTAATTTTCAGTGGCGAAGGAACAGTTAATTTTAAATCATGATGTTAACTTAAATTTTTACTCGTAATAGGTTTCTATTTTTATAAAAAATAATTTAATTAATTTCTATTCACGGATGAAGCAATGGTACAAAATCCAATAAACCAAGCTTTTTAAATCATTCTTATGTTTAAAATTTGGTTTCATTTGAATATTTTAACATCCTTGGCACGTACCTCCCTCGCGTAAAAGAGGGTCACTGGGGGTTTGTCGGAGCTTTCACTTGTGGCCCAGCCCTCCAATGTTTTTTATTTTGGTTGTTACGTTCACATATCGTCTTGACGTGAGTTCAGGCTCACCGCTCAAGTATTGATGGACGGCTTTTCCCGGGACCTCCTGCAATGCATGGCGAGCCGGCGTGTGGGGAGGACCGCACCTTCAAACCTCTTGCGTTGGCTTCTTTTTTAGTATTGGAGAAATATTGCAATGCATGAGAGATCAACTAAATTAAGGTTTCCGACACTGAAACAATCGTGGTATAGATGTCTCCTTCGGTTCTTTCTCTGAAATCCAACTATCTTATCTCACCTGCAATTTCGGATATTAATATTGATGAATGAAACAATTTTTGTTGGATATCGCTTTCATCATACATCGATTACATCAAGATGAAGTGAAACATAAATTAGGTAATTGTAGTTCCTAGATTATCGATATTCTGCAAAAAAACATCAACATAAAAAAAAGGCATGTTCCGAAGTGAGCGGCATGGCTTACAGTGACCAGAGGGTAAAGGGTGATCGTCACTGAGTGATGGCATCGATGTTCAAAACCAGGGAACCGGGACGCACAGCACTGTGTACGTATCGCCAAAAACAATCGCAGATTGATAGCTATCAATCATTGTGATCAGACAGTGGCGAGGTGAAGCATCACAGACCACCGCCTCGACCATCGATTGATGAATCTTTGACAAGAAGAGCTTCGCGCCTGGTCCAGCGCCGCTTCCGGGTCATTAGCGCGGCGCTGCTGCAGTGCTCTCAGTGACGGGAAGAAGAAGAAGACGGAGCGAGAACGTCAGGAGGATGTGGGCCGCGATGTTGCTACGGCAACACTTCGCCTCTGTTGATTGACAGTGGAGTCAAGAACGCAACGAAAAACAGCTGCAATGCTCTGGTGACTGATTCTCTAACAACTGCAGCATGATGTTCGTGACCGTTGTAGTTCGCTCTTACATTATTTTGTTGACCCTACACAGAATTAACAAGAGTATTATCACAACCGTTGAGTGGAAATGGTGGAAATATAAGTAAAAACTCCTATAAAGAATGGAAAGTATCAAATCTTCTTGTGTGGAGACCACGTTCATGGATGGAAAGAATGATAAAGTAATATGAAAGGATGTTAACAAAAAGACTTCACTTCTCAAATCTGGACAGCATGTAGCTGTACAGTCCATTAGATATGTATCAAGTAGGTCAATATAGTTCTTCTTCTTTTTGAGAACATGAAATGTGAAGAAAAATCATCTTAAGATCCCCGCGTACTAATTTTTTTTCGCGTATGATCACGAAAAGTTAAAATGTTTTTCGCTAAATTATTGCTCTTATTCACAGTTTCTCATCTGATTACTTTCAAATTTACTTGCTCACTTGCTTAGTTGGAAATTAACGAATATTGATACTACGCAAAAGGAAAGGGAGCTTAAAAGAAAAGCTGGTAATATCGCTTATTCTTATCTCTAAAAGGTTTATTTGAGTAAATATTCCTTCATCCTCCGTCATATTTAACCTATTGCTACAATTAAATTACCATTACAGAGATTATTTTCTGGACTTTCGATACAGTGAAATTGAACAAATGAATACAAATGGCATACGATTTCCTCTCAGATTTCATTATAGACCCCTCAATGATTCGATGAGGAATGTTATGAGTTTATAATGTCTCCTAGGTTCCGTTACTCCCAGGCCAGTAACACAGGCATACAAAAAGAAAAAAAAGTCGAAACCCAGACGGTAGACCCTACTACTCTTATGTATTTTGGGGTATTGAAACCGATTATGACTATAAAAAATTCTAATTATCCAATTNCAGAGGTGTTGAGATTTCGTTTTTCATGACAATTTAAAATATATAACGATAAAAAAGTATTTGAATTAACCAACAACCCCTTTACAACCCCCATGGGGGGGGGTGAAATTACGCTTCTTCTGACAATTTAAAACGTATGTATATTCTCAGCTATTTTAGTGAACTGAAACCGAATATAACGATAAAAATTGATTTCATAATGTGCATACATTCTCAATTTTCTTAACGAGTATTAAGTTCAATTTCCATCCTCTGAGGATCGTAAGAGGTGCTAGTGGGTAATCGGAATCATTTTCTATCGTCATATGTAGCTTCAGCGCATCAAAATATTCGAAAATATACACACATTTTAAATTTTCAGAAGAAGCAAAATTTCAACCCTCAATGGGGGTTGCAAGGGGGTTGTTGGTTTGTTCAAATAAGTTTTTATCGTTATATTCGGTTTCAGTTTACCAAAATACCAGAAATTATACATATATTTTAAATTTTCATGAAAATCGAAATCTCAACCTCTCTGAGAGCTGTGCTAAGGGAAAATGGGATACTTAAATTTTTTAATAGTCATAATCGGTTTCAGCGCCCCAAAATACATAGGCGTAGTAGGGTCTACCGTCATGATTTCGACTTGTTTTCTTTTTCTGTGCATGTGTAATCGACAATCATTAAATAATATAATTAAATTGTGATTGTTATAGCACCAAATATTATTAAATTTTGATTGTTATAGCACCAAAGAGAGTTAATTACGTTTGTTATTATATATTTGTCTGAAATCCAAATACTGCATAACAGTTGTTTGCCATTTATTGCTTTCATGAGACAGTACGTTAATTGATTGGTTATCCTTAGGTTTGTAGATCTTCGCATAGGCCGAATAATGGTACATGATATAGAAATAGAACAATATATTCGAAGTGAAATCCTCTAATCAAATATTACACAAAATAATGACATATTCCTTTACATTATATTTACTGGTAAAAAATTGTAATTGTTCAAAGTTTGAAATATACAGAAGAATTATTACTCAAATTTTCATATGGTGTCAAGTGTCGTTGATCGACAATATCACCCTATTTCACGGAAACTCTCCGATCATCATTTACTTCCGGGATAGCATTTTGTTTAACAACTAAGTTTTTCTAAAAATCAACAGTTTTGTATATGTGTCAAACATGCAGAATAATTAATTTTTTGTTATTTACCTTAAGTGTCAAGAGCCCAAAACGGTAAATTTTATTGTTATTCGTAAACATTTTCTTACGATCATTGTCGTTAGTTAGGACACGGTGATTTTCACACTTGTTGACATAAGTGGAAAATATATTATACCAGACCTATTAATCCTAGATATTTGAAACTATGCCCAAGTAATTGTCTTTCTTCTGCTTGATATAAAATGCGCTGCTTTGTATACGAAAAGACTTGAAGTCAAGAATAACTTACGAAATCTACACTAAAATTTCCCGTTTGTATCTGGCCGATCACTTTTAAGGGGACAGTTTTCAGAAAGGATTTGATATATGAGCTGAAATGTTTGATAATAGATGTTGCTGTCTAATTAAGAAATTCAGTGACTACGAAGCCTCACATTTATTCCCTTAACATTTCATATCTATTTAACAATTGGTTAAATTAAAAAGGTTAAAAAGACTTTGAATTTGAGGGGAGGACCATCAGTGGACGATCATATACAAATATGAATTTATGTATGTATGGACCTGTACATTAATAAACTTCAGTATGAATTTTAACGTTGAATAAAAACAATTTTGAAAATATGACTGGAATGAAAAATACATTTGAAAATAAAATTGTCGTTGGGTCCCCACCAGAGATATCAAACCTCTATAATTTGAATTTTTAATAAACTTTCCATTTTCGAACGACAATAAAATAGTCAAAGGAATATACAGTGTCCCAGACCACCCGTTAGGACACTTTAAATCTCAAAGAATAATTTTGCTGAAAATCTGGAAATTGGACATAACTTTCTCTCATTTATTCTATCGAATGATGATGAGTACTGAGGTGAATGAATGATAAATCAATGGGTGTCTAGAGGATTGGGGGTGGGGGGTGTGGGGGGGCTGGAGGAACCTTCAAAATTTTAAAGGGATACCTTACTTTTTACAGTATGTTTGTCTTTAGTGCAGTAAAAAGGAGTAACTTTTGTTTAAAACATTTTTTTTTGTCTAAAAAGGGCTTAGTAATCGAATAAACCAAATCAATTACTCATAGTATCGAATATAATTTAAAACTCTAATAATAGAACTATTAACTAATTGTAATAAGAAAATTGCTTGTTATACAATTAAATATTTTAAACAAACAATTTTTGGCATAATTATTGATAAAAAAATTTAATACAAAATTGAAATTATTTTTCGTAGCAAATATGCTTAATAAAAGAAAATTGAGAGCATTTCAACAAATATATTACTACTGTAACAAGGTGAAATTTAGACACCAATACAACAAAAAATTTACAGTGAACCATTTATATAATAATACCATATTGCCTCTCCGTGGCGAAAGTGGCAACGTTCTCGCTCGTCACTAAGTCATCCCGGGTTCGATTCCCGGAGGGGGCAAGAAAAATTTGTAGCTCTTTGTATCCATGTCCCAGTTTGATTAGCTGGGATTTACAAAGAGACCGACCTCTGCGACTAACAACCGCAGTTGTAATGCTCGGATACAGTGCTCTGGATCATATCTAATCGCTGCCCGAGCTCGGTTATTACGACGCGTCCAGTGAGTAAACTCAAATCAAAACCTGAGCCTTACTGGGGGTCGTCTTGCGTGGTCCTTAGCTGGCCTGATCGATATACATACATAATACCATATTCCCCGTCGTAGTCACGGTGTCAGCGTGATTGCTCGTCACCAAGTATCGAACCCGGGCGGGGCAAGATAAAATTTGTAGCTCTTTGTATCCAACTGCTTAATTAAACTGGGATTTACAAAGAGTCCGACCTCTGCGACTAACAACCGCAGTTGTAATGGTCGGATACAGTCGGGATCTATCTCAAAACAATAACTGAGTCTTACTGGTACTCGTCTGTCGTGGTCCTCGTTGGCCGAAACGAAAATTCATACATACAATACCACTGAATATATGATCTGATATATGAAATACATAGTCTTTTCTTTCTGCTTTTTTGAAGATCTCACGCTACAATAATGCGTAAATATGCTCTAAATATGCTCTAAATACGCAATTTTGTAATAATATCTTCTCTTTTTATAGATGGTGTTGATGTTTTGTTGGCGTAGGTAAAAATTTATGCCCTTTTTTCTGTCTTTTTTATAAGACACGAAATCTTATTCATCTCTCACTGATGGTGACAGATTTTTAATATTAATATTAACATATTAATTTGTAATGAATCAACAAATTTTAGTTAGTATTTTATATTCCTTTTGTGTCACAGCATTTTATTCTTCTTTCTTAGTTTCAGGGACTAGACGTTTATTACAAGCTTTTATTTAACTTCACCTGTTAGTATATTTGCACCAAATATTGCATCTGCGTTTTAAACCAGTTCCTGTTAACCGATCGAGCTGAAATTTTACAGATACGTGTGGTTTCCATGACAATAAATGATTATGATTAATTTTACCAAAACCTATCCCTAAAGGGTGAAATGTGTATTTGTATTTATGAGTGCATATCTCACCGTAACTTTAGAATGCCTGGAGTTATTTCAACCAAACTTGGCACACATATGACTGACTATCAGACAACAAACACTATTGAGATAAGGGATCGGGGTGATAAATAAAAATTTTAGAAAAAAAACTATATTAGATTCGAAACTATAGTTTTCAGTGCCGTCGAGATAAATAAGAACGCCTCCATCAGTCTACATGGGAGGTATGCCCCAAGCACCCATGGTACAGGGGGTGGATATGCTGTGGCAAGTAAAAATAGGTAAGAATGACCGAAAGTGGTGTTTTGGGACTGCTCAAGAGAAGACACTCTCAATGCAATTAAGCCCACCATCATCCCTCCATGAGGAATAAACACCCTTTGAGGATAGAGTGCGAAGGGGAAGAAATGTAAAAGTAATTGTAAGTGACCGATATTAGAGTTGAGATCATGGTTTTCGAGACCTCTGAAACTGGTAGTGATATTCCCGATGACGCCTAAGTTCATCATCAGTCCCTATACACCCATAACACCTCTTGGGAAGGGAATTCCAAGTTAAAATTATCCAAAGTGACATCAGTGACTAGTTTTCGGCATCGCTGAGTTATTATTGACTTCCTGATAACGTGTGAGTCTAAATTCAACCCCTACGAGAAGTAAGACAACCATAGCACGTCTTGGGTAAGGGGTGGGAATGGGGTGACGATTAGAAAAAATTGAAACACCCGGAATTGGAGTTGAATACATTATTTTGAGATCGCTGAAATAACAGTGTAATCCGTAATGACGTATAAGCCCCATACACTACTAGCACCCCTAATAAAGTATGAAATTTGACGGCCAGGAAATTCAAAATCTGTAATATTCAACATATATCATTCACGTATGTTTGAATTTATCCTCATAAGTGTCTACGTAATTCACGCACTTTCTTCCTAAATATCTTTACGCCATAAATCTCATATTACACATAAAACGTCTGTTTTACTTTGTTTTCAATTTATATTCCATTCTTGCTAAAATCTTAATATGTTTGTTTACACTCATTGTATATTTACATCTTCTATTCACTTCTTTTACTAACCAAAAAAACACAAAATAAAATAATAAATAAAAAATACTTATTAAAAACAAGCTTTAATTTAAGCCAAGTACTAAAACGAGTTAAAGGTAATGTTTATTAAGGTAATTTATTAAGGTATATCAAGTGTTGGTACCTCTATACATATTTCACATTAGTAGATCCTAATAAAAATAAACGTATTTACTATCTCTTTCACCGGAAATGATTTCATATTTTTTGTGAATTGTTTTCAAAAAGCTTATCGCGCGAATTGTCAAGAAAATACATACTTCGGCAAGTACTTACTTCATCGCTGTTGTATTTGTAAATAGGAAATGTAGCGTGCTACTGAAGCTTATCTACATGGAGCGATAGGAGGTAGGAGTTGGGTGATAGGCCATTGTTAGTAGGTGGGATGCTTAGCTGGGTTTACCAACAACTTGACCCACGTGGATGGGTTTGTAGGAGTTGTTAGTAACAGTTAGGAGCTGGATAGAGGAAGGTTTGCTTTTCAGTAGTCACAGCTATATGAACTGGGACATTAATGTGAAAAGCTACAAATTTTCTGACTTCATCGGGAATTGAACTCGGGATGACTTGGTGATGAGCGACAACACTACCACTTACCAACCAATCACAGTTCTATGAAAATTATTGGTATGAACTTTTCGCACGACAAAAGAAGATTGTTTTTAAAAAGTATTTTTATTTATTATTGTATTCCTTTCTACTCTCTAAGACATTTTTGACGATGTTGGAATTTAATTATTGCAACGCATTTTGACATTATCCGTCGTTTTCATGTTTGGTTATATTCAACAGATTTATAGAACACGCTACATTTCGGACGTTCTTCTTCAAAGTCCGTCTGAAAACATTTGACAGCGCCTTTACTGGGACCAGGGTACTTTTCTTGCTTAGGTATTTTATTCCTGCTTTTAAATTATTTTCATGTACTGATCAGTGATAAAAAAGAATTATAGTTACAAGAGACTTAAAATAACTTGATTCTGTGAATTATTTGGTCACGTGTTTGTGTATAACAAGTATGGGTGAATGATTGTAACACGCATTTTGGAATGTTTTACAAAATGTACAAATATATACCGATGAATGAATATATTTCGCATCCTTTTTTAGACGCTCAGCCATATTTTTCATTGCAATATATTTTTTCATAGTTTCATCGAGTAATACGGTAAAATATTTTTTAAATAATGGCAATAAATAAGTGGCGCCCAATGTTAATCATCATTACCTCAAACAAAAAATCCATTGACCTGGATTTGATATGACATTAATTACATGCTTCACAATATCCAACAAACCATACACGGTACACAGAATGGCACATGGCTCACTTGTTTGGAGGTCACATGATCAGGGTCATTCCTTTGCGAAGTGGCCTCCATAAAAACTTTTATTAACCACAACACCAAAACCTCAGATGTTTCTTAATAGATACACTTCACTTTTACCTTCCATTTTATTCCACTTGAACAAAGTTTTGATTAAAAATAATTGAAGTCTTCAGTTCAAGCTTGATTTCCAAAATCACATTTTTTCATGTGTTTTTATTCGTTCAAGGTACAAGTATGTGTCAATGATAGAAAGTCCTACATCTCTCGCTAATTTCTGAGAGAGCGCTATTAAATTTTACCATAGAAGTTTGAGTTATCAACAACCGGGCAGCTCATATTTATCTCGGATAAAATTAAGAACTTCACGTACACTGTAACCCATGTGAAAAATACTTATCCATGACACTTTGAAAAATTAATATCTACTAAGACAACATAGTTTTTAAGTATTTTTACATATTATTCAACATCACTATTTGAAACATCATATAGTGAAAATTTTAACATCATATAGTGTCTTAGTCCTAGTATGCCACAAAAATATTAATCCATATTTTGAGAAAGTCAGCAGGGGCATGGTTCAAAAATAGTTTATTAAACAGTTTATGCGTGTACTTATTCAAAAATTGTCTCCCAGACAGCGCTGCAAGCATACGAAATCCATGAGTCAAATATCAGCGAGGGAATTGTATTTTTGAATTCACTCTTGTCAATACCCTGATGTGTCTTGAAGTTTATTGGTTCTGATTTCAACGTTTCGTGCGATTAATAAATCCCACTTGCCCATTTTGTTTTAACTATACGTCAGTACCGTCCGAACACAGCTCGGTCATCTAGATATATTTCGTATAGATGTTACTGGACAATTTTTGGGTTCTAATGTTACAATTTTTTTTCAAATGTGTAAAATAATCATATGTAATCATTTTTACTTATATTATTAAATGTGTGCATTATTTTCATTTTTACACTCGATGTACTTTAATGCATAATCTCTTTTAATATTTTTAACTGTGTGAATTTTTAACTGTATTTCATTAAGCTAAAATAATAGCATATTCTATTTAACTAAACTAAAAATTATGACGAGAATTACATAAGCATTTCATGTTTTTCGAGATCTGATACAAAACGCGATGACGACGGACAACTTATAGAATATTGTGTAGATAATTATTAATTACCAACACTGTTGCTGTACATATAATCGCATGGCCATGCGTTTCCGATTTGCTATTCAAGTGTAGGTATAATTATACTAACTATTAATTCGAAACGAGTTAGGTAGTGCGTAAACAATTAACATTCACCAAACGGTTAACCTACTCCTCTGGGTACTTAGACACACAGTGTAGGAAAGTGCAGGAATCGTTTTTTATAAGATTTGGTTATTGCCTTAATTAATATTTACTTCACTCTCCTTCTACATTTCTCTGCTTTTTTCAGGTATCTTGTTTCCTGCTTGCAGGTTACCTTCTCTTTTACACGCAATTATCAGTGGAATCTATTTTTCAAAGAACGCTGAATTGTTGGCTTCATTTTGATAGTAAAAATTCATGTATTACAAACAAATATTAAAAAATAAGGACATTTGTTTCACATGTCTTAAAAATATAAAATAAAAAAGTATTTATGGTTTACTAAACGTTTTCTAATCATTACTTAAAGGGTAAGAGATGGCGACTCGGGGCTTACGGGTGTTGGGAAGAGATGGTATAATGTATAATTATGGTATAATTTTACATAGTATAATAACTATAAATACTTAGTGATAGAGAAGAAATGAAGATATAAAAATTACTTGTGTAAAATGGTTTATTGTTTGAAAAAATCATTTTATATTTAAATTTATTGCACTCTCTTCCGAAGCATTGACAATATTTCGGCGCATACTTCAAAAACAATTAAATTCAATAGAGCATATTATTTACAATATTTACATTTTAAATTATATGTGGTGAAGCTTTAGCCCCTTTGCCTTCTTAAGTCCTTCAATGCCGTGGGCTGTGCATTACATGCCCTGGAATTTACTCTCAATGAATTGTTCAGTTGTGTCTACATTTTTCACAAGAAGATTGAAATTTTTATTTCCTGCTGCCGTAATAGTAAATTTAGTTTGCATTGATAGAAAATTAATTATTATTATTTTGTAAACCTTTGGCATACTGTAATAATTTCTTAAATCTTAAGTAGGTGCAACTGACTAATTCATTGAGCACCCACCATTGGGAACCACGGAAAACCAACAGTCAGGACACAAGGACTGTACATGGAATAGATATTTACAAGAGACAATATTTACAAAAGACATTTACAAAAGTATTTACATAAGACAAGAGTCTGTATGAAGAAAAAGTATTTACCAAAATACATCAATGTAAGGGAGAGACCAGAGACATTAAGTATATGCCATGAATTAAAACAGAACGTATTATATAAACAATTTGCCTGTAGGTAGAAATAAGTTTCGTTACCTTACTTCGAAACCAGTGGTATAATGAACTACGGGGGTTAATTTCTTTTCTTTCTCTCTTTTGTTGTTTGCACCTAAAATTCAATTGTCATCGATGTGTGAAATGATACTTCAGAACAACATATTCTTTTCTATGACCTCATAAACTTCAGGGTGCATTCGAATGATGACGATAGCAGGGTGGTTATACCTGTTATGAATTTTACGAATATTTTCAGACTATAAATCATTGCATTGGTAGGAAATGGTCTATAATGACCGCATCTCGAATTCCTTCGTGAATTTTTAAGAAGGGTGATAATGAAAATAAGAACTGGGAATAGAGAATATTGCGTTAAAATCTTCTTGCGGCAAGGGATTTGAATGTCAAGAGTGATGAGGTACTGCCGTAAGGTATCAGAGAGAGACATGAAGCAAAAGAAGATGAATCGTCTTCGGAGACGGACAATCCTATAAAAACCTCGGAATGATTCTGTTGAACACGGGGTGATATGCCAAAAGATCAAAGAAAATGTAAATACATACAATACAATAAAATCATATAAACTTTCTTAATATTGAATTTACTTAAAATAGAGTATATTCACTTTCAAGAGAATCGAAAAACTGACGAAGCAAGAAAGAACCATAAATTCTTGTATTAATATTTTTTTTGCTTTCCTAATACATTGCATACCATTTTTAAGACTATGACGCATTACAATCATTACCTTTTTACATAAACAATTAGAATTTGTTGTTTATTCTTTGTTGTTGATTTTCTTAAAGTTGAGGATACAAAGTGTAATGCACATGATCCACTACGAACTTTTCAAATCGTATGATGTCACTTTTAATATACTTTTAATAACTTTTAATATACGTCGTAAGAGAAGATGTAATTGTTACTCTACATGAACAACAGAACTTTTTTCTACGAAACTTCAAATCAGCACCTGGCAGATTGGAAATACGACAGAGATGCTAGAAAGTCGTACATCCCAACTTCAGGAGAAAAATGTTAAAGAAAAAGTTTCTGGATGATAAGTTTCATATTCACGTCTGTATGTTTGACAGAATTCGTAATCAACATTTTCCTTGTTTCACGTGAAAAAATCGTAATTATTATGGCCTGAAATAACATAATTTTGAGACAATATACGGATTATCTCTGTAGACTGAAAACGAATTATTTCGAAATATATGAGGTGAAAAAAATTTATGTCCATTAAATAGGTGATTTTAACTATACTTTTTATAAATATACGATTTACCTTATCTTACAGTAATGTCTTCCATTCTCTGCGATCAATAATACAAATTTCGTTACAATAATTGAACAAAACTTTGTGTTTCTATCACATATAATTATTTCGCAATAACCGGGTATAAATTTCATTACAGTCAGAAAACCAAGCATATTTGAGTAGAGTTTACGATTGTATTAATAAGATTCGCTTTGCCCCAGACCCCCAAATAACGGGCTGCGCCCGTGCTAAGGCATCCAGAGGAAAAAACCTTATTGCTAGATTAAAATGACTCACCGCGAAGACCATCGAACGTGTAGTGCATCCGGTGACACTTAATCTAAAAGCAGAAAATAGGTTTTTGCGGCACTGTATAATAGCAATAAAAATTTACAGAAAAATGACTTATTTATTGAATGTATTTACTATCATGAATTATTTTCAAATAAAAATATGAATTCCGCATATGTTTGTCGTAAACATTCTAAATTATTTTTCTCTTAATTCTTGGTACATGCATACCAACGTTACCTATGTATATACTAATAAAATAAATTATGCCTACAACTTGTGTATTGCCACTGCGCTAGGTAACATTGATTTAAGTATCATCAATTTATGAAACACGCTTTGCACTTTCTTGTATTTATCGTACGCACCTTAATTTCTCGAGGCTGGAAAACAATGCCCTTTCAAAAAATAATCATGTAAAATTTCGAGTCATGTTACATTCATTCCCTGTTAATTTGTAATTAAATACTAAAACAAACTTAAACACAAGTACGAAATGAAAGAATAAATCGATACAAATACTCGATAAACACACATCATTTTATTGAATATTGATATATTATTCCTAGAGTGGTATTGCTCATGGCTAACTGTATTCAAAGAGTAAACAAATGGGCCACCTGTATACAGAAGTTACAAGGAGTAAAATAACTAACTTATGATACGTATAAACGACAGATGACAGATAAAATTGCATTTTCACGAATCAAGGGATCGATACAAATTTCGAACGCCTGTTGCATACTTCAATTATCTTGACCAGACCTTATTGATAAAATAAACAATATATAATTTATAATTATCACCTTTAAATTTTTCACTTTTAAAGATCGTAAAACGAATTACGATTTCTATTCTACAAAAACATTCAAAGCGAGTAATATCAAACACGTCTAGGAAAATTATACATTTCTAAATGTCTCATGTATTCATAAACCCAGTTTGGCAACGTAAATAATAAGCATCTTTGCGATGTAAATAAAATACAAATACGTACCTGTGCTAATCATTAAAAAAAACTCATACGACTCATTAATGAATGAAAGTTTTTTTAACAAATACAAATATCCTGCCATTACTTCTCCAACTTAATCGTTGTTATTCTTCAGATCCTGTTTCAAATATGTCCACAAATATCCATTTTTCTTATTTTATTTGCACAAAGACACAAAAAAATTTAACAGAAATGATGTTTCTTAAAAAACTATTGTTAAAATTGAAGCACACAATACTTTAACACTTCTATTAAACCTTAAATAACATGCACTATTCACAATAAAACCAATGCGATAGAATCTGCCGTTTGCCGCCATACTAGTTTTTTATTATCGAGGGGGATTTGTCTTGTATTACATGGCACATTTGGAAGCTCTTGTTCGTTTACTTCGTGTAATATTAATTCAAAAAAAAAATCTTAAAAAATAAATTTCTCAAATTTTTTTAATTTTATCATTTATTGCTATTATATAGCTATGAGACAAACCAAATTTCATGTTTCTACGACTAGTAGAAAATAAACAATAGGACACCTGCATGCAAAAGATGCAAGGAGTAAAACAACTACTAACTTGCAATGAAACGTATAAAAGAGATATGAGCGATTTAGTTTCTATTTCACGAGAAAGCGTTGAAACATAAACTTAGATATTGTATCGTAAAGAGCTTTAAAAATAACACAAATGAAGGTAAATATACTCACATTATTTGACTGAGTGAATTTGCAATAATCATAAAATACAAATACGGTCCATTGTTCGACGTAGTGTGTGTCAGAAATAGTGAATTTTATAGGGATAACTAATAAATACGATTCAAGTAGAACATAAAACACTGTTGTGAAATATAAAATGAACCTAACATTCTTTAACATGGTAAAAATTGTTATTTCATGCCTAAAATGTTATTCTTTAAGGTCGTAAACAAACTTTAAAAAAAAATCAATGAATCGTTTCAAATTTTCACAACCTGCTGCATAGATAAATTGGCTTGACCAAGTCTTATTGGAAAAATTAAAACACTATATAATTTATAATGTTCTTAGAAATTTCTCTTTCAAAGACCGTAAAACGAATTTTAATCACAATACTACAAAATAATTCAAAGTAAGTTATATCAAACATGTCTAGGAAAATAATACATTCCTTCTAAGTATCTCACGTATTCAAAAACTCAGTTTGGCAATGTAAATAATAAACATTTTTGCAATGTAAATAAAATACAAATACGTACCAGAGCTAATCATTCACAAACACGCTTACGACACATTGATGAAAAATGTTATTTCGACGAATAAAACTTTACTACGATTACGTTTGGCAACTTGTCATTGTAATTATTCAGATACCGTTTGAAATGTGTTCTGATAGATCCAATTTTTGTCATTTTATTTTTGCACAAAGACGCAAAACAAATACACATGGTACACAATACTTTAACACGTTTATAAAATCTTAAATAACTTGCACTATCCTTCGATAAATCCCAATACGATTCTTCCCACGTTCGCCGTCATTCTACCATATTTTTGTAAACAAACTTTCGAAGTGGCTTTGACAAGTTCAAGGCATATCCACAAGCTAATGCTCGTTTGATTTATGTAATATTAAATCACCGAAAAATGTACTTAAAACATTAAATTTTCGAATTTTCGGAATTGCTATTCTCCAGCTGTCAGAAAAACCAAATTTCATGCTTCTACGACTAGTAGAAGTAATTTTTACTTCTGATATGTCAATCAGTGAAACAGTGAGTTACAATTACGGGCATATATAAGATAAGATATGTGTTGTGAATTATAATTAGTTCGCACCAACAAACCTTCAAATAGATTCTAGAGGTTCGCTCGAGATGCCGAGATAAAAATATAACTCATCCTTTAAAACGTCTCAAACCCCAATTACCCCATCCCCATTTAGGGGTGAGTTTTTCAGAGTTCTAAAGTAACCAGGAGAGTGTCGCTATGACTACGTCATATGACTTCAGCATTTCTCCCCATTAAAATCTACAATCTAGATCCTCTTCAAAAAATTCAGACTAATTCGAAAGTTTGTGTTAAGTACATTTAAATCGCTTGAATAATATCAGAAAGTTATTTATTTTATGTCAATTGACTTAAGCTACACAGTTCTTTCTAAAAATTTGGTTCCGCCATCTAAGCACTTCTATAAAACGGAGTTTCCACCCCGTCACCACCATTGAATGTTGCAAGGAGAAAATTGTATACATCTGCATCCAAGATAAGAATTCCTTAAATGCATTTGAGAACCAAATTTAAAGTAGATTGCTAAAGCGGTTGTTTTTTTTCCTAATAGAAAAAAACCTCTTATACTCACTTCTCAGTTCAACCTCTTATCCCATTCTAACGTATGGGGTTGGTATCACGACACCCATGCAACGAGAAAGACATGGCTTTATCGTCTTCAGGACCTGAGAGGAAATTTGCTACTTTAAACAGGATGAGTTGTTCATACTCTTGTGGGAAGATGCATAGGATCTCTGGGGTAGAATCTAAGGTTGAAGTTTATGCAACGCACAGCACTCTCTTGCTGCGCGGGTGGAATTCGCATAGACGTCCAGTTGGGAGAATCTCTGGTAAACATACAGGGGTATCTTCATGCGAAACTACACATAAATACATTTCAAAAAACAGCAGTTATTGTGAAGGGTAAGTGAGCCGCTTCTTATTCAGACGCTTTGTAAGATACCCATGTCTGCTTCTCATGCTAAGATTAGATTTAAATTGATCTGTGAATAACGTACGTATAAATTATTTAAAAATAATTGTAATGAACAGTTTTTTACACTTAATAAATACATCTGTATACAAATTTGCCCACAAAGGATTTCTAGTAGAAATAGTGAGGAAGTGAATATTATTTCAAAATTTACATTACCTGTGAGACACAAAAAGCTTTTATACACAAAGAACGTTCAAAGATTTAGCACCGCAACGAAAACACTCATAAACCTTTCAATAATTTAAACTTATCAATATTTCAGTTCTTCAAACAATAAAACTAATAAATACACATTAGAAAACAAAGAAAGGAATTTCAACGTAGGAATCAGACTTGCCAACGTTTGATATCGATAACTACAAAATGCTCACAATAAACAGATAAAAAAGGAATTTAAGTAAGAACTACATTAATTTAGGAACTATATTTAAGTCTAACAACACAAATAAACAAAATTTTGAATAAACAAACAGTGATGCGTGCTCAACGGTACTACGTGGAAACCAGGAAAACGAAAGTCAATTGGCCAGATGATACCAAAATCTCCGTAGTGCTAATTTCATTATATCTTCATATCCTTGTTTTAAATAATCTACATAATATTTCTGTAACAAAATGCAATAAATTGCTCATGGGTATCTTTTCCAACGGTCTGAGTTTTTCACGTGTTTCCTGGTGATGAAGATTTTACGCTTATCTTTGACAAAAATAATTTCAATATTAGTATGACTTACGTTTTAACTATCTCTAGTACTAGTTCTGAACAAACATGATAAACAAACGATCGTTTTGTTTGTCATCCAAATTTGCATATTTACCAGGTGTAGTTACAGAACGCGAAAGTTTTTTTTTAAATGGAAGCGCAGAAATCCATCGCCTAGAGAGAACTTGTTTGCAGGATTTAATTAACGACCGAATTGAAATAACAAATAATGAAAATACATTATTCGGAATACATTTGTTCCTCGCGGACTATAGTTTTAACCATACTCTTTATCTTTGATCGCTGTTAATTTTGCAGTTGTGGATAGGGGTACTCATAAATGCTAAATATGCCAGTAGCTGATAATTGTCATAGGTTTAGAATAAAATACGACTGTTAGAATTTTTTATCTTCTTAATATCTAGAACATGATATAATAGAAGATTTATTATGTTATATATTGGACGTCATATATTGTTATGTCAAAATGTCCCTATTTCAAATTTTTCTCCACGGATTTCATTCTCACCCCATCATACGTCGGAAGGACTTGCCAAATCAGCATCATTATATCATTGATATTGATTGGTATTTCTCAACATGTCATTTCTTTGCACTTCTAAATTAATAAAAACAACAAATAAGTGAGAATAGTCCAAAAATTTATAACGAATTAGAATGGGATCAGCAAGTTCTCAATATGTTCATAGGGATTTCTGTGACTGCGAAGCCCCGTTATAGAGTCGAGGTCGAAATTTTCAGTGAACACGTAAGTTTCCTTTAATACTACCGATGGGGGAGTTCAAAAAAAGCAAAGCAGTGAAGTGCGACGTCACACGATGCGGCCGCAGGGGGCTCGCCTCCTAACAGGTTGTGGCTCAGCCGTGTCCGTGCCTTGCGCGCCGCAACCTGTTCTGCGGCAGCGGTGCGACTCGGCAGGCACGTGTTGCGCAATGATCGCCTCAGGCTTCGCGGCGACAGCCGGCGCGCGGCACCGCTCCGCCACCAGCATCAGCCTCCTCCCGCCCCCGCCGCCCCACTCCAACACACCCCCGCGCTTCCCCGCTGCAGCAACAGCCGCCGCCGACAAGGTCGCCCCCTTCCCCGTTCCTCAGGTGTTTCCACACCCCCACAACCCCCCCACTTCAAACACGTTGAACGAACCATAGACCAATGAACTCCTCAGATTCACTTAATGAACTGTTTGGTTTATCTAGGTTACCATTTTGGTGTTTATTTTTAATTAATATCAATTTTAGAATCAATCCCTTTTCGCAAAAAAAAAAAAAAAAAAAATTATCGATGATTTATCTCATGACTTAACGTTTCTTTCTTATACCGCAGAAAATGAACAAATACAGCTCTTCATTCTTTATTTAATTTTCATTGCAATTTTCACCATGATTCTAAATATAAATAATAGACTGTGATCTATGTTTAGGCGTTCTTTAGACATACGCGCGTATTCTCGTATCAACCGCAGAGTTAGCGAGTTGAACAAGGTGGAAAAAAATACTAATAGTACAAATTTTGGAAATAAAATGTATACTTTTGTCACCTGTCGAAATAGTGTATTGGACACTCTGTCTCAACATGTCGAAATTATGTCCAGGTATTAAAATAAACGGATCATACGAAACGTGGGAAACGGTCTGCGCTATATGTATACAGCAGACACTTTGTGCCATGCACACCGAGACTATCGCTTAATCACATCGCAGAACGCCTGTCCGCTTGTCTCATTGGTCTTCGGTGCGCGCCCGTGGCCAGCGGGGATACAGTGCAAGTGGCAAGGGTGGTGGTGCCTGCGAAGTGGTGCCGGGGGCGTCGCGGGGCCGGGGGCGCCGTCGCCTCGCGGGGGGCAAGGTCGCGCCGCATCCGGGTCTCTCCCCTCCCAGCCGCTGCCGTCACGACGCGCGTGGTAGTAGTGGTGGTGGCATGGTGGTTGTGATGGTGGCGACCACGGCGGTGGCGGGTGTTGCGCAAGGGGTGGCCGCGGGCGAAGTTGCCGCCCTCGCCCCCTCGCCATCGGTAGAAGCCGCGCGGACGCCGCCTGCCGCCCTCACAGATAATTGCTCGGATACGAATTTCTCCGCTCGGCACCGACCAGCGCCTTACGCAACGCGTGGCGGAAAAGAAAGCGCCGCGTGACAAGAAGGGGGACGGGAGTGCAGAGGGCGGTGCACTAGATTGTGAGAACAGCGCAACGGCCACACGACGCCTTGACCATATAACAAATAAGCAGATTGATGAAGCTCTTAATACATCTCAACGCCAATGAAGCAGCTGCGGGTCGGGGGGAGACGTGAGAATGATATTGATATTCAGAATTATTTTAAAATGAGCTCTGCGAATCGGTTCGAATTAAAAAAAAAAAAAAATTATTCAGTATCATTAATATTAAAACGTTGCTGAGTGTTTATCCACTGATATATGAAATCCACTCTTATACAATATTTATCTGATGCATCCAGAAATCATCCCTTTAATCATCCACAAATCATCATGTTTAAAGTGCACTTTTGAAGAGTATGCTCTCAAAATATATAAAGTAACTATGTAGTCAGTATACGTTAATAAACTACATTATTATTTATATATTATTTAAAGTCGTATACTATGTATAGTTTATAGATAAATATAAATGAACTTCTTGTAATTATATTTTAGTTCGGTAATAAGTTGTTATATCTTGAACTCCCTTGTTATATTTTGATAATAAGGGGGTTTAGTCCCGTGCGACCACCCCCTTTGAAGCTACTCTGCTTATGTCCATTCAAAACGATAAAAATGAAAGGAATATTTGCAAAAACTAAAATTACATTTCTTGAAAATGTGCCTAGAGAAACAGACTAATTGAAAAAAAAGGTTATCTAAAAGCAACAGAGCCATCTCTATTTTAAGGTGAAAAATTTCATCTCTCTTAGAATCAAAGCGGTAAATTGTCTTCACACAAATGACAAAATACAATGCGTCATTTCCTCAGAACGAAAATTAAGAATATCAAATCGTCAAATGTGATAGAGCTTTTGTTCATGAGGCTTAATATTCGCACCCATAATAATGAACTGCGGTGTGAAGTTTTGTCACAGTTTAAATTAATTTAATGTGAAGGTAACGTAATTAGAAGTATTTTATCATTTTCATTTTTTTGACAATCTCTAACGTAATAAAGATTTAAATGGTTAATTTGGTCTTTTGTTTTGCCACTCCAAATGAGTCAGAATCAATGGTACGAATTACTTTGATTAATATTGTAGATTGATATGTGTTCTTGCACTAAGGTGAATGAATCAACTTAGGTCTTCGGTGCGCGCCAGTGAGAATATAGAGAATATATTGTTGTCTTTTCATATCATTAACTCAGAATCATGCCTTTTCTTTTTAAAACATAAATTATGACAGAAAGATCAACTTATTTGATTCATACAATTCGTGTGTCATTCATTTTCATTAGAACTTTTGGTTTGAAACTCGCCTATCGACGAATCTTGTGGATGTGAATCGCATGTTGTGTTTCCCATACCTGGAAGATAATGTGTAAAGTTATATAACTCATCAATATTGGCAATCCCTGTTGATGGAATGGAGAATTCCTTGGCTAATTAGGAGGGATAATTTAATTAGGAGGGATAATTTGAACCATTTTTTGTGTGATATCATGTCCCGCTCCTGAGTTGATGATACAAGTCAGGTTGCCTAATTGCTTAGCTGAACCGGTATCGTCCAGACAACCAGTTCGATACTTTACATTGCCAATATAACTCGTCATCAATTTCATTAGCCATCTTCTCGATTCACGCAAGCGACATCGTCCGAAATTTCGAGAGGATAGTTTATTTCAATTATTGATTTACTGTTTAAAAAAATGTATGAGATAATTGACAATTTACTCAAGGTATGATGTTTCTGTTGGCTCAATCATGAGAGAATTTTCTTGTGCGAATGTCAAGGTGAAGGATCGTAAATAGAAATGAGTCAATAGAAAACGCTTCGCAATATATATTACTCAACATGTTGGAATTTGTATTGCATTTAGATAAAACATGAAAAGAAAATTAAAAATGTCAACGTTTCAGTCTTACTCGGGCTACAACAAATGTGATGTTCTTTCAGCACCGTACAAAATATTATAAAATGACAATAATTAATATAGAGAGGATATTTATATAACACAATTATTTCTGTCAAAACATTTATCTTATCGTTGAAAATTTGAATTTTGTTTCCCACCTCATGAGCCTTATTTTGTACATAGGAATATATAGTAGACTTAAAAAGGTTCATTACCAACACATAGAAATACGTTATAACAAGTCTACTGTATTTAATGATAATAATAATGATAATAATAATTATTATTATCATCATTGTCTATTGGTTTTCAGAAATGAAACTGAATCTCTCTCTCTCTCATAAAACCCATTAATTATTTAGTTACTCAGTTTATAGCATAAGGTTAAATATTTATTTAGTTATATCCACTGATATATCTAGCAGCGTATTTGAAATTGGGTAGTATAGCAATTTCGGAGATCAAGTTGGAGGACACGTAATATGGATATATATTACAAACATGACAATTTAAGATCCGTCTGGATATAATGTAGTACACGTATTTCCACGACAGGTGCGGTTCGGAACATGGAACATATGTAGAATGGTGATATTTCAGATTCTGGAGGAGTGTTACAGCAACGACTTAAAAGTTCACTAGCAGTCGTCTGCATTTCAGTGGGTTTGAGGACAAATCGATAAATGTTATTCTATCAGGCGTTGTTGGTTTACATGATACATGGGTGTTCCAAAAACAAGGAACTACTTGTACTTAACTAACCAAAGAAAACTAACACTAGAATAAATCAGTAGTTTAAAAAACATTAAAAGATAAAAATAAGCGAATAGGGAAAGAATGAATCGATTTCATGTGTTCCGTTTTTTAATACATTGAAAATTAATAAATTAGGAATGGTTTCATTTTTGCTTCATAGTTTTTTATGATCATAATTAATTTGGTACTGGACAATGAAATTGATTTATATATCCCATCTCAATCTCTCTTCAGAGAAGTACGACAAAATCTAAAAGTAATCAGCAGAAAACATATCTTAATTAGTTTGTGTAATGTCACAGAATATACTATAGATCTTTATAAAGCGTAGAGTTTACGAATGAAAATTTTGAATAATAGAAACTCTTTAACTTAAAGTAACAATACATAGAGATGAGTATATTATTCTTCTCTTTCCACATATTTCCTCCTAAACGATATGTCGATGTCTAACTCATGAAATAGACAAACTTCCATGCAAAGTTACTCTAGGCAGAATGTAAATATGATTGTGAAAGGAAGAATATAAGTGAACCTACTAATCAGAATACTTTTAATAGTCTTCTATTTGTTACTATTACAGAACTGTTCAATTAGTTTCCAGAATAAAATCACTGTACAAAGTTACTCTTCTTAAAATATTGACCATCATCTTTACTCGTTATCATATGTTTTGAAGGCAAGTAATGAGACAAATTCTCCTATTCGATATCTACGGCAATATGTCTATTGTAGCGCATGAAACAAATTTCGTCAATGTCTATTTGAATTCATCGTTCTTAGTATACTCGCAAATCTAACGTGAACGCTTTGCAAGATACCTTCCCCACTTCATTCTCGGTGCCCACTTCATTCTCGACTTTCGTGTATAACGGGTTGCCTATAGCAGAGTACATAGAAAGTCGAACAAAAACGACATCCAAAGAACTCGAGTAAGATTACTAACATCGTATCAAATAATGGCTCCATTACCAGATATGACTAGATTTTTCGAAGTTCTTACAATGAAAAATGAAATTTTCTTGACATCGTTCCAATTGCTATCTCATACGCCTTTCGTGTAGTAATTATACTGCAGCTATGAGTTACTTAGGAGTTACATCACGAATAGACAAAGTAGAAAATAGGCATGCGTAAACAACGCGCTAAAAAGTAAACAAGTAAAAGTAAATATAATAATTAACTAATTCGAGTTTATGAGTTTTACATTGATAACCAAAGGGAGAATTTCTGCTTCGTCATTCCAACGGCACCTAACACAGGCATGGGAGTTGTTTACGTAAGCACTTGCCTGTTGGTAGCGCTCTCCGGGGCTCGAGCCCGCGTCTTTGTGGGTCGCCTCCCCACTGGGGCCTCTCATGCTTGACGCCCCTCCGGACCCCGCCACGCCCCCGTTGCACCCCGAACGCCCCCAATGGCTACACCAACGCTCTGCTGTTTACTTTGTGTCAACGAGGGCACCATAATATATACAGGAAGTGAGGAAAGTAGTGGGTGATAGGTTCTTATATCGAAAGATCATGAACACATTTTCCAGTACTTCCGATGTTTTGTATTTTTTATTTCAGCAGAATATTATCGTTAATTGGTTTAACACTGAAATACTTTTAAAATTATGGAGGAACTAGATAACTCTATGAATACTATTTCAAAAAATTAACAAATAATTTACTTAATTCGAGATTGTACTATAAATTATTTGTTGTGAGTCAGAGAATTGTATTCTAGCAATTAAAACTTGAGTGGCTGTTATCAAACTGCCACGGTGTCTCATGATGACTTGAAGCCAGTCTTGCTACAGCGGCATCCGCTCAGCAACTCACTCCCCTCCCCTCCCACTTCTCCTTCTCTTTCTCTTACGACTCTCTCCCCTCCTCTTTCCTTGACGCCCTCTGACCTCGCTTCACACTGAGTGCTGGTTTGCTTCTTCAGAACTCACAATGACCAAACCAACGGTCCACTAATTCAGTGTAGCAAGTAGATGTACGAATATGATTCACGTCTAAAGTCCGTTAACTGATTCTCTTTTCTTTTAATTCTTTTTAGAGAATTTCACAGATGTGGTTCTGTTTGATATTTTACGGAGTGCCTTTATGACTGTATTGTAAGTGAAGGAGAACTGCTCGTACCTTCTAGATAACGACATAGGAAACGCAATTTCTTTTCACTATATAGTGTACACCCCCTTCCCAATTCATGGGGAAGGTAAAGGGAGCAGATCTCATGGCTTAAACATCGACAAACCCTAAATATTTTTTAATAATAGAAGGTGTATCTGATGTATTATTTAAAAACAATTTGTAGAGAGTTATGAATAACAATTCGTCACATTTGTTGATAAAAACTTTCTATAATACACGATAGCAGTGGTCTAGTGGTCGCTTCCACGATCCCGTTGAGCGGTAGAGCGTGGGTTCAATCCCTGCTAGGCCTAATTAGGTAAGGTTTTCAACTGGAGTTTCCCTCACCTACTTCGGTTCGGTACTATAAGATACCTGTCAACCCAAAATCTCACCTTCACAATTCCCTCTCCTAAGTCCAACTGTTAGATGGAAGAGCAGGTCCCATGGCACCGCATTACACTGAATAGACGATATGGATCGTCACATTTTTCCTATGCAGCCATAGGGCAATAGGGTACTATAATAGGGCTATTATAATAATCTTATAATCTTATTATAATAATCTTATAATCTTATTATAGGGCATCTGTTATCTCGACCATTAGTGAGATTTTTGCCCTTTCCTAGACTACGTTTTATCACTTTATTAAACGCGCCTTTCTAATTTCTAACAAACATTAAGCCATGAACCACAACCAGGACGAATTAAACGCTTTTCTAAAGAAACCCACCAAAAATAGAATATTTGACTTATGATGACCTATCAAATATTTGACTGATAAATTGGATCAACGAATACTATTCCTGAACGAATCATTTTCATAAGACGATGCATCACTAACATCATTAACATAAAACACATTTTTTCTCATAAACATAAAAAAAAGCTAAAATCGAAAGAAGTGATTTTAGAAGAGTAACGTCTTGAATATGTTAAGACGTTTGAAGATAAAGCGAAAGAACACACAGGGATGTGGTTTTTGTTTTCATCATGCGTTCTGGTAACTTAGTATCCGAGTTCTAACCTACTTTCTGAGCGATTTATGTTCGTATCTTTACATCTTGGATGTCAGCTCCCAGGCCCACTGAGCTCCCTTTTAAACGCTGTTCTCAGAGGTCACGGTCAATGATGCAGTGCACGATGTTAGCCACATTCTTTCCCTTCTTTTGCTAACCCACAGAACTCGCGAAGCTCTGCGATCCCTTGCTTCAAGGGCACATTGGATGCGAGCTTTGCTATTTGTCTTCTAACTGTAATTATGAAAATTTGTTGAATAGTGTAGATGTGTTTCATTCGAGGAACAGTTTAGAATACAGTAAACCTCGTTTGAAGTAAGTAGGACCGGCAGTTAAACAGATCATCAAATATCAGGATAATCCGAATGACGTTGAAAATAACAAAACAATGTACTATAGAGAGAGACCACTAGCCATATTTTATTTGAAAGTCAATGGCAGAAATGTATAAAAAAAGCATTGAATGTGTAAAGAATATAGGCGATGAGTAATTACTCAACTAAGGTGTGCAACATAGATGACCCACGTTCACCCGCGGTCACGGCCATCACAACTGAATTCTGTACGGAACATGTAGTAGCCATCAAAGTTCTGGTGACAAATGGCAATATTTATTCAAAACAATCAATTGAATGAAGTAAATAACGTAATCGACTTTATCGCTGAATAGGTCACACAAACAACTACATAGACAATTTTTAAGCAAAAAAAACAACAACCGAAAACACAAAAAAAGGAAAAGCAAAAAATTTATATTGATAAAAAATCTAGAGACCCAAATAAACGATATTCTGCTGTTTTACTTTCCGACACGTTGAATATAATATATATTTGCTCTGAAAGAGTAATTTTAGTGCGTGAATATCTTTCGCACACAGCAAATTAACAAAAACTTAAAAAGTCACTATTCACTCTACATCTCATTAATAATTTCTTCTCGCCGTTTTGTCAATTGATAATTTGTTCGTCATTGCCTTCTTTTATCACGATGTAGGGATCGAAATTTAATCGCTATACACCCTGCAATTGATGAGAACGATAGCTCTCTAGATAACAATTGTTTCCAGATTAGGGTCATGCTATTACCATCATATTAACTTTACACAGGCTTTCTTGAACTAATGTCTCTTCTCGTTCAAGTTATAACAATTTTACTTCAAGTTCAATTGATTTTTGATGCTTTTCTGAGTGGTCATTTATCGGTTGGATGAAAGGTCATAATTATCTGGCTACAAAGGATTTACGAACACAACCAATGAGTTGAATAATATATTTTCCGTTCGTTTTAAATGCTCGATTACCCATGTAGAATGATCGTTGCTCTTTTAACTGATTCATCGGCATAACTAATGTTCTTTCTCCATTCTTCCATCTTCAATCTCTTGGCTTCATTTTTTTGAATTCACGTTCAACTTCAAGGTGCATAACGAAGAATCAAGGACTGTTACCTCATGGACGCTTACAAAATTCTTAGTTCAAGCTTCAATTCAGAATTTTCTGCTCTGTCTTCACAAATCATTTGTTGGAGGGTTTTAATTCTTAGGTCACAAGCAAGCACGTTACAGCGGAATATTTGACGCACTAAAACTTTGACTTTTGAATTACCAATGCTCAATTTCTTCTCAGAAATTTGTGTGATATCACATGTAAAAAATACACAAATATTCTCAAAGATATCCATTTTTTTAATCGTTGAATGCAAATGAAAACAACATTAATGTGTATTCACTGCTTTCGAATAGTTACAGTGAACATTACAGGCACTAATTTCTTTTTATTTATATGGATCTATTTCTTAACCATTCTTATCATCATAGAATAAAATGTAGTAAAAAAATTTCTAATACTTAATACTTCACACTTTAAAAATATTTCTTAATAGTACTTCACATTTAAAAAAATTCTTAATACTTACTTCCTTATACTAGGTTTATTAAAGTATATTTAAGTAGCTTTGAAATTGATTTTTTTTTCAAAAAATACGGACGATCCAGATAATTATAATTTTTCATTAAGCGCGTGCCACGGAAAAGCAATTGGAACTCATGAATCCTGTCTACTTTTACATTAAAGGTGTAGAATATAAGCTGTAATTATATTTTAACATTACCACAGCGAAAATATACATAATATCTCCTTGATTTTATCATTTTAAGTTAGTACCATAAGATGAGTGAATACCACCTGGCACAAGGATGATGAATGATAAATGAAGCAGAAGATATATCAATGAAAATCTATAAATTGGGGAAAGGAAAATATTCAATTGATAGAAAACCTAGAGAAAGAGAGAACAAACGATCATAAATATACTTAAGGAACGAAAGTTTTGCTTCCGAGGAGTTAACGTCTCTTACTTGAGAAGGCACTTCCCTCTCTGCCACTTAGAAAGTGTCTGACCTCTCTGCAATGTCATATAGGGATATGCAATTACATTAATCCCTATTCTTGATAAAAAGTTATTAAAAGGGACTAAAAAGGGAAACTAAATTATCTGTGCGTGTTATAAATAGATCTTTGATTGTTCTGCCGTTGTTTCGGAATAAATCAACTTTACACCCTCTCACTGATTAAAAAGTGGATTCGAAGTAAGAAGGTCTAACAAACGAGTCAAAAACATTGATGATTGCAAACAAATCGATTATTAATCTAATATAAGTTTCGAATATAAATTAACGTGACTATGACCTATGTTATTTTAGGAAGTGGGAAATATTCTTTAAATTGTCATTAACATATGAAGAATGTGTACATGACACAAAATTGTTTGACTATGACCTAGTTTAATACTTCTTTTGAATGTTCATCCTTAAAATAAGGGAATAAGGAAGGGTGAAATGGGGTTCAATTGCTTAGATCTACATTGCTGAAAAGACACCGAAACGATGTAATGCTTATATATTATTTTTCTCGTTTTATTTCAATGTTAAGATATTTCTGTTATTTTTGTAGTGTTACTTAAAAAGTTCCCAAAGATAATTAATCTGAAAGGAATATTTCCCTATTATTTAACGTATTGCTCAGTTATTCTAAATCAATAATTTTGATGAATTCCACAATTACATATTCATTAGCATTCTATGTTTCTTCCCACTGCGGGAATAGCTTTTCATGACGATTATCAGCACTTAAACAGCAACAGTCTAAACACAATGTCAAAAATATTCCCTATAATTTATCAAATAAGTCCACATACTTGCGACTTTGTAGAGCCATTTTCACTTTTTTTTACCCGTGAAATTCAAAAGGCTGTGTTTTTCAAGAAGTTTAACCTTAACTATCTGGGTGCCCGCTATTTAGGTCACGTCAGGTTTTGAATTTTGAACGCAAATTCTTGAATCCCCATAGATATCTATGGACAATGTTTGTCATGTTTTAAATGTAAAAACAATTGCAAATTAAACTTCGCATGATAAAAAATCATAGAACTTGCATTTAGGAAAGATAATTGTCATCGTTAAGGTAGTACTAGCGTAGGTAGAATTAAATCACTAAAATATCTTAAATCGGACTAAATACATGACAGAGTAACATGTACTTATAGTGATTTCAACATATAAAAACATACCTCACCGACCATTTAAATGAAATAATTCCAGTTATAATTGATAGTGAAATACATTGCGTCCTATGGAGAAATCACTTACAAAATAATACCAACTTTTAAATCAGAAAGTGATGGAAGTTTCCTCTGATTTGTAAAACATTTTCCGTAGTATTTTTTTACATTACATTTATCTATAGGTTTCCGGATATTTGAGAAAGCTATTTAACCTTTTCTGGAGCGTGATGCATAAATCACAAAGCCGTTGTGCTCGGTCGCCATGTTTGTACATGCTCCTATGCATTCCAAACAAGTCAAGCGAGTTCCTGAATATTATTTGTACTATATTATTAACTGATAGTTACAAATTAAATCATGTTTTTTCTTTATTAATATACATGTGTTTTATGACAGTTACAATAATAATAAAGAAAATAATAAAACATCTCAGTGATTTGACTAACTTAGAGTGCTCTTCCCATCTTAATAAATCGCAATGCAATCATTAGTAAATAAGGAATATGGTGCAAAACGGATATGTTCTCCGCGAATCTTCAAAATACTTATTTATTGCGGTTTTCGTAATCTTTTTTAAAATAATCTATCTGACATTTCTGTACCAACGAACATTATTAGCCTTCTTCTATGTTTCCTCTACATATAGACTGTATTGTTCGCTTATTTCCGAGAGCTACAGGTTTTGCGTTTCCCTGCGTAAAAAATCAAATTTATCTTTTATATGGTAGTATGAATATGATTCCCATCCAGAGCAAAACGTTGTATTATAGCGCATTCAATTCACACATAAGTATTAAGAAGCGAATCCTAATAGAGTAAGTTCCGTAAAGAGGTGTCTATTGAACTCAGGAACGTGCAAATATTTTGAACACCTGCAGCTCTTGGTATATCTAAGTTGCATACATCTTTCGTTAGCTTGTGAGATCCGGGAGATGAGAAGGAGGTGAGAACCCGAGAAACGTTTTGTTCTAGAAAGTTTTTCTGCAACATGGCTGAAGATTGTCGAGTGGAAGGTTGGTCTTAGAGTCTTGATATCATGTGAAGGTTCCTTGCAAGACATAACCTCCTTGAAATCTGATGAAAATTTTCGATGACCGTACCTCTGAATTGTGCTGGCATTATTAGCATCGCCTTACTGATCCCAAGGATGCACTCGAATTGAACGAAAAATTATGCTAAGAAATGTCCAGATGGGTCTTGTTAATCGTTACACACAAAGTGAATTACTCCTCAGATAAAATCAACCTCAGGTATAAACCACATCACCGATTGCTGATGATCGGAGACGCTCGGTGAGACCTTGCGAACGCTTCCTTCATTGCGCTAAGTTCGTCTCTTAGGGAGGTTGACTAAATCCCACCCACGAGATAGGCTTTTTTTTCAACTGAGCCAATGTAATTTAGCCCATGCGGAGAAGAAAATGTTGGTCTTTTACAAGGAGAATATTTTTGGTTTATTTATCTGCAATAAATAAGTATAAAGTATAAGGATGAAAAATTAGAAAAAAAAACTCCGTTATTGTTTTGGAGTAACTTATCTTTATTGTGAAAACGTTGGTAATACTTAGGAGTGTTAAACATACTATCGAACGTCTAAACATTTCGCAGATTACCTCTCACAGAAATATTTAAAAAAAATGAAAATAGACACTTCTGGATGTAATTCGTATTGATCTGAAGAGGTCCCGATTTTTCTTCGACCTATTACTATACTTTCCTTATACATACTGTACAATTGGAAAGTAATAACCCTTTTTTTTCATAGTAACTTTCGATGTATCTGGAAAACGTAGCGACGAACGGACATGCTTTTTAGCAATATGTAAGCACAATTTAATGTACAATAAAAATGTTTATATTCAATTTTTCAAAACTTTGATTTCAAAGAAACCGGAAGCGGAACACGGTGTGTGTACATGAAGTCGGAATGAGGCTTCTGTCAAGAAATAGGCTTCTATTTATTCCATGCATTCAAAGTCAATTCTCTTCTTTGGTTTTATTCCGTTAATTTGTTCGTGAGTTATCGGTTGAACAAAATTCTTCACACTCACATACGACACGGGACATCATCGCAAATATTTGAAAATTGACTTTCCTGTAGTCAATTGGAATACATGTGAAGAGATCCCGATTTTTTTTCGGCCGACTACTACACTTTCCTTGTTCATACTATGTAATGGGAAAGTAAAAAATGAAATGATGAATGCCCGTTTCCCGTTTTCATCTGGATGGAATAATTAGTATTCGCATTCAGATTTGTTTCCGATCGAGCTGAAATTTCGGAGTACAAAGCCACGAATCTAAATGTTTCTTCTAACGCCAATCTCACATAAACAGACAAGGCACGGCTCACGCAACAAAGAATACTACGCTTCGTGCTCTATACTACTAACAAGCAGACAGTGAACGTGTTTACTCTGGTGCAGCACATAAGCGAGTGAATATTTTACGAGGTTAGGGGTGCAGAGAAGAGTTACTATGCCACGTGTCGCTAGTAACCCTACTATACTGGCTACTCTCCACTCAATTCGCTATTCTACGCTACTAAGCGTTTAGACGGGTGTAGCAACGCTACCAAGTTCTCGCATTATTACGCTAACCCGGTAAACGAGGCGTTAAATCTGTGTCGATACGTCAGCGTAAAATTTCTTAAGAGAACGTAAAATTGAATTAATACCTATTAATCATGATAATTTAATTAAAAACATGGATGAATAGTCATTAAATAAATAATGCGAGACATACGACCTTTTATGGACGAAAAGTAGATATTTGGTGATAATGACTCACAACGTTTCGACTTATACTGTTGTGTGTAGCTAATAAGTAAATTCTGTAAGTCAACATTAAATATTCACAACACGGAAGTTCACTATTCATTGATTAATTTGTCTTTAGTTGAATGTCAATAAAGTAGCGGATAATGTTGTCTCATATCTTTTTAGAATTGTCGATAGACAAAATATTTAGGTCAATTGTAGGTAGGAACAGAAGTGGATTTAAGCGCAAGTTAAGCACAAGTACGTAAGGATCCGCACCACAAAAATTCTAACAATTAGCAAAGTATTAAAAAGCTATTTCACATTTATTTAAATTTCTATTGACAGCGTAGATGACGGAAGACCGGCATCGTTTCGTTTTTAGATTGTAATCGTTCCTCTTGCATGCTTATTAACAAACCGCCACGTTCACTTAAAATTATAATTTGTTACTATTAAAATTACAATTTCACGAGTAATTTTTTAACATCAGAATAATTGTCTTAAACCACTCATCTTAATAAATAACAATATATTAATAATAAAAATACTTAATAAAAAACACAAAAGTACAGTGGTCACTTAACATGAGGAATATTATTCTTTGGATTAATAAAGCTTGCATCTCAAGGATTAATCATGTTTGGGATGGTTAGCAAATCAGTTTTTCTACACGGTAGCATGAGAACAGATGGAAGGCTGACTGACCTAACAGTTTTTCATTCTTATCCTCTGTAGCTTTGTCATTAAAAATAGGACTCTTTTCAGGTGCGACCAGCGCTCCAAGTGAGTCAGATCACTGAGATGTACAATTGATTTCTTTATTCTTACCGTAATTGTCATGACACACAACAATATGAATAATAATTATGAAAAATCATAATTTAATTTCTATCTATCAGTTAATAATACAGCATTAACAATATTCAGGAACTCGCTTCACTCGTTTGAAATGCATAAAAGCATGTACGTACAAACATGGCGACCGAGCACAACGGTTTCGTGATTTATGGATCTCACCTCAGAAAAAGTGAAATCTTTTTCTCAGATGTCCGGTGACGTATCGATAAAAGAGATGTGAAAAGTACTATGGAAAATTTACTACAAATCAAAGTAAACTTCCAGGACATTAAAAATTGGTCTTATTTTGTAAGTAAGTTTTTTCTCCATAAGACGTAATGTATTTCACCATCAATTATAATTGCAATTATTTCATTTAAATGACCGGTGAAATATGTTTTTCCAATTCAAATCACAATAAGTACATTTTACTCTATTTATTTATGTCGATTTAAGATATTTTAGTGATTTAATTCTATCTATCCTAGTACTACCTTAAGTTAATACTACATTAGAACGATATCGTGATGGCTAAAAAGAAGAATAACATAAATATAATGAAAATTCAACAAAATTCATTATTTTCGATTGCATTGAGTGTACTTCGAAAAAAATATTAAAAATGTTTTAAAATGGACAGAAAATAGAAAAAGAAAATTACATTCACATTGAAAGAGAACCTATTAAAATTTCAATGGCAAAAATTTGGCAAGTAAAGAGTTTTGAAATGGTTTTCTTATCATCTCTCACTTTTTTATTCGTAAGGTCGTTCTCGCGACGTAAATATATTACGTAGATATAATTTCTGATTTTTAACGCATCATTACGGATTGAGGTCACGTAAAAATTGTTCCCCAAGCTTCACAATTACGATGTGTGTAAAATATATGAGAGTTCATATGTACTTTAAATATAAGCGATACTCACACTTAGGTTTTGTAACGTAATATTGTTATAGCTTAGATTATAATTTTACTTCAAAGCAATTTTTAGCAATACAAATTTTGTACCTTTCCAATTCTTAATTGAAAAAACCTTCTGAAAAATCTATATAAATATGTATATAAATTTATTGTCAAAAACACAGGAAAAACTGCGTATGACCACGTGGAGAACAACAAACTAATTTACTCTCCGGAAGCAAGCAAGGGACCATCCTAACAATTCCGATCAAGGGCCCTAAGGCATACTACATTCTAGATACTACATTCGATTTACCAATTACAAGTATTCACACATACTGTGATGATAATAATAATAATAATAATAATAATAACAATAATAATAAAGTATTACAGTAACATTTGTAATAATAATTACAAAAGTATTAATTCAGTAACAATAAAGCAGTATTATATTGAAGATGCCTCCCAAATCGGAAGAAAATTTCGTAATGAACAGCAATTTTGAGCTCAGAATCAGTATTTTCATTTAACTTTTCAGTGAACAAATGAACGAATATGTAGATGATGTGGTAAAATAAGAATGACTTTATAGCGGATCCCTTCGATATGGGTTCGATGGTTGATTTCGAATTTTTTCAAAACATTTCGTGAGGTACATTTCTTCAATTATTGTGAACAATGCGTTATTCCATGTTCAGATGTTAGAAGCGTCTGGGTGCTACGGAGTAGACTTCCAGGTGTTTCAACGGAAACCAATTTGTGTATTTCCTCCTTCGTACTCATGACAATATTTTATTTTAAAATGGCGATGGTGGAAATATGAAAGCACCCTCATATCTCAGCTTAACTGTTGGACCCTCGGCGATTGTGTTCATAATAACCACTGAAAATATACCTGTGATTTTTTGCAAATAAAACTTCTGTTAACGCCAAAAACAAATTCTTCTTTTCACTGAAAAATGTTATGTCAACGCTATAAATCAATTTTGTTTATGGCAGAAGTTTTCTTTCAGAATCAAATTCCAAAATAATGGAACAAAATATTTGAAAATGACAAAATTGGCCAATAAATGAACATCTCTATGAGATAGAAGGCTAGTAATTGTTGAATATAAATGCTATATCTGAGATCAATCAAAAAAGTGATGCCGGTAGTATGAATACGTAAAATTCGGAGGTGGTATCTTCGCCTCCTATAGCGGCAACTCATTAGCGCTACCTTTGAGTCATCGAGATGTTCACTTCAAGATAAATATTTCAAGATAAAATAAAATACAAATATAACCCTCACCTAACTTCAACATCCAGTTTACAAAGTTTAGGTTCTTAAAACTTAGGCTGCGGTACGACATTGACGTGAGTGCGTTGTTAAAACATAAGTAACTGACATAAAATCATTTACTAAAGACTACAACAATACTCTCATACATTCGATAATTTACAAGTACAACTAAACCCCTTACAAATAAAATTATGACTGTCTAAAGGATTAAATAATAGTGCAAACCAAATATTTAATTACATACACATTGTAGAAACTACACTATTACTCTTAATAGATCTACTGATTCCTTACTAAGCAACCAATTTTTAGTAACTTTTTAAATACGGGCAAAATTGTTACGCTGAATGCCTTTTTTTTTGGGGGGGGGGGCTTTAGTACTCGTCAATGCTAGTTGGAATTAAACAGATGTCCGTTCATGTCAACCTTATTAATCTCCTAAATGAATATTCCGTACACCGAAAGAAGGGGTTTGAATGTGAGATACAAATTCTGAGGATTTTCCAAAACCTTTACATGCGACATCCCAAATGATCTTGGATGATATCACAAAGTTTTGGAAAAAATGTCACGTCCAATCGTAGGATGTTCACATCCATTGTATTCTCAGTGTATTAATAAACTGATAAGATGCAAATAATATATGCATTTTTTTGTTTACACGAATTATTTTATTAAGAAAGTCATCGTTTATTGGTTTTCGAATATTTTTCATATCTTACCTAATATCTGATTCAATTCAAATATCTATCTCAAAATATGGATCAGCTGCTTTTTCGCGGATGACAACTTCTCCATGACAAATCAAATATTATACTACTACAGCATTTACCATAAAACGATCAAAAAGTAAAAGTCGTCTTCTCTACGCGTTACTTTCTTCGTCTCCTTCTACCGGAAGGCAGAATTAATGCGTTGTCGTAGTTCAAAAACTGTCCTTATTCCTGCGACCCATATTCCTCACTATGTACGTTGACCTCGATGGTTACTAAAATGAATCACGCGAAGCTTCCGCATCGCCCATCTCTCCGTAGAATTAAAAAATGAACGGTGAAATTAACATATCTCTTACTCTAGAGAATGGATTAGGATTTTTATATTTATTAGAAAGATATGCAATTGTAACTATATATAGTACTAAAAGTGCTATACATGCAATCATAAGGGGATGTATATGTACTACTTATTGCAAATGATATTGTATAAGGAAACTGTTTCAACTGATGATAAACTCCTAGAAGTCATGTTTCTTTTCAATTCAATGTACATACGAAAGACCACGAAATATTAATTTGGTGGACATCCACTTTATCATAACTTGTAATTTTATTTAAAGCAACAGTATTACCTAAGAGACTTTCTATTACTTTTTAGATTCCACACAAAATACACACGTCTTTCATTATTGTGAACACGCTAATGTTTAAGAGAGTGTGTGACGGTTTCATGCTCTTCTGTTAATCCCCACACCTCTACCGGAAATGGACATGTTTTACTTCTAATTTATTTTTGTCGTCAAATATATCAATAGACGCTAATATTGCATTTCTCAGAAAAAATATCGATAGTTTTTTTCTTAAAATGTGCCCACGAATACAAAATCTTAAACGATCATGTAGTAGACCTCTCATCAAATGATGAATACTTCTCTGAATGAATGGTTTCGTATTCCCGACCAACGAATGGAACATTTGTTTATAAAAGGATGTAGTGTAATTTTAAGAACAACAAAGCACGATGTGGGTCGCTCTAGTTATTCCCGTCGTCCTCCTTCGTCAGCTGCTGCTGCTGCTGGGGGAGCGTGCCCGCGCCCCTCGCCTCTCGCCCCCGCTCGCACGCCGACCGGGCAGTGTGCCGCTTTCCAGCGGACGAAAGGTCGCCTCCTTGTGCCTTCGCTGGACCGCGACGCCCGCTGCCGCCCCGGACGGCACGGCGAAGCTAGACACGGACGAAGTCTCCGCCTCCGCTGCCACTCCTTGACGGACGCCCCGCTGCGGCGACGGTGCTCTCTAGCCGGACGCTCCCTTGCGCGCTCGCTAGGCGACAACTGTTTATGTGCATGAGTTGGCATGCCTGCAATGGACGCAATAGAGCCTAGCTGTAGCAGCTACGCGACAGAAACTTCGTGGAATCACTTGGCGATGCTCTCGGTGACCTTCGCCACCAGAATCACAACACAGCCGACCGTCAATGTAGAAATAGCATTCTCCTTCATGGAATTCACGATTCAACCCACTTCCTTCACTTCTTCCCATAATTCATAACTCACACAAGTGTTCGGGATTAAATGATGAAGTGATGACACGCGGAAACAAGAATAGGATGGGGAAAATCTGTAAACAAATAAACGATATTTATCTTATAGTCCCCAGGGTTCATCCTCGAATTATCGAGATTCAGTTTGTATTCAAGGGAGAATCAAAAGAGGAGTCGTCACTCTTTTTAACTCATTTACTGTACGTACCATTATATTACATTTTGGGTATTATTAAAAATAATGTTAATGTCATTATTAGTTGTTCATAATGTTTTACATCATTTACAATAATAATAAAATAAATTTTGATTTTTAAATTGGATAAAAATTAGAATTTTTGTCCCTTCCATATACGCACAACTAGACGCACATACTAAGAAATCTCCTGGCCCGCCATTACAACAAAATGGAATAATGCGAAGAGGGAATTGCGAGATTAGGGAAAGATGGGAAATGCGGTTGCAATCAAATTCACTAATGGTTATCAAAATTTTACACTTCATAAAATGAAAATTCTTCAATTCAAAATTTAGATTAACTTTCTCGTCAAATTTGATATCCGTACACTAAATATCAAACTTTTTATATTTGCTGAGTGAAAGATTAATTTACGGCTGAGATTATTACGAATCACGGCTCTCGGGGGAAAATATTCGTTTTAATTTTTGTCTACCACTTATGTAAATAACATGACGCGAATGAATAATTCCCAACTATTATTTAAATTGTTCACCTCGTATCCTCTAAGCAATGTTTAAATTTTATTTTTTCAATAAGCCCTTTTTCAGGGAATAATTTTTTAATTCCTAAAGTGTTTTAATTAGTTTAGGAGTAGATAACCTAGAAAAATGTTATTAAATACCTCCTCAAAAACTTTGCATGGGAACGTGGAAAAGTTGATTTCAAGATTTTGAAGAATCTCCAGGAATTCCCTATAGTGCCGCTCATATGTTTCGCTGACGGAAGTTCAGTTCGGTTACTGTTATACAACGAAAGGAACTTTTTTTATTGGGACTTTAGGGCTCGCCAACGTTTTTGTATAATACAATTCTTCGATTGAAAGAAATAAAAGAACTACAACAATTAATATTTTTTGTAACTCACTAATGAATAATAGTAAGGGGATTTTTTCGTTATATCCTAAATTTCTGAATTAATTAACACAACCATTCTAAAAAAAGGATCACGATAATAGTAGTATTCAATTTACTCATTTATTTTATTTAGATTTAGATTGCATCAAATACGGAATAAAGATTTTATAGCTCACTTCTTACTCCTTTATTATGACAAAAAAGTCATTAGTAATAATTTATTTTTATTTAATAAAAATGACACGATATATCTTTAAATGGACAGAATAATCTATACATGATCTAAACAACTACCCCTTTGCAAAATGAAGTCTAATAAACAAGTTAGCTATAAAATAAAAATTAACGCAAAAAATATATTTTTAAGTGTTTTAAGATTATAGATATTTAAACTGAATTGCTTAACGAGACATTGAGTTTTATTTGTATTAGTACTATTTCATAATGAACGATCAGTTCACGTTCAGAAATGGACAACCTTCCAGCAAATATCACATCAAAATTGATTTGATTCGATTGATTACACTCTGTGCCCTGTGGGAATAGCTAGAATCGAGTTTCTCTATTACAGGTGCCATCGAAAGTAATGCCGCTATTATAAACTACCAAATCAACAGACTACCGCACTCCGAATGAAAGAGACAGTATTCCTGCTTAGTTGGAGAGTGGGGAACTAGTTTGAAACCAGTTCTCATGTTGGAGTTTAAACACGATTGTAGAACCTGCTTTAGTCCTGACGCGGTGTCTTACGTACAGACATGCAGGATGCGCGTTATCTCCCACACACGCGATGGACCTCCAGTGGAAAGAATTGGGGAACAATCTGTCAAGATGTCCGTATGAATCGAAAGCTATGCTTGAATTTTGTAATACTAGTTTGAACATAAAATTATTCATCGAATGTATAAGAGTAAAAAAACTACCTTGTAATTATGATATTTTTAGGAACATTAATTTTCCTTTTCAGGGACAGATTTGAAAAAATGTAAACTTAAACTGTGTTTCTGATTTGGAATCCTACATATATCATCGTTTGGCTGAAACTTCCACATCCGTCCTGAGTGTCACGGTAGTTCACGAGCAGGATATCAATGAAACTAACTTGTTTTTAAGAATAGCTTTCGAAGTTGAAATATTTACTGTATGCAGCATTGATACACAACACAGCACTCTTCGCGGATTATTCTATATCTTAAGCTAAAGAATCTAAAAATACAAGCGACATAATATTAAAGAGTAGCATTGAACAGTTGTTCAACACTATTTTGTTAGTTTTACATTGAATAATGCCTCAGAATAAGATAACGATCATTTTATGAGGAAAATTAAATTTTATCTCTATCAGATAATTTGGAAAAAACTCTGAGATAAGTGAATATATAAAGGTTAAAATTTTTATTTCAGAGAATTTATGCCTGGGGAAATCATAACAAATATCTCATTTCAGTCTTTACTTTTTTAATTTACGAAGTATATTTACATTTTACGTTAATAACAATGAATTAGGTGCATGTAGACAAAAAACGAAGTCATTGTGATACGTTGCCCAGATATCCGGATAAAGCAGGTACAACCTGCGGACAAAGAGAATAACGGTCCAGAATTGGTAAACGACATCTCTAATTAACGTAATATAATTTGGAAATGAAGAAAATAGAATAAAATATTGTATGTAAACTGTCTTTTCAGTTCAATAATCACAAATGAATTTTTCATTGCTTTAAAAACTCTGTACATTCTTTGTGACACCTTTATAATACACATTACATTGAACCCAATATCGAATTTTCTTCAATATAAGTAAATAAATTACAACATATGACCTTTGTATGGACGATTCCAATATATTTTTGTACGTCTTCAGTTCACAATGTTTAGACCCTTAATTTGAGTCGTAGTCACGTGTAAACAAATTGCAACAAGAAATATGTACGTAGCAACATAGCAATCGAACATGATATTGAAAGAAAATATAAATTCAAAATATGTTTACAAAAAAAAGGAGAAATCACACAAACATGCTAAAATTTAAGAGTAAATTATGTATTCGATAGTTTTTCGGTGTCTGCACGTATTTTCTTCTCTTTATTATGAATGTACGTTATTAGTAGAATTTCTTCAACGTATTTCACTGCAAAATGTCCTTCAACTTCTCCACATTCTTCCACTCTATAGCTTCTTAAGAACCACCATTTTCGAAGAATGGCAATCTTCCTATGGACAGGAAAAGCGAACACGCTATCCACTTCGCCCTAACCGCCTAGCGCGACGCGTCGATTTTCGAGGTTATTCTATCTTTAAAAAAAAACTATTAATTAAACACTATTATATTCTCAAGGCAAGAAACCATCTAAATATGTAACTGAGTATTAATCAATAATGCCAAACGAATAACTTCATGTTTATTGGCAAAACATTTACCCTCCTTACTCGGTCTTTGTTTCGCCAAAATTCAGTTCGTCGATTCAGAGACGCAACTTGTCATAACCGTTCTTAAACTGCAACTCTCTAAGTGAAGATGGATGAACATATCAACAATGTAAAGACATGTTCGCAATGAACGGAGAACGGAGAATTTTGTGATCTGTGGAAACACAGATCCGGGTAGTTTGTTTAACTAGACTTTCCTCACATGCAATAAATATAAATTGACCTTTTAAGTGGATGCTGATGTCTTTCAGCGGAAGTTCTTGTTGGTCGATTCATATAGAAGGTTGACCCTACGAGGAATATGCCCATAACACGATCCTTCTTCCTATCATTCAATGGAAATTTACCCAGAGGGTAGATTCTGGAAAACGAATTTCACAATTTTAGGCGAACAAGTTTTAGGGTTCACCGAGTTAGTAAAGTGGATACTCTACCTATCGCTCACAATCTGCGAGTATCTTCGAAAGTGCGTTCTGTTGGAATCTCAAGCACTGCACATTTGACATGAAATTTATTTTAAACATCATTAATTTCAAATAATATTAAAGGAGAACAATGGTCAAGAAGTGCATATTTATATGTTAGTGTAGATACATATAAAAATGGAACTGTTAATAGTTGTACTGTTGTACGTGGAACGTAACAATTGTACGTAAAACTTTTGGCAACTACATTCGGAATTATCATATCGTTTTTTCGCATATAATGTATCAAATGAAATACATCTGGAACTCTTAATTTTGGTTGTATTATTGTTTTTTCGTATTCCAGTCACCGAGAAAATAAATTGTACCATTTGCTCACTTATAGAATCAGAACATTTCATAAACCCAAAAATTATTTCTTTCAATTCTTTATCACGTACCTTGTCTTCTTGTGTCTAAACGAAAACGGAATGTTTTATGATCTCTATAACTTCATGTTGAATTCGGAAATCGAATTTGTTAAAATTTATCAATACATTGAAAATAATTCATTGAAAATGTTTTCATGTATGTGAATAAGAAGTGATTGTAACATGTTTTTGTCTTCGTGTAGTCAATGTAGACACATTTGAATGAGGACATCAGATATGCATGCGGATATTAATATTACTGGGAATTATAACTTGTTGCTAGAGCCAATCGTTTACAGAACCCAATTTCGGAAATAATAGTAACTAAACATTATTTCAATTTTTTAAAAAATTATTGTATGTATATTTTCAATTTCTTTTTGACCCCCAAAACTAAAAAATCTGGCATCTGTGTAAATATTATCTGGCATTCTTTTTCAGAGAAATTTTAATGGTTTATTCTTCTGTGTCTATGGTATTGTATCTTTATTTCTTAATTTATTTCCACATAATACTTAGTTAGAAGCATTTGTAATTAGATAAACGTAAAAAAAATTCATAATACATGTCCTAAAGAAGACAAAAAATCCCATTGCCGAGTTATTCCCTCAAACAACATTTTGAAGTATTTATGCAAACAATTTACTCCCGTATCAAATAATATACACTTATATAATATACAACCAACCCGACGATAACGACAACAATCAGCAAAATAAAAATAGTGGAAACATTTCATACGTATCAAATAATGTAAAGCTTACGCAGCAAAAATATGTTATTCCTAGCATCAGCGGATGTGAGGTTAAGAGTGGTGCGTAGGGTGTGAGTTTCGTATTAGTAGGAGTAACCAAGGAAAGATACATTTTTCTGTACTGCTGCAACACACTGAGTATACACTAAGAAAAGAAGAATCTGTTTACCCTCTCAATATGATTGCCTTTAAATTGGATTTTGTTTTATTTGACTATACTCGGTTTGTGAATACAGTACGTGTTTCATTCGCGCATTAAAGTCTCCGCCATATGGCTGGCTGAAACGAATGCACGCGGAAAGCGCAATGATGGAGAAAAATGGGAGGATGAATTATTCCTAATGGTTGTGATACACTGATATATAATGGAATGTACGTTTGTTTGATTTTTCCTAAATATAAATTATGAATTATGAGTCTCTATTTGCTCTTCCGTATCTAACACGTTTAGACGCCAGAATCTTAATACCTAACGATATCATTAATAAAATGCATGATATATTTATGATGATAACAAATGAGTATATAATTAGTGAGTCTAATAACAAAAAATTGTCCACTGCCTTTGAGTCCTTTGGTCGAATAGATGGAATGGTCTCTGGTTCCTTCTTCCGGAGACGAAATTAGTGTCATCCAAATCGGAGAAAAATCATCGTTCGTTTTATTCTAAGAACATAAATTATGGTAATGTTATGAGAAGTTTTAAGGTGGCTGTTTTTAGAAAGCAGTGGTTCTTTGGAGTTCAGAATCCTAAAATATTTTGTTATTTAGTTAAACTATTATTTTATGTATTTGATATTTTATGAACAAATGGATTTGTAGAAGTGGTTTCAGAAAGAACATAATACAAACTTTTTGTTTTCAGGATAATGAGACTTTTTTGTGAAGTCGAACTATAACGAATAAAGCAATGTTTCATGAACAACGCCTTATAATTATGGGTCTTCTTGCTACATCGTTTCATGACCTCATGAATCACTTTATAGCAGTGCATTCCATGAATATTCTTTGAGGATGGCAAATTCTGAAAAGTTGGTCTATAAATACCTTCAACGTTAAATGTTAGGGAAGGAACAGTGATGTCTTCAAGAACGGAAAATCCCGTCGACTACCGGCTCCAGAGGGGCGGTGACGCGGCGTGAGCGACATTCGGCGCGGGGCCACGTCACGCTGTGCTTGCGCAATACCTGCTGAGCACAGCCGTCGTCACTGTGCTTCCACCTTCATCGCCAACTAAGCCGTCACGTTCTTCAAAGCGCATTGCGCCGCGTCTCGAACAGGATTTACTCCTAGCAATTGAATGCGACAAATCAAATGAGACCTTCTCTTCGGAATTATTTCCTTTCGTTGCTCTACTGCCTATATAAAGTATTCCGAATACACTTTCAACTCCACGTGGTAATTTGGAAGTGTCAATAAATTGTACCGTAATGAACGTAGTGTAACGAAATATTACTCATGGCTGACACATAATGACACGATCTTAATCAGCAACCTGAATAATATTTTTATCACTAAGCTATGGGCTGATATTGAATAATTCGTCTTNTGAATAATTCGTCTAATTTAACCAGGGTCTATGTAATGCGAATATCTCAGTGACCATTATGCAAGAGTTTCGGCGTCATTGAAATACATAACAAAGAAAAAGATGTGATGGAATCGCTTCAGTTGATTTAATTCACTGTGGTCATTTTTAACGTCTGTTGGTCTTTTTGCTCAGAGTGGAGAAAAGGAAATAGATCGCACGATCCTTTATTGCACTGGATCTGCCATACATGTCTATGTCGGAAGATATATGAGTCCATCAACATTATTCATTGACAGATTGAGCATTAGCAAATATAGATGCAAGCAAGATATAAAAATTGAACAAACTTTTTGTGAAACCAAACCTTAAAAATATTGAAGAGCGCACGATCTTGTTTAATTTGAATACAAATTTAAGATGGAATAAAATTTTATCGTAATCAAAACAACCCTCAGTAAGGACGAACTATAATTTACGACTGCGTACCGCTACAATGATGTTTTCAGGATGCACATGATTCAGGTAACAATTTCACATGTTTTCTAAATATCTCCTTACTCAGAATCATTTATCCAGGTTTCTAATACAAGTCACCGAGCAGACTGCGCTCTGATAAATATGCAAGATGAGCTATGTGCTAGAATGCAGAAAGAGTGCATTCTACCTATGCAACATGAAAGACGCAAATGCCAGAAGATAACAAGAAATCAGAATAATTACACAAGGTACTGTCGTGTGAAATTTTAGAAATTATTTAAAAGCTGTCATAATTATAGAAATTATTTTCTATACGATACGAAACATTCCACTATATTGGTATATGGAAGAGAAACAATATTTCACACGTTCGCAAAACCCTCCTTCCAGTTTAAAACATTGCTGAAAACTCTGAACGTCTTAGATAATAAAATAATTCATTATTGTTTCAAAAAACGAACTAACAGATTTCTTCGTCGAAAATAATTATGTGATATATGCAACACATTTTCCTTGTATATATACGTTTGATATAATTCTTCTTTTACATAATTAACAAAACTGAACCATAGAGAGACATTTACAAGAATAAACAATGCTATAAAAAGATCACTCACAACTTCGTTTGATTGATAAATTAATTATGAATAAAACACACAAATTTAAACAGCGCATTATATACTAACGTTTTTACTATTCATTGAACAACGTTGAACAGAACAATAATACGCAAACATTGATAGTTGAATAAATGTGTTTGGGGATATAAAATGAGTCTTGTTTCGCTTGAGCACAAACACTAGTGAACATTCAGTATTCCCAATTCAAATTCATTGTATTTCTCGAGATAACTGGAGCGTGGGCAATAGTTGAGCATATATGAAGCGTACAGCAGGAGATGTGCCGAAGCGCAGCTGAGTCCTCCGCGTGCACCTGAGCGTGCGAGAGAGCGGGCGGGGACGGGACGGGGAAGTCCAAGATGGAGATGCTGCATGCGGTCCCGTTAGTCGCCGCTTCCGCCCCGCCCCCGCCAGCCATCGCGCGTGGCCACTGCCGCTGCGCGGCGAGAGAGCGCCTACCTTGCGAGAGCGCGGCCGGCGGCGCTGCCGAGGTCCTGTGAGCGCCGTGGCGCAACTGCGGAGAGGCAGCTGCGGGCCGCTGCTGTAGCCGCTGCCTCGCGCTCCGCCGCTGCGGCACTGCTGCGCCGGCGCCCGCGCGCCGCCCAATCAGACCCACAGACCTACATTCGCCGACGGAGCAGGAAGGCCGCAGCAGCAGCAGCACTAGCAGCAACGGCGGCGCGGTGGCGGTGTGGGTGGCGACTGCTGCGAAGGCGGGGGCGGCTGCGGGGGCGCGGCTGGGCGCGGCTCGCCGTCCACCGCGCGTCGCAGTCTCCAGCGCATCTCGCGATCCTTTCCCCTCCTTCCGCGTCCCTTCCCTTCAATGAAGCGCCGCATCGAGCTCCCCGCTTAACTGTACTCCCCGGTGGAAGACCCCGCCTCACCCCGGAAGCGGCACCTTTCGCGGAGAGCGGGGGAGCGTCGGCAGGCCACCGGCAGGCACCCCACCATAAGAGGAAGATTTAATTTTCCTTCATTACGTTGTTCTTCCTTGTTTGACTTTCATTACATTTTTGTTTTAAAACTGATGAATGTGTCACAATATGCTTTGTATGCAAATATTTATACGCCGTGTTCTTCTATTATGGCTATTATCTAGTTATACTCTAGTTTTCAACAGTTATTTTTAAAATCTTTGAAGGATCATCTAAACTATCTTAGAATACTGACGCGTCTTGGTCAACTTCTAATGTAAAAAATAGACTTTTATCAGAATGTACAGATCTCCACAAATAATTGTTATATCAAAATAAAATATTGACGATACAATTTTAAATTTTTCACTCATTTATATGTGCACGTTGTAAATATTCGTAATTGAGTATAAAAGAGTATCATCAAATTTATTTACAAGCGAAGCAAAATTTGCCATTAAAGAATTAATTAAAGAAGAAGTTAGTAAGGGAAGTTATATCGCAATTTACGCAGCTAAATCTGCGTACATACAGAACTTTGAATTTTTGTATGTAGTTTGGAATTTTAAGTACATATCATCTATATATTAGCTTATTGAAAATTGGTATACTCAAGATGACACATTTTATTCTGGAATGAATAGGAATCAAATTAGCAGAGAGAAGTAATAAATACATTAAATTATATACCTTTGAATTTTTAGTCTATGCTCCGATGAAATTTTTGTATATCTGATATTTCTTTCACTGAATTAGCAGTCACATTTCATCCATGTAGTTATCTTCTCTCCTAAATGAGATATAGACAACCGATGAGAAAATTAATGACTACGTCTGTTGGAGGCCTTACATTTACTGACAGCCATTATTGGACATATGACGTTGAAAAATAACCATGAAGAAATGCGATGCCTAACAATGTATAGGTATTCAAAGCCCTGGTATTCAAAGCCCATTGCTACTCTAGAAGACGACTGAAAACGCATACTCAATTTTTAGTCTTAATAAAGAACTTCATCTCTTAATTAACTGCATAACAATTAAAAAAATTTCATCCGTGCAATGTAAAGAATGTTATTGATCACTTTTTATGTATTATATTTCAAACCTAAATCTCACTTTTTGAAAGAGTAATGGCATCTTGTTGAATATTTGCTGGCATGAGTATAAATGGGAATTACACTTGAAAAATGTCATCTTATAGCTGCAATTATGAAAGAACTCTAAAAAGGTTGTGTCGTGATGAATGTTAAAGTAATATTATAATGACAGAGACAATTACTTCTCGTCAAGTTTCATCTTCTCTTAGTCAAGATTGCTTTAAATATTATAAAAATAATAATTAGTAATGTTTTATACAGTTTATAAATGGCGATGAAATGAATGATATTTCAATTTCCGATTTCATATCAGACATTATTCGCGGCAGATTTGTTAATTTGATTGCTTGCGAATGAAAACGCGGGTCTTCCTGACACTTGAAAAATACTGGTATGTACATCTCAAACATCTAGTTCCTTAGAGTAACTTATATAACCCCACAATTTCTATTCCTAAAAAAAAGTAAGGATAACTAAGATATAAAGAAACTTACCCCAACATGTGTACATTCAGACGCAGAGAACTAAATGTGTTTAACCGATATCAAGTTAAAATAGATATTTCAAATTATATCAAGACCATAGAGGGAAAAAAGTATGAACAAATCTCACTTAAATAATAGTTGAAGTGAAGAGAAGTGTGATAACTTAGGCAGATGCAAATTAGGATCATATCGATATTTTATCCCTTAGTCGGAGAAATCCAAGATTCATAGATCGGAAGTCTCTGGTAAAGATAGTACCCGAGTTGTGGGCGAGAACGAAGAGAACAACGTTTGCTTAACATTTTTAAAGTTATTCAGAAATGAAGAATCGATATTGAAATTAGTGGCATCACCCACTGATTTATTGTAGCAACGATGAATATCAAAAAACGAAAAAAAAATCAGTTAACATTGATTAAGAAAAACATTAAAATAATTCTTTTGAATCATCATGGAAATTGAAAAGTAAGTTTTTATTATTATTATTATTATTATTATTATTATTATTATTATCAAGGTCGCAAGTAAATATCTAATGAAAATAAACTTGAAATACATATTAATACCTTTAAATTTTAGTATATATATAAACTATACAATATTTGATACATATTTTAAATACTGAGCCTAACGCATACATAATAATAATAATGTTTTATAAAAATATACAAGTTCCTATTCCTGTATATTCTCACCTACAAGCTTCGAAAATGTTTATTTCTAACACTAAGAAGAGCAGTAGAAAAAGAAAAAGAAAAAAATCATCCATTGGCCACCGATAATCCGAAAAGCGGATAATCCACCCACTGATAATCGGGAATTAAATGTATTTCTCGTCACCTTATAACTTATGGAAAATTTGGTCATGTAAACCTATCATGTGAAAACCTAAATTTTAAGATAACCTAATCAATGTATAAATGTGACAAATTAATAATTAAAACATTCAAAATATTTGATCCCAATATAATGAATAGTGTTGCTACGAAGTTTCTCAAGCTAAGAATGAAGTACTTATTTCACAATTTTTCATCTTCACGCTGAGCGACCTGCAACTGGACCTCCGATGCCCTGTTCAGAAGTATCAGTCGAAAAACATCTGAGTGCGTTCACGACTCGGCAACTTTGCGGCATTTCTATTTGGCAGAGGTCGGCATGCTCTAAGAGACATCACATTGTCATTAGTGGAAAATCGATTACCTCTCAAAGTTTTTCTTTTTTTCTCTTTTTTGAAAAGTTTCTTATTTTGTTTGGATGTGGTGCTAATATACTTTCCTCCATTGCGTGGATAATTATAGAATGGAATATTTATTCTGTTTTGCTTAGGCCGTCTGACCTGTTCTTCCGCAAAACCATGTACAGATGATACACATACAAAAATGGTAAATTTACATAAATGATAAAAATTACAAAAATAATTGAAATTAAAATAATGGATAAATCTAAAAAAAAACAGAAATACAATAATAAACAAAATTACATAAGAGAATGAAAGTTACAATCATGAAATTAAGGCATATTGACCCTTACATTCCAAATATGATTTAAAACATATAATACAATCTAATGGAAAATGTGAGGTATTGACTTATTTTATATTGACATTAATAAATTAAAATCACATTTTACCACACACTTATGAAATATATTGTTAATCTACCATCATTTCCTTGATATTGACAATAATTCTAAAATACGCAAAATCTTATTTCCCTAACACTTATACAAATTGATTACCAAATCTATGTTCATTTTGCATTTTTCAACAAGAAGAACACAACTGTTCTGAACATTTAGAATCCCTCACTGGCATTTCAAATGATAATAATGTATTCTCGCTTTAAACAGTTTGAGAGAAGAGCAGCCCCTAATATTATCTGGAAGTCAATTCCCTAATCAGTCAAAGTGAATGAGTCGTGAGCATAGTGTTTTATGTCATAATGTCTGATGAGCCTCTTTCACTCTGGATGTTGTGAGAAAAGGAAATTATTTGTCAGGTATTGTGGTGTTAGTTTTGGACTGAAAATAAGTTTCATCCCATTGAAAAACTCCATGTATGTTTACTTTCGTAGATGCTCGTACAGTACCATCTGTATTATCATGGTATTTTTTTCTGCATGGATGTCCTCTTTGAAAATATTGACGGTTTATGTGGATCATTTTCCTTAACTAAGTATTTATCGACAAATTTTGATTTTTCAGGATAAAATACATATCGTATATTCACTATTATATTATTTTATTTGTACAAGTATTATTGAATTTAATAACAGTGTACATAAAGCTGACCTTGTCACTGAATCACAGACAGACTGTCTGGCAGAAATTTTGACGACGTTAAAGGAAGTTGATTAGGAGCTCCTTGGAAAGTCCTGTTTATCGGAAACAGAATTTTCGTTGCATCTCATAACTGTGACCTTTTGATTTAAGAAGTAAAAAAATTGTTGTACTTCCTAAGGAGTCAGGACAGGTTGTTCTTAATCTGAATTAATTGTTTAGTAGGCCATAAAATCTATCCAAGAGTTTTGGTTTAACTTACTTCACAGAAAATTTAAACACCAGTTTTTACTGCCGTGCACTACATATCCTGGTGATATACGTTCGACGCGGATTCGTTTGGTTACGTTCGCCTTTTCTTTTTGTGTTTTTTTTCTCAAGATTTTCAGGGTTATGATATAGAATAGTATGACCGAATTCATTCAAGATACGCAAGGTAGTTTCCCGTTGCTTGCCGCGCATACGCTACAGGATTGAAATATTCATGCCTTATACGGGAATCGAATTCAGAAGCACGAGCTAAGAAAACACAGCTGTAGCAGACGTGCATCAATAGTTATTTAGGCTAATTCTCCTTGTATTGTGGCCACAAATATTGCACAGGATACATATTATTATTATTAGCAGAATTATCAGCGGTACGGAAGAATAATTGTACTTATCACAAAACTAAAATATATAATGTATGTTTAAAACATGCACGATATATTTTATTTTGTGATAACTACAAATACTTTAACACTTTACTAACTGTGATAAGTACAAATACTTTAATACTTTAATACTAAATACTCTAATGAACACTTGTGCTGTATGCACAGAATTACTTTATAAAAAAATATACAAGAGTACATTTTTAAATGCCAATACAAATACCCAACATTTATTCTTCCTTATCGAAATCATATGTTTAGGAGGAAAGACCGGCATTATGGCCTGAACCTCGCCACATCATAAAATAAGAAATAAAAATAATTCCATGAAATGTTTACTATTAAATTCAAATTCCTGCATAAATTTGTACAGTATTTTGTCGTTATATTAGGCAGACCTCTGAAGAGTTGATTTTTATTTGACAGTATATTATATTAAAGCAGGGCTTCCTTTAAATTTGGACACATCTCGTAATAACACTCTATTAACAACATCATAACTTGAACGCTCCCGTAAAATATAATTCGCAGTCACTATATCTTTGCTAAATAACTATAAATATTGATTATTGTACTCATCAAGTGCTTATTTGATTGTTGTAAATTCAAGTGTATAGAGAAAATAACATGTTATCTTTCTACACATAAATAAATGCACCAGTATGTAAGAAAAGGGGTCAGTGTGCTAAATTTCCTTAACACAACACTCCAGGCTAAAGTAATACTCGTAAATACCGAATTTAATGTCATAACAATCTGTTTTGCATATCAGCTAAAAACATACTGTGTCGTTAAAAATAATGCAAACATCCAAAGGAAAATATCAAAATGGAGTAAACATTGAAACGCAGAAAGAGTCTATAAGAAGTAATAAATGGCAGAAACAATGTGCGTTATTTAACTAGTTATTATCAGTAAGTAACATCTTTCTCTAAAAAGTGCTACACATTCTCGATACAAAAACAGTGTGCGATCGAGTAATGTCCTACAAAATTGTACGCGACAAAGGATTCAGGCAACATAAGATAACTAATGTTGGACTTCCTGAAATATCTCTGAGCTATTCAACTTCTAATTATGAATCACAGAAATGATTTGAAGTCGTTGGAAATCGCACCCGACATCATGACACTAAGTCTACAAAAGGAGTGCAGCTAAACAACTTCTTACAAATCATACCCACTACAGCGCTTCCACACCAAGTCAAGCTCCATTGGCCCAGAGCCAAGATTCAGGTGAGTTGGAATGGTCACCACTTATATGAGAGTGCTTTTACCTCTGAATTTCTCTGTATTACATCTGTCTCCAGCATAAATCTGATCAACTGTAATTTGGACCGAGGTCAATTTACTTCTCTCAGATCTTATGTCGTGACAGGAAAAAAAAAGAAAGAAAAAGATTTCCAGTTTGTTTACCAAAATTTAGTGGAAACAAATATATATGTGGAATACTTCAGTACTGTTATCAATAAATCCAAACAAATATCATTTCGAGGATCAATTGTTAAGTTATTGATTTAAAGAAATTTAGAACACTTCTTAAAGGGTGGAAAAGTTTTAAAAAACATTATCCCCACCACTTTACACTTTTTGGCTATTTCCCGTATAATATTCGAATTAATATGTTCATGTATGTGAGGGTTCTACTGAATTGTTGTTGGAGACCCCCAAAGTCCCAATAATAGTAATAATAGTAATAATAATAGTAATAATAGTAATAATAATAATAATAACAATAGTAGTAGTAGTAATAATAATAATAATAAATTTTCTTAAACAATATTTAGAACAAACAAATATGGATCACAAAACAAATTGATACATCTAAAAATATTCAAAGTGGTAATTTACTACGTGAAGTAAAATTTTATATAGTTTTACATATTTACATATGTTGTAGTTACAATACTAGTTCATTTATATTAGTATGATTTATAAAGGGACCTTACAATAGATTTTGAACGGATGCCTTGTACCTCTTCGATGATTGTGAATGTAAATAAAATATTTAATTAAAAAATAAATCATTTTTTCTTTGTTGTATTTGTGCAACAACAAATTACTGTTACGCTGTTTTATATTTATAAGTATATTTAAAAATAACAAATTAGTGTTTTTATTTTTATCTTATCGAGCTCATGGTGTTTCATTAACATCTACAGAATGGAATATTCTGCTTACAACACGTGTATTAAATTTCAGTTGAAAAATGCGTTAAAACGACAAATAAAAAATTAAATTCCTCTATCGCTTATAAAACATAAAACATGTGACTAAAATTGTGTGCAGTTATCATTAAATTATGTTTACATAATATGACTCCTCGATCCTTTCTCTACCCGCCTATTTGCTCCAGTAGCTCAAATTGAAACTTGCAGACAGTGAATATATTATTTTGTCAGTTTGACGCCTACTGAAACCGCATTTTTTTACGCGTCGAATTGTGAAGAAGAAAAGTTACTCCCAAAGATTTAAAGTATGATGAATGCTCGAAAGCCTGTCCAGTAGTTCACAACTTAACTCACAATAACTCCTTATCGGGCGTTTCTCTCAATATCTAACCTTGTAGCAAAATGTATATTTTATTCTTAGTATACTTTCCCCTTCGGATACAAGAAAAAATTCTCGTTTTCTTTCGATTACATTACATAGCTGAGAAATCAGTAAAGTATGATTTCAAACATTAGCTTTTATTGGATGGTAATATAACTTCATTTTTTTATTGGAAGTTTATTTTTAATTTATGTGTTAATTCATTTAGACATAGAAAATAATTGTGTCAAAATATGTTATTTCAGTATTTAATCATTTTGGGAGTATGAAAAAATTGTTTGTATATATTTTTATACATAAATTGGGTTGAAATGAGTATGTTTCAAATTTACTGCGAATGTGAATTCTGATGTTTCCCACTTGAAAATGTTTCTGTCCAATATTTCAAGATCGGACTTCACGCTGAATCTTCGTGAGTTCCACGAAAAAGAATTCTTTTTCGTGGAATCAAATGTCCTTTGTGAGTCAAGTGTGGTGAGAGAGTCAATGTAAAAATTTTCATGTTTCATCACTAGACGTGGAAACAAGCACTGGTAAGTGTGAATACGCTGGATGAGAACTGCGTAACGAAGTCACGTCGTGAAATGTAAAAAAGAAGAAGAAAATCGATAAAATTATTAGGAAAACGTATCTTAAACAAAAACCCCAGCTTTCAACCCGGACTTGGGTGTGTTTCGGTTACGCACATTATTTAAATATCTTTTGTCATATATAAAATAATTTTGTTTAAAAGCATGAGCGTGTGATCAATTGTTCAGCGAATTATTCTGGCACATCTACGTTTTTTTTATTTCAATTCGTACCACATGTTTGCGCTCCCACCATTTGTATTATTGCAAAACATTTTCCCCTCTGAATTATTTATTTACAATGAATTGACCAAAATATCGAAATATTTTGTAGAATGATTTTCAAATATCTTTTTTATGCATGTAAATAATTCTTTTCTTCCAAGACTACAAAAATAATTGAGGAACACAATAATAATTTATTGACTACATATATTTTTGTACTTTCTTGATCATTTTCGTTCATCTCATTTGGTTCGCCTTCGAAAAGTTATGAAGAAGATAATAAACTTAATAATAGTAATGTCACGTTTAAGTTACTCTCTTTTTTCTTGTATGCGAAAAGTATTGCAATTGTCAAAAAACTTCCAAAATTGCAATTGTCAAAAAACTTCCAAAATTTCAATTGTTTGTAATTTGAATCTACAAAATTTCATTGTGAAAAGCTCATTGCAAAGTGGTAATCACCCAACGTGTCTTCTTCACAAACACTTAGCGAACAATTTATTATTTGTGTGAAGCCTTTTTACTCTCTGGGAAATAAGCAAGATATTCATTTAAGTACCCGTCCTTTAAACAAATTAGTACAATATTTACATATAAAATAATATGTTTCTAAGCTTCAATATGTTTCTAAGCATGTTCACATAAATTTTCTTCCCTTTATAGATGAATTAGGAATCAGGGCCGGTCCGAGACCCATGCGACAGATGCGGTTGCATGGGGTGCCGACATTAGGGGGGGGGTGCAGGGTAGCTACCTTTCTTTCTTTTCAAAATACAACTCAAGAGCATTCTAAAAAATCCTTTGACGATCGCAGATGATATTCTGCGAATACAATGTTCAAAATGTATCTTATGTTTTATTTGTCTCTCTTTATGTCATATGACGATCGCTGGTGCAATTCTACGAAATCTTATTCCAAGTGCATTCTTCTACCACATATTGCAATTCTGCTTTTTTGTGATTTCTCAGACCGGCTGTCAAGCTAGGGTGAGATGGTGACAACACTTTGTAGATTTTACAAGAGATTAGGCTGACGACAAATTTAGGTTATGCGAGAATTATTTGCCCTATCATAAAACGGATTTTCAGTCAGTATCAGTTTGTTCTGGGCATTATACGATGTTGTGTGACTGCCAAAAGTAGTGCTGTATTTGTGAAACATCTTTTTGTTCATTCATGCATAAGTGATGGAGTTGAAACATTTTGTTCCATAATATATAGCAGTGTGATATGTCTTAAAAAAAAGAAACCCTCGGATTTGTTGTACAGAAAACTCAAAGAAATTTCAGAACGAGAGAGTGAGAAGCAAGCCAAAATATAGAAAATAGTTTTCTCTACATCTGTACCTTTACTGAACGGTGCACAATCTTTTGCAACTAGCGGTATTGACGTTTCTGACGACGAACAGAATGCAGTGGTAAGAGTAAATCCAATATGAAATTTTAATTTAATTTATCGAACCCGAAATATCGACTCTTCGGTTCCAAGGGTTTTTCCACATTAGTTTTTTAAAATGTCAAGCCAATGTGTGACGTGCGTTTGAAGGTTGTATTAGAACCTATCAACGCTTATAATACCGCGAGAAAAATTTCTCCAGGATATTATCTAGTGGGTTAATATCAAACCGGTTAACAGAATCATTGTGAATAGTTTGATGAATATCTGGATCACCGAGCTAATTGCTCGGATGACGATTTCTAAACATGTTTAATTTATCGTAGTTAACAACAGCCCCAATGTAATATCATGCTCATCATATTGATAAAAATGAAGAATAAACGTTTCACACTAGGATGCTAACCATAGATCTAGTGTATATTCGGTCGGCACGTTATCCATTATAATGCAGGTTATACATAGCGCAATCGGATGAAAACTACATACGTGGGTTCTAACATCGTCAATAATTTGGTAGATTCATTGGCTATATAGTTCAGGTTTTTTTTGTTTTGTTTTTTAGTTTTCCGCTTTCGAGCTTGGAGATTTAATTAAATATTATTTTCGATTTGTCTCCTTATAATTTGGAAGTGGGAGACGTAACATATTGAAGGCCAAATATTTATCTTCCATTTTTCTTCAAGAGCTCGTGACTTTTTTCATTCACGCATAAACAATGAAAATAATTGGAAATAATCTATTATTTGAATCCATAATATATGTATTTTATAATGCTCTAAATGTACTACAGTATCTTATTACAAAATGAGGTCTTATAAGATCGGTTTTAGATCCGAAAATTCTGTTCATTTCATCAAAAAAGAGTCGAGTGCGATAACACACTGTGTTCCGAAGTACCACCGCGCCATCAACACTTAACTGCATACGTTCCTAGTATTAATTTACTAAGAACAGGAAAAAACGTTCAGAGTTTCATCTCGTTTGATCACATGGCTCAATGTTTTATTAAAAATAAACTTAGACAGTAAAGTACTACAGAGAGAAGCTGTAAACATAGAAAGCGTTTTGAAACTGTAATTGAAAGCGTAAGAAGATTTTTAGACAATATGTGGAAGGAGGTAGGTTTGAATAGTCTCTTGACAGACGCAAAGGTTCTAGAAGGGAAAATGGAGAATTAGCGCACATTTTGCAGACGTTCGGGTGAAACCAAGGAATACCAAAAAAATTACTTAAAGTACATTCCTATAAGAGTGAATACAAGGGTAATTGAACACAAAATATTTTTGTGCTGTCTGGGATGTGGCAGTCATTTTCTTAACGGAGAGGTACGACATCAGACAACTCGAAAATTGTGAAAAAGATGACATTGAACAAAAGTGTAAAATCTTCAATCGGTATTGAAGGATGGTAATGAATGTGACATCAATGGAACTCCTTCATTGACGTTTTCTTTAATGTATTTTTAGATGTGGGAATATTACTGACATTGCCAATATCAGTAGCTAGTGAAGTAATGAGTTTTTCAAACCTTTAAATGGTTAAAAACTTCCTATGGTCAATCATCTCACCTGAGCGTCTTTGCTTGTGTGGATTGGCGGCGTTGGTCATTGAAAATGACGTACTAAACATTACAGACACCAATTTAATTTTAAAATACTTTGCTTAGCTGAAAGAAATAAAAATATATAGTTTAACATTTTTTAGGGTCACGTTTTATTTAAATCTAGTAATTCTGTCCAAAACAATAGTTCCCACTGCATTCTTATGAATTCTGGACAGTGTCATTAACATTCGTGAAACAAATTGCGCTTATTTCCTTTTAATTTTAAGCCCATAATCCTACCATTCTATTGATATAACAATTTGTTCATTTTAAGTTGTCGTTGAAGGGAGTGTTAGGGGAAATGGAGAAGTTGTTACGGGAGCGCGACAAAACCGATCTCGCATCTGCCAAATAAATTCTTTGGAGCGGCTCTGTAGGCAATTTCTGGAAACCTTCAGCAAGTCTTGATTTAGCAACGTAAGAAAGTTGCTACCAGTAACGATTCATGTTTGGTACATTCGTCAAGCATTTTGTGTTACCTACATTATAATTTCAATGAATTTTGAAAATGGGAATACATCAATCTGAATGTTTATTCAATTATTGGTTTTTAGTATACAAATTATACTACCTTTCAGAAAAAAATAATTATTATAACAAATGGACCTCCAAAATATGTGAAAAAAATTATAATTTCTTACGAAATTTGCATAATGAACTGAGCTATCGGTTAAGTGACAAGTACATGGAAAATTAAAAAAGAACTCTCTTCATATTTCTGTTTTTATTTTGGAGTTACACCAAAACTACCATTCGTGTTAAACAGTAAGAACGTAAAATTAGAATGCATAAACACGAAGTAATACCTTGTGGAAGTGTCTCCGCAAGGTGCGAATTGTTCATCACACAAAAACTTCTACAGATGCATGCGAAAACTGCTTTCACATACCTTTATATTCTATGAACTTTCAAACTAAAGAACTGGCAACCCAATCAGCGAAACCTCTGACAAAGCACTTCTAAACGAAGCTTTACTTTATTTTCTGAATTCTTTTTGGAGTTACAACGTCTATTGGTGGGTTATGATTAATCTCGGCGAGAAAATAGTAGACTATAAGTGAAAGTCAAGATGGCAATGTTCTGAAATGAATATCACCATGGTTTGAAATATACATATCACATACTAGTGATCGGAATGTTTAAAAGTCATGAAGTGTTTGGAAAACAAGATAACGTATTGCAAAAATACATGTATATATATTTTTAATCGTAGATTTTATTGTGAGGGAGTTTAGTTTGTGAGGGAGTGTTTTCTTACCAACAAGATAGCCAGATTTGACCATGTTAACAGCTATCCGTTATCCCAGAGTCAATTCAATTTGCATCTCTACCAAAATAGATGACTAAGATTTAAAACAAAAAAGACTTGGTTGTATATAATCGTTCAATCATCCCATTTTGTGTTTTGTGATCTAGATTATCTGGAAAGTAATAAAGGAACGCATCCTGATTGGAAGGGACGTCGTAGTGTCCGAGACCTACTGATCCGGTCACTAAGGAGATCCGTTCCGCCCATCCTAAGGAGTTCCTCCGCCGCCGTTGCCTCTGCCCTGCGCCGCCTGCCTTCGACAGGAGGTCAGCGTTCGCTCGTTCGCTCGCTCGCTTGGAAGCGCGAATGGCAGAGGCGCGGCGGAGGCGGTGGCGGCGGCGTGGCATGGTGCTCGGGATTTCTCCACNCCCCCGCCCCCCCGCCCCCCCGCCCACCCGAGCACCCGCCTTCCGCGCCGCGCCTTCCCTACAGCAATTGCCTCCTCTCGCATCTCCCCCGCCACGACCAAGCAGCGGCACCCGTACACGCGCAATTCAAAGGACGGTCCAGAAAAACAGAACATCTCGACGTAAAAGAAAGCAATTGCTATTCCGTGTTGTTCAATCTCAATTGAATCGCAAGAAAAGAAAATAATTATTGTTGTGTAGACATAAGCGACTAGTCTATTAATGTATCCTTTTCGGTGTACTCCAACAAAATATATTGTGATGGCAGTAACATGTTGAGTTGCAAATGTAATCGAATAATAATACTTATCCAAGTACGTTTATTACTGAGAAGCAACACCCAGTTGAGATGGACGAAAAATACAAAGACAGTTCACATGACAGTCGCCAAAGAATAAAATAATAATAAATTGCGAAAAATGCCACACTACCATAAATGACAAAACTAAACCAGTAACTACTCAGAAAGAAATGAAATTATATTAAAAAACAAAAATAAAATGTAGCTGCAAAATAAATTCGCAGATAAAACAATAATACTTAATATGTTTAAAAAAGGCCAGGAATGAAATAATGTGATGCATTAATGAAAACATACGCAGAACACACGAAATCTTTTACACATGTGCATAATATATCAGCAAAGTAAAGGACAAATTAGACCAAACCATATCTAACAATAACACATACGAGACAAATAACACTTATCAATTTCAAAATATCTTTTAAGCACTTATTAACAAGCAAAAACACACACTTATGCAGTACTTTTTAACCATAATATCCACACTTTTTAACACCCTTGTGAACTGATGTTTCGGTTAATATTATTTTTGATTGAACTCAAAATTCATTTGCAGTGCACCATCTAGTTAAAAGTTCACCATTTTCGTACATTTTACCATGTCCATGTTTACCTATCGCTTCTTCCCAACCACGGTTATCATTTCCGACTTGAGCATTGAAGTCACCCATGACAACATTTTTTTTCTTGATCTTCTCAACCATGTTACAACTCCGTGTACAACCGTTCTTTACACCACCTCTGTCAATGCTTAACACTGTATCACACTAAAGTTCCTGATATTTCCGGGGAAGCGTGCTGTTATGACTCTTTCTGACACTGGTTCCCATTCGATCACGAAGATCGCCACTCACGTTCCAATAATACCCGCTGCCAACACGTTTTAACGGACGGAGTAATACTGTAGTAAAATTCAACACCCTCTTCTAAGGCTGTATGTCGTCTGAGAAAAATGAACTGGTGCCAGTTGTAGTAAATCTTGTCTAGTTTGTTTTTACAAATAATTATTTTCGTCGTACAGGGCATAGTTTTCGTACAATAAATCAAAAGTAGGATTTTTATGGTTTCGTGGTTCGATTCAAATCTTGCAACTAAATTTTGCTACATCTAATTAAACGATTCTCATAAAATTTCGCTCAAAGTTTTGGATCTTATAACAATACAATTTTGTTTATTTAATATTATTCTTAATACAATATGGCGGACGATCCAAGATGGTGGATTATTTTAAGTTCGTCACAAACAAAAATGTAAAAAAAACTTATCATCTTGTCGTGAATCAAGCTTTACAATTTACGTGTTAATATGATATAAAAAAGTACACCTTCATGCGCTTCATAATTAAATTGAAATGGTTTCGCGACAGACACACACCATTTTCAATTTACTGTCATATTTTCGGATTCGGACTGAATGCAAACTTAAAGTCTTGCATCGTTACCAGAGCAATAACTAAGAAACGAAAAAGACAATTAAAGGATTATCTGGGCAGCAATTTGTGAAAACCCAAATATTGAATGCGTTTACACCCACATAAAAATGTATTTTTTACATTAATGTTTCATGAATGTTAGAGCAAATACTGGTTCTTATTAATACGGTATTTCACATCTAATTATTTGCATATTTTTTAGTCAGAGAGTTATTAAATTTTATTTTGCTTACCAATATTTACTTACTTCTGACCACTTTGCCCGGAGTCGTACCGTGATGTAACCTGTCACATTTATTAATGAGAAAGGGTTGCATATTGTAAGGCGTAGTGTGAATAGTGCGAGAATTAGAGAGAATGGTACATCGTTGTATCAGTGGATGTATTTCTCACCCTAATGTTAAGATCATTCTGTACGTCATAAGTCAATCGCAATAAGGTAGTGTGCTACTTACAGCGTGAAATTCGCAATGCAAATTATATAGATAAAAAGATTATAAAGACCAGATTTGAACTTAAAAATGCTTAGTACTTTTCTCTATTTTTTATTTAAAAAATAAAAATAAAACTGTTGATTTTTTTTAAATGAGGCTTTAGGGCTCGTCAACATTGAGGTCATTAGAGCCCATGCAGGTAGGGAAAAATGCAGTTTCGCACTATAGAGAAGAGCCGTAGTGACTCTTCCCCGTGTGTGGGACTCGCCGGATATTTCGACCATACCCACTAAAAAACCCTCCTAAAAATATCTAAATACAAAGATGAAAGAAAATAAAAGAAAACTGTTGAAGCGATCAGTTTATACATTCGTGTGAGACTATACCAGACCTACCCTGTCTTATTCACGTAAAACATTGTATCACTCAGGGTAGTGATGGAGGGATGGGAGTGAACACTCCCTCAATGGGGTGGTTAGGTGAAGGTATCTAATTTTATATTCAAATGTACTGCTTATGTCAAATAACACAGAATGTAATCATTATCACGAATTAATAGATTTAAACGAGTAAAAAATGCAATATTCCAAAAGGATGAAATGTTGAAGGGAGTGTCTTGCAGTGGGTTTCTCACATTGTATCGGTGAGAAAACACGTAACCCATGTTTATTGGACAAGCACACACCGACACAGTTTTGGAACATCTGAAACACACACTCTTCGGAGGAAAGGGCGATTTTTTAATCTCAGCTACTGGAGTGTACATTATTGAGTACTTATACGCGAGTTTATCTCTCCCCAACATTTATCATAACCTCCCAATACGAGTGTTATGATTATACATTGGAGTTCTTCGTCCCAAATATCGCTCCGATACGTTTTTAAACATAGAAGTTATGGAGAAATGAATTTACTGCTAATTTTTTACGTACAGTGTATTTTATTGTTAATTTGTTGTTTTCATTTAATCTAAATTATGTTATATTCCGTTGTTCAATTGTTTTTTAATCGTTTGTGACTTCGGCTATCATGTTCGCCAGTGATTTGCACCCCCAGATGCTCCTTGTGGCTGCAGCCCAGCAACAGTGTCGGATTTAAGGGAGGGGATTTCCGTGCTCGAGCTCCCCAACAAAAAAACATGAGTGACTTGCCTAGACTATCTCCAACCACAAGCGCCATGAAGCCAACATCTGCCCACAGTGTCTTTTCAATTGTCGTAGGAATGGTAGAGGTGTAGTAGTTTGCGCGGGGAAAAATTTTGCATTTTAAATTAGACTCCTGCAACACGCTGACATTGCTTAAGCACAGCTCAATTTTCAGTTATTTATTCTCTATTTTAGTAGTGTGTGAGCCTGTTAATTGTTCACTAATTATTGAATTGTTGTGAGACAGAGTTTAAAGTGAAGAAAATTGTGTTAGTGTTCTGGAATCATGTTGAAAAGAAAGCAAGCAAACTTCTTGTCATTCTTACGCAAAAGATCTTTAAAATCTGAAAGAGAAAATAATAAAATAATGAAAAAGTGCAAACATACATGTACAGAGTGCTTATTTTAAGATGACAAATTCACCTTCGCCTGGATATGATTTGGACGGAAAGACAACGGAGCCTCAATCTGGTATGACACACAATGCTACCATGGCGAGTAATTGTTTTCAGAGAAATACATGTGACATAGGATATTTTGTAAGCAAAAATATTAATGATAATGAAAAATACGACGCATTTAATACTACATGGGTACCAAATGACAGGTATAATTTTCCTTCAAGTAGTGAGTCCGATACAGAATATTTAACAAAAAGTAGTTAAGTGTATATCCATGGCTTGCTTAAAGCCACAAAGATAGTGGTGTGTTTTGCCGGTCATGTGTACACTTTAGTCCAAAAGAAGATGGAGATTTTAAGACAACTCCGCTAGGAAAACTCTCCTTACAAACATGCTCTAGAATTTTTCAATGTCCATGCTAATAATGAGTAGCACAAGACTGCTGTCTTGAGAAGCATAGAATTTGTGCGTAATTTTGAGAACTCTGCAAAAAAGTTTATGTATTACTGGAAACAAAAGTTAAAAGAAGAATTGAAGAGAATAGGAGAGCGTCTTATGCCTATAGTATAACATCATCGTTTATGGTACTAAAATATTGCTTTATGTGGGCATCCCGATGATGGTGAGTTCGACTTCGACGAAAGGAAAAATGGGGAATGAAAATTCAGAGCACTGCTAAGATGTAGAGTAGGTGCAGGAGATGAACTACAAAAACATTTAAGGAAAGCGGCAAAAAATGCTTTCATAAGTAAAAATACATAAAATGATCAGAATGACTGTAGTGAAAAAATCATTCAGAAAGGAATTGTCAGTGAAGTTAAGATAGTTAAACATTTTATTTAATTGCAAATGAGACTTTAGTTCCATACGATAATTTACAATCTGTTACCGGTGTGTTGACTTAAAAATCTATCGAATTAAGGAATTGTTTGCAGGATTCCTTGAGGTCCACGCGACAAAAGGAGAAGTGTTGACAAGACTTATTCTGAAGAAACAGAGTTAGATTTAGAGGCAAATAATGTGAGAGGAAAAGCTTAGGGGATCAATAATGGTAGGTAAATTAAAAGGTGTTGAATCTCTTGTAATACAAATAAATCCTCAAGCTCATTATATGCAGTATGTATCCCACTAATTTAATCTTACCCCCCCCCCACTCATGCAAGCACTATTAATATAAGAAATCAAATATAAGAAATAATTTCGGAATTGTAGGTGACACAGTAAAGTAGAGAAAGACAGATTGCGAACATTGTCGGCAAGCAGGTAGATGGTACCACACATACGAAATGATTACACTTTCAACTTCGTAAATCGAACATTTATTGAACTATACGGCCACAAAACGAACATGTTAGTATGGCGTCGGGTCCCATATGCTTGTGAAAACAAGCGTCCAGACGTCGTGGCATGGAGTTATACAGATCTCGGATGTAGACCTGTGATTCCCCATACCATGCTGCTTGCGCCTGAGCGTGCAGTTTCCGCAGATTGCTGGGGGTGGGCGGATTTCTGATGGCACGCTCCATGGAACCCCATACATTCTCGATCGGGGAGAGATCAGACGATGTGGCTGGCCATGGCAGGCACGCTAAGGAGGTGACAGTGGTATGCCGACGAGCGTTGTCCTGTTGAAATAGGGCGTGGGCGTGGGCATTCACGAATGGCAGAGGCGCTTGTTGCATAACCTTCTCAACGTTCCGTGCTGTCACGGAGGCTGTGAGGGACACAAACGGTGAACAGGACCATAGGATATCTCACCCTATAAATTCATCAACAAAGGATTGAAATTCCTATTCACACGCTCAAAAACTTTATACATTTGAATCCTCATTCGTCGTGGAACGAATTAGGATTTTGTTTTTTTTCTCAACAATCAGTTACCATATGATAACTCATAATCCACGCATTGTATCGGGATATTAGTTATTGTTATTGACTTCACAATTCTTGTCAATAACCTTAGTCATCGATCCATTTTTTTAATACGATACAGTATTGTATTCAAGGATGCGATAAAAAATGTCACCTGAGTGTCCCAAGATAACTCTTCTTCCTTTATTTAATTAGTTTTGGTTTGGTTGAGTATACTTCTTGGCTAACCGATTGTTGTTTGAGTTTTTGTTTTATTATGAATAATTTTACACTCCTTTAGACGACAAAATCTGGATTTACTCGCATTGTCCGGAAACTTTCTTAATATAAGAATTCCATTTTCTTGTCCCCAATACCTGAATTCTATTGTCTCAAATAATATTTATGGGTAACACAATGGAATCTGTTTACATTCGGGTCTTGTGTATCTTGAAGTATAATTCGTTTTTCAGTACGTTCAGTTGAAACACATAACATTCAATAAGTTTCTGTTAATTTTAGTCTGACATTTTTCGTAGTAAGAATGAGTGAAATGCAGAAAAAGTTTTACAATATTTTTAATAAATCAGTGCCTAATAACAAGGATAACAATTTTTATTTAACAAGTGATAAATACAAATCTTTGTTGAATGAAGTGAAAGAAGCTAAAGGTTTAAAAGTTAAAAAGACAGTTCATTACGGACGATTGAAACGATATGATGTTCTTAACATTAGCGGGAAAGAAAAACTCATACAAGTATCTACAGAAAAAAAATTCTCTACTGTTACTTTAGATGAGCTGTTCAAAGTGATAAACGAAACTCACATCGCTGTAGGCCATGACAGAAGAACTCGTATGATCAAGGAATTGAATCGCAAGTATAAAAATGTGACTAGAGTCAAACGACCCACGCCAGAAAAAAACTCTAGAAAAAAAGGGCATTGTGATCAAGCCTACAAACTAAAAGAGCTGCTGAAGTTGCATATCATCATCTCGACATATTTACAACATTTGGAGCACCAAACATTCTTCATTCGCATAATGGAAGGGAGTTTCGCAATTAAATTGTTAGCAATTTATGTGATATGTGGAATGACATAAAAATAGTTCACGGTAAACCGAGGCACAGTCAATCACAAGGTTCATCTGAGCGGGCAAATCAAGACATAGAGAACATGTTGGCAACGTGGATGGAGACTAATGGAAATATAAAAAAAGGTCAGAAGGAGTAAGATTTGTACAAGCAATGAAAAACAGAGCATATCACGAAGGAATTAAATGTCCACCATAGGAAGCTATGTTTGTAATTCCAATGAAGTTGGGTCTTGCGAACTCTATTGTTCCACAGAGTGTAAGTACCAAAATGACCACCGAAGAAGACTGAGAGAAAATTATATATATTATCAATAAACATGGAAACAACGCTGATGATAAAGATACTGATGACGATGGCAATGAAGATATTGACAATAATGATGGCACCAAAAATGACCATTTGACGATTTGTTTAGATTTTCAAGGTAAATAGAAGTAACAATAAGTATTTTTTAAAGGAAACATTAAGTTTTTAATGGATGTTGTATTATTTTGAGAACTTTCAAAGATTGTAATCTACAAATTAATATAGCGGTATTAAAATCCATATTACTTTTGTATGTTATTTTCCATTATTCCATATTTTTATGTACTAAATGTATCGAATTATTTTTGCATTAATAATTATTATAGAATCTATTAAAAAATAAACTGATTTTACGGCTTTATAAATTGTTTCATTCGTTTAATTTCAATTATTATTTACAGAAAATCCAGATGAAATACAAAGCCCAGATATGATGGATGTTAAGAACCAGCTAACAGCAAATGAACATGAAGAATCACCAATTCCTAATATAAATAACATTGAAACTGCAGCTGGCACCAATTACTAATAGTAAAGATCACTCGACAGATTGGCAAACAAGATATTGAAAAGGATCTATCCCCGGCATTCGTACGCGTCGCTTCATTTGATCTACGATCATGAGATCTTTTAGTTGCTGAATAGCCGAGATGTCCACCCATTCAGAAAAATAAGTTTTCATGCGATATTCTAAGTTAGACCATCGCTCCTCGACTTTTTTCTGTTCGCGAAAAAACATTATCCGAAATTTTTCCGGGCTCAACTGAAATTTCGCGAGAAGTAATGCCTTTATTTCTTCGTAGCAATTTGATTCGGTTTCCCTCGTATTGTACTGGGTCATATCAATTGGAAGTAAGCTAAGTAAGTGAGTCACCCATTGATCTAATCCTACTTGAAGCTGCTCTGCTTGCCGTTCGAATAACGTGAGGTACAACACTAGATCGCCGTCTTTCGCATCGAACTTTCCCACAATGCGTTGCAAGTTGATTTTTATTTCTGAATTGCGTGAAACTATGCTACTTGTGGATTCCCGTGGACTAATCCTTGAAATCCTTAGTTTTTGTAATTCGAACGCACGTTCAGCTTCGCGTGCCCTCACTTCTGCTTTCCTTTCCCTCTCCTCGCGTATTGTTTTATGCCTATACGAACTTCTTCCTCGTTATATATTTCACTATTGAGAATAATTTCTTTTATTTCCCATTTACTCATATTTTCAGTGGATATTTCCCCTATATCAGTTGCCATGGTTATGAGATCCTCTTTTCGGTAACTCATTAGAAAAGCCATTTTGCAATAATATAGAACTACATGTTTATACAAAAAAAACAACAAAAATTTAAATTCATTACAACTGATTTAATTCCGCGCAAAAACTATTCTTATTCCCGATCCAAAAATTTTCACATAAACTGGTGCAGCAATAATATTAATTATACACAGCGTACACCTATTTACACAACACGTCTGCCTGGATTTATTCTCTTGGAAAAGAAGTGAAGTACTCACCAAAGCTGTCTCCGGGGCTGCCTCGTTGCCTTCCTTTCCTTCTTCCGGATGGTCTCTGCGAGCTGTCGGCGTAGACGTACTCGCTCCAGCCTCGTGTAGCTTCCTGGTCCACTACGTCGTCCCTGCTTCCACCGGTTCCTTGGATCGTTTCTAGTTCTCGTTCTCTACGGTAACACCAGTCTACGGTAGCTTGGGTTTTCGAAATCCCACCGCTGGTACCGCCAAAAATTGTATCATGGCGTAGCGTTCCTAATTATTGCGCAGATTCCACACTGCTGCTTTTCCCCCGAGACGCTAGTGTTTCCATATGGTGGCTTTCAGTTAACTTACTTTTCGATACCTAATTGAATTACTTATTAGATATCGAGTCGTACTCGCTGCCACCTCTGACTTTACAACCGAAAAAACAGAAAAAATTCTAGAACTTGGAGTGGTGTACATACTAGTTACAATATGTATACAATTTGAAATGTTCATGAAAAACACCCAGACATCACTGATCCCAAGATATACTCTCTTGCACTATATTGTCCCCAAGTCCATAGTTACTCAACCTGCGCGTAAAGCTCTATCCACTCGCGCTCAGCATATCTTTTTTCTTCGCTCCACCCACATTTTCAATTGTCCTTTTTCAGAGAGAACTTTTTGTTGTTGCTTGAAGTTGTATCCGTGTGTGTTCAATATGCAAGAAGTCACTACAACAATGTCATTTCATCTGAACCATTTAATGAAATGTAAAACGTACTATGTAATTATATATATAT
>NNCF01128577.1:784341-799669 GCA_002313205.1 Laupala kohalensis | reverse complement strand
TAATTACATAGTACCTTTCATAAAATGGTCCAAATGAAATGACATTGATGTAGTGACTTCTTGCGTATTGGACACACACGGATACAACTTCGAGCAGCAACAAAAAAACCTCTTGGCCACTACCAGGGTTATTCTTCTTAATTTTCCTTGTAACCCTACGTTTCCTTTTTTGTCGTTTCAAGTAATTATATTAAATTCTACCTTTTAATTTTGCATTCCTTTCTTATACACATGATCTGCATGACGTCTTCTTCTGATTATATACACTTCTCCCTGTCTTGTAAATTAAATTTTCCCTTGCTTTTCCTGCGTTTCAGTCATTCCCCTCTTTCAGCCCCTGTAATGTTACAATCTAGCAGTACGTGCGTAATATCTTCATTGCCCCTCCCACAAAAGCACATTTCATTTTCTTTCATTCTTCTCTTTTCCAAGTAACTGTTGAAGCCTCCATGTCCAGTGTATTTCAATTGCCTGAGCTCCTGGCTTGAACCATTTCCCTTTCTGTACGTACGAGTATGTGACGTCCTTAATAAATTTATATAAATCCCTGCCCTCTGTTGCTTTTTCCCATCTTATTTGCTAGCATCGTTCATATTCTTTAGTAATTTTCCTGAGTATATACTCAGTAATAACTATATTATGATCTTGTTCAACAATTAAATAGTTGCATGTAATAAATTATAGAAATATTGCGTCACATCATACGTACTAGCAGTACAAGTTTTCAGAAAAAGCAATAGCAAATAATGGTAAACTACTTTGAAGCGTCATCTGATAACCGCATGTTATGGCCGCTATGGCTCGTTTCTTTTCACGTCGATTGAAACAGGGTCAAAGACATGCCGATTGGGTTGCGGAGTTAAAGGGATTGGCGAAGACATGCAATTTTCTCAGTCAAGAGGAAGCATGTAGGATGTCATACGCGGATTCAATCATTCTAGATGTTGTGGTGATGTATCCTGAAGAGAAAATCAGGTTAGAAGCCCTTCAACGAACTGACCCGTCTTTAGATGAAGTTGTTAAATCCGCAATTGAGGTTACGCAGCGATTAGCTAAGCAGATGACGACTAACAGGGAAATTACCCAGGTACGAGGTAGGCCAAAAACATACAGGGAGCAGAACAGGATCAAACAACAGCAACGTGGCAGTCAGTCATTTTCAGCACAATCACGAAGGCATAAGTCATGCAGACATTGCTTTTCTAAGCATGGTAGGAGCAATAGCTGTTTTAGGAAAGCAATTTGTTTCCGGTGTAACAAACAGGGTCATCTGAGAGAAGTCTGCTGTCAACGCAGTACCGAAAGTAGAATTACGACTAGGGAAGACTCTTCTATGGAAATAGATCTTATCGAATGTCTGGCAATTATGGTTGATTTGGACATCGCGGAGAGGCATATCCAGTTTCAGCTTGATAGTGGCGCGTCCGCCACATAAGTGAATTATAATGTGTACGAAGCACTCGGGTCTCCGACATGCCAGAAAATTAACACAAGCTTGTACGGATTTGGTAAACAAGTTGTCAACATTAAGGACAACTGGAAATTCAAGTTATGTATAAGACTAATACAACGAAGTTGAATGTTATCGTAGTGGCTAGATATGATACGGCCAATATTCTCGGAATGAATTCCTTCAAAACATTGGGTTTCACGGTTCAAGGATTACACAACGTGCAGCCGACACATCATCGACAGGTAATCCAGGAAATTGTTGATAAATATCCAGGAGTGTTTTCAACAGTTTTAGGAGAGTGCAGTAAGTTCGAGGCACACATCCAGCTTAGTGTGGGAAGCAGACTGAGGATTTGCAAGGTTCGCCTAGTTCCGATAGTGCTTCAAGATTCGATTAAATCAGTGTTGGTGTGCTTGGTCGAGCAGAAAGTATTGACTCGGGTTGATGTAAGCAATTGGGCCACACCCCTGTCCCTAGAAAAAAATGGAAGAGAAAAGGAAGGATTCGCATATGTGAGGATTTTGAAAGCACCATTAATGCTCACTTGCAGGTGGATCAGTTACCTATTCCTCACTCAGAAGAGCTTTTTCATTAGTTATCGGGAGGTCAAAAGTTAACAAAAATAGACTTGACTAAGTCGTATCTGCAAATTCCACTTGATGAGTCTGCAAAGTTGCTCGTGGTAAACACTCCTCTTGGACTTTTAGGTATAATAGGCTCCCGTTTGGGGTACCGTCAGCAGATGCCATTTTCCAGCGTTGTTTAAGTACGATCACATCGCAGATCGACAGGAACGCGAACTATTTGGACGATATTGTCGTTACGAACCGTTGCGACGCAGAACACCTGGCAAATTTGGAAGCACTGATTCAGAAGTTACGAGAGTGAAACCTTACAGTAAATTTCAAGAAGTGCGAATTTATTCAACCGCAGATCATATATCTAGGACATACGTTGGACTCTACGTTCAACCCACCTCGAAGAATGCTAGCGTCATACTACAGCTTCCACCACCTCAAATTTTGCAGCAGTTCCATTCTTCTAAGGTAAGGTGAATTATTATAATAAATTCATTCCCAACTTTGTTACAGTTTCAGCAGCTCTTAATGCTTTGAGGAGAAAGGGATTCCAGTAGGAATGGACGAAGTAGGTGGACAATGTTTTCCAGGAATTAAAGAGGTCTCTAGCTGACGCAGTAAAACGAGCATTTCCAGCCAGGTCGAGTAACGATACTAACGGAAGATGCATCCGATTATGGATTGGGTGCAGTCCTCTCGCAAAGGAACAAGCAAGGACAGGAGAAGCCCGTCGCCTTCGCATCTAAGACTTTGAATGCTCACCAAAAGAACTATTCACAGATTGAAAAAGAGCCGCTAGCCATCATCGTTGGAGTAAAGAGTTTAACGAATACCTCTATGGCTCCAAGTTCATCATTATAACCGACCATAAGCCGTTGATATCACTGTTTTCGCCAAATGCAGGATCCCGGATAATACAGCCCGTAAGTTAGAAAGACGGGCACTATTTCTCTCAGGATACAACTATGATATCATCCATAGGTCCACCACTCAACACGCCAACGCCGACGCGTTATCAATGCTTCTCGCCGGTCCAAATCTGGCATTGGATACGGACGAGATCCCCTGCCTACAGCTGGACCACGAAAAGGCAGAGAGGTTTTCCGCGTTTCCAGTGGACGCTCGTTGGATAGCGCGAGAAACCGCAAAGGACAAGGTACTCAGCGCAGTCGTGCGGTGTCTTTAAGAAGGATGACCTACAGACCGTAGGTGGACTAGATCAGCTTCCTCATGGCCCAAGCTGAGGGATAGTCTCTCCGTCAGGGACGGGGTGCTGATGCTGGTAACTCCGCAAGGTGCGCGAATTGTCGTGTCTCCTAAACTGCAAGAGGCTGTCGCACAAGGGACTCTGGGGTGCCAGCCGCACAAAGCAGATAGCACGAAACCACTTCTACTGGCCTGGAATGGATAAGACGATTGAGTCAGATGCAAGACATGTAAAGCATGACATATTAATCAACGTGCTCCCCCCGATGACCTGCAACCGTGGCCAGTACTATTGGAGTCGTGGGGNCAGTAGATGCCCTCTCCAATTACCCTTACATAATACAAATGGCGTCAACCAGAACCGCAGCTACCCTGCGTGCTCTCCAGAAAATATTTGTGATAGACTGTTTACCGCACATTATGGTTACGGACAATGGTCCACAATTTTCGTCTTCTTTGTTCCAGCAGTTCTGTGATAAGAATGGCATTCAGCATGCCACTGCTCCTCCGTTTCACCCACAATCAAAAGGAGAGGCCGAGCGGACGGTGCAGACTTTCAAATCCGCAATGCGAAAGTCCTGCGATGCTGGAGCTACAAACGACGAAGCACTACTGCGGGTTTTAGCAACATACTGGGCGCTTCCAACTGGAGATGGCCGAAATCTAGCACTGATCTTACACCTAGGACTCTGTTATCCTTGGTTAAACCAAGTAAACGGGTTAGCTTTTCAGGGTAAGGAAAATTTCACATCGCTGAAAAGGTTTTTGTAAAAATTTTCAGAGTATCGTCGGTGGATACTAGGAGTAATCATGGCACAGCGAGGATGTTTTTATTCCTGGAATATGGCTCACAGAGGTTGTGTAATTGCTCCCGACAGCTTCTGTTATGTTTGTGGTGAATACACAGTGAAATGTTAATACAGGTGTTCGGTCGTGCGCGCATCCGAATAGCGCGCCACCGAATGCGTCAGGGCAACTCAGCGACAGAGCGCGCGCCGAGGCACCGCGAAGTGACGTTCCGCCCCGCCGCTGCGAGAAGAGTCTTCACACAACCTGCGAACCCCGCGCCGCACCAGTATTTAAGAGCGAGGAAACACGTGTTGAACGTAAGCTAATCAGCTGTGTAATACGTGTAACTTTTTTAAAAGATGAACTAAACTTCTGTGACAGAAAGTTACATATTGAGATCTTAAAGCAATTTTTTAACGATTTTTTCGTGGGGTTTTAGGGCTCGTCTTTTTTAAACTGTCAGTGTACTTGAATATAATTTGTGTTGTATTTAATACTTATTAGGTACTGTTAATAAAACCATACGTTTACGGAAAACAATGAACTTTCAGATGTTAAAATTATAAATGATTAGAATGGAAAACTTTCCTAATGCGAAGGAGAAAAGGAATTGTCATCGTGTGCGAGTGCATCTGCCTCTTGGCGTTCATTTTTATTCTCGTTGACAGATTCGTCTACAATACTTAGGTAGAAATTCTTCAGATTAATAAATTGTAATACTGTGAATTCATATCTAAGCAAAAGGCTTGTGACATTGGAAGTTTAATCATCCGGAGCAATTTCGTAAACAATTTTCTTCGCTATTTATAAAAATGACCTTACATAGTTTTAGCAATTCAACAACAATTTCTAACTTAACAATTTTTGGACATCTCTTCTCGAATAAATGATATTGTATGAATCCCATGAAACGCGCAATACGCTACGCTAGTGAAATTCAGTCGCGACAGATACATCATGCGAAGGTCATGAGAAAGATCCACGCGTGCAAACGATGCTTCGAGGCAAGCGAAAACTGTCCATAACGCACAAATTTACTCTTCGCTGGCTTGCTTTTTCCACATACATACCCGTCATATAAATAATATTTTGTTTTTTCACAATGTCGACTTCTGAAAGTCTTAAAGAGGTTAAAATTTACGTATACTTTCAGATGAAAACCCGTGAAGTATAAACAAAGTTAGGAATGATAAAAATATGCATTAAATATTTTTTTAGTTTCAGCTGGGGGGTATGTATTTACATTAATTATGTATCACATATAGTGTATACACCTACAAATTTCTTTTAAATTCAGGGTGGGGGAGATGTATCCCCCTTTCAAGTATACCCCTGCTTTCAGGGTCGCTGAGATGAAGTGACACTTCGGAGGTTAGATCAGAGTTCAGCCACCAGGGTAGGATTTACATCTCTAGAACACCTAGGAGTGGAGCGAGAAGGAAGCGTCATGTAAAAATAATTAAATCGTAAACAACTAATACTAGTGTTTAATCCCAAGAATAGAAAGAGCACAGGTAAGTAGAACCATCCGGAAGTAAAAATGTTCAATGGTCAAATTTTTCGCTGATGTTTCATCCTATTATATATTAAACAATTAAATTTATTTATATTTTCATGTAAAGGTTGGNAAAAAAAAAAAAAAAAAAAAAAGGACAAATATTCTAAAGAATTATGCCAAATACTTTCTCCTTCATATAGAATTTGACTAGATCTAGAAACTGAAATAGGTTTCTGTCCAGTTATTCTTTGGTATTTGGATTCATTAATGACATGCTTCTTTGCTTGTGTCTGGAGAGGATAGTAGTTGTGTAAAACTGTGATGATTATATGCATCATTCAACAGACTATCATTACATTACTTGCAAACCAAAATTTTACTATTTATAATTTACACCTCTCCCCCAATAATTTCACGTTACACCATATAGTAGTAATCATTCTGACCAAATTGACAAGAAGCAAATATAATAATCCCATCATTGCTCTCTGAAAAACAAGTAAATTATTCTTTCACATCTTAAGAATATTGATTGTTTTTCAAGATATTTCCAATAACAATTACCAGCAAGATTATAGTCACAACAATAAGTGAAGATGGACAGGTAGAACAAAATTGAAACTTTGTTATTGTAAGTACATATTTACATTGATTATTTTGTTGTTTTTTCATTAAAAATAGAACCCTTTTCTTAATGTTTCTCAATTCACTGTACGAGTTCAGACTTCATACTTTGCAATACATGCTATACTAATTTTTACCAGACATTCTTGACATGATTTGTATCTTGGTCAGTTTCATTCAACTGCCCTTGGTATTAGACATGGCATGCGTAGTGGATTCAGTAACACTTTCTTTTGTGAACTGTTACTAGAATGTCACATTCAAAATGTTGTAATTTATACTACTAATAAAAAAACTTGGTTCTCAATAAAAACTGAAGTTAACAATACCAACCAAAGGATGTTATAACACTGACAAACTACTGGGTCAACTACTCAATGACTATTCAACATGTTTTCTGAGAAAATTCTACCTTGGGTTTATATAATAAGTGAATTTATAAACAAAAAATTACCTGAATTGAAGGGATTAGATGCCATCTGATGTTGAATTACATACACAGATGAAATTGACTAGGAAATTCAATGAAATATTTTCAAACAAAGAAAATAGGATTATTTTCACATCATTAAATATATAAAGTATATTTAAATTGTTTCTGACAATACAAGAACACACTGACCATACAACACAATAAATTCTTGTAATAAGGCATCACAAATCAATTATAACAAATTTAGGTTAGCGAGATAAATAATTTTCAAAATGAAACTTATTCAACAAGCTTGTAACTTTCCAGTGTCATAATTTCATAAAATATGCAATACTCGATGAAGATAACATTTAACTCTTTCTCTTTTAAGCAAAGAAAGTGAGTAAAATCAAAAGTTCAAAGTTGTCAAAAAAACAAATACCAGACTTGTTCACCATCTTTATTTCAAACCGTTTAAATACATATCATACTTCTTTTTAAATGTAACTCCACCCGTACTACAGATTTATGAGGAACTATTTGTTGTTATTTTCTCATCCTTTATTTTACTTTCTTCAGCAACAAAGACATACTTTAAGAGACTGATTAAATAATATCCAAATGCAGTTGTGAACAATTATTTCTCAATACAACTTTTAAAGAAAAATGAGACAAAAGAGCTGATTAAATTGAATTCGTGATAAATTGGAATACAAAATATATTTAAATAAATGGGCAAAATTTAAAGAATGTTTTTTAAATATAATTTATTAGCATCATTCTTTACTTCCAATGCTACATAAGTATTTGTTTATCAAATGTTGAACTACATTTCATCATTTAAAAACAACTTTCACAGATTAAAAATATATCTCTATAAAAATGAATTGAATCACCTAAATTACTAACATAAATACAAGCAGTAGCACTAACACAACAGATTGGTTTTAACAAAGTAACATTTTACAAACACTTAGTGAAAACTTCAACAAAACAACAACACTAAGCACAACCTCTTGATACTGTAAACAACTTAACACATCCCTAAACAAAAACCCAAGAACACTTTGAAAGAAAATAAATTAAGATAAAAGTGAAACAGGCAGACGACATCAATGAGCAAGAAAAAATGGTGTTGTTTAACTAATCGCTGTCAAACAAGACACGAGACCACCAAATTTTAAATTAAAAAAAAAAAAGTAAAAAAAGACAACTAAGATAATGAAAGCAAATGATGCAACTTATAAGACACATGTGGAGACTACCTACAATATACCACAGCAGCCTTAATACCCCCTCCCCCCACTCTCCCAAAAAGCACATATTTTGCTGAAAATATATAAAAAATTGGGAGACTTATAAAACCTCAGAATTATTAAACAATTAACTTTTTCAATTATGTCATTTAATCTCTGGTATTGCTTGGAATTCATTTAATTGTGTAGCAACATAATATAATAAAATTATTTTCCTGAATGGTTTTCATTTTTCTTTTTTGAAAGTAGTACTAACAATGTATTTCACACATATTATTGTCTTTCATCCATATACACATGCAATAAGTAAATTATACAAAGTCAGAAATTATCACAACAAATATAAAACATCATAAAAACATATCCCATAAAGCAGTACAATTAATAAGACGCTAAATGTCTTATTAGAAAGGAATATGGGAACTGGATAATATTTTCACTTTAATGAGAAAAATTATCTACAATATATTTCGGCACAAAATAGATTCACTTTGACTGCCGTTCGTCTTCTTCGTCATCAGAATACTCATCCACAGCTATATTAGTGAAATGCGGAGGCGCTTTGGTAGGTGGTGGGGTGTCAAAGCGCCTTGCCTTCGAAGGTGGAGGGCTACAGGAAAAAATGTTAAAATGAATTGATCAAAATTCCCAACAAGTTACATAATATTAATATAATATTTTTGTATAGGGAAATAATTAAAGGTATTGTAAAAAACAATGGTACTGTTAAAAACTTCTTATTAATAATAATACAAATTTCTGATATAGTAAACTGTTAAATTTAAAGCTACAGGTAAAAAAACAGTTTCAAGTTAAATATATCAATTTATCATATTGAAACTGAGGAAATGTAAATAAAATAAATTAAAGTAATTACAACTAACTTCACATAAATCTATCTGTCCTCAAGTTGATAAAACAATTTTTATAAATTCAAATTCAAAATTAGCTCCTACTCCCACCATAAATATTAAGTCGCTAGATTCTTCAAATTTCTTGTAGTCGAGTAAGTTCTTTGCATAGCTTGATAATATTGAAGCTGAAGAGAATCAGTGTGAAACACCTAGAACGGCTGCTTGAAGCTAAGAATAACCTTATACTTCACACATTAGATACAATAAAACATCTGCCCAAGGCACAAATGGAAGCAAATGATGGAAGTATTTTGCTGAAGAGGACTCATACAATCTGAATTTGTATCTTTAATACTGACATTTATTTAGATATATGGGTGACCAAGGCAGCTACCCATAATGGTTAGCATAAGAAGAACCTAATATTTGTTGAGAAGAAATGATAACAGACCACCACATGAACTTAGTCTCTCACTGCTTAAGATGCCAAAAACACTTTAGCCATAGGTAGTAAAAAAAAAAAATTGTTAGACTGAGGATGGCGAAAGATCCCCCCACCCTCAAAATAAGTATGTTCACAGTTCCCAGGAAAAATACAGATAGACTAAAATGAAAAACAAAATAAGCGTTAAGAGTAACAACTGTCATTAATCAATATAATATTACACCAATAGCACAAAATCAGTATCTGATCTGTTCTGATATTTAAAAAAAAATTCTCTTCTAAACAGATGCAGATAAATAATAGAAAAAACATTTTTTCAAATTATATGCATACTCTATAGCATAATTAATTACTTATGCTGAGCATGAAATGATTCACACCTCAGAAAAATTTAGCAATTAACATATTATGAATGTGTACAAGCATGCTACCGGAAATAAATCTTTTCATACCAAAGAAGTTACACTGACAAGAAAGTGTAAATACTGGAAATATATAAGAGACGTTCTAAAGTTGCATTGGAAATCTAATGTGTAAGTTAAGATTTAACATTAAATAAAACTCAAACCTTCAGAGAAATATTTTATTAAACTAACCACATCACACTAATAGCACTGCATTGTGACTATGCTAATAGTCTTCTTTAGGTGCAACAATTTTACATGGTTAAAAGTATTTAGAAAAGCAACTGTAACAATTGTTTACGCTACTTGAAAATTTTTCATTTTCTTTCTGAATTATTTTTAAATTCAGAAGTTGTGTTTGTGGTCAACCGGTTATTGGGTTCTTGATATTCAATTTTTAATTTGGTGAAAAGGTGTATATACATCCCAGGTTTTTGTTGTTTGTGCTACTGATATGTTTATTAGTTTCGCAGTATCTCACAAATATAATGTTTTTTGTGGTAAATTTAAATACCTAAAATACAATCTGAAATTTTTTATACTTCACTTTTTAATGTCTGAAAAGTGGTGTGTCATCCTGACTGACTTGTTCATCAACACAGAAAAATATTTAAAATAGAAATTATGAATTTTGACAGCATGTTAATTTTGTATTGTAGAATCTCACTAAGGTAGCACTTAACAAAATTCTGATTTTAAAGGAGTGATTAAGGGTGAAAAGTGTATTTCCATATTTTTGTTATACCTAATGAATTAAAATTTTTCTATGTAAATGTGCTATTTTCATCAACATTATACTATAAGGGCATCATGACAAAAGTCCTATTAGAAACAGGGCAGTATTGAATCATCAGCAATGTAAAAGAGGATACTAATATCGTCTAAATTCATAATTCTCCTGATTTCAGTAAACTACTACATTACATCAAAATACAATGATTGGATCAGGATTAAAGTATATACAAAAGGATACAGTATTTATGTCTTTGCAACCTCTTGGTTTCTAGTAAACAATGTAGAAAACTGAAATTAACAAATTCATCTCTATTCATAAAAGGAATGTCTGCTAGTGGGTAGTGTGGTGGGACTTTGTCTTTCAGAGACTGTCCATAAACAACATAATGCAAATATTTTAAACAGTATGCCAAAACAACTGTAACGATACCTCTTACCTCCCACAAATAACTACATAAGCTAGTCCCACTCACTATAAAATCATTTTGTTAAAGTAAACACGTATTTTTCTCCGATACTGTTGATTTTCTTCATGGAAAAGTAATTGATTTATCTCTAACACACTGAGTACAGAAATTCACTCCATTGCGAGAGAAACATAGGAGAATGTTTCAAGTCGCTCCAAGTGAATTGTTATTCAGACAGCAAGGCATTCTAAACAAGAGGGCAATCAATGCACAATTGAAATGTACACCATTGTTTACAAAAATTAAAATTAAATCTTGCAAACAGATCAACTTCCATAATATTAAAGAAAATAATATTATTGATTTCTTTCATATTGGTTTAAACAAATTAAAAAATCTTTCCTAAGATCCTGCACTATGTATTAGTGCACGCAAACTATACTACATAACTTAAATATTAATCGTAGTTGATGAGATTTTTTATCTCAAGTATTCTAGCTATAGTGTACTGCAATCTTAAATAAAGTCAAATACTGTGCACAAAGGAATTGCTCTGTAAATTTGAGAATACATGTAATCTTAAAAACAAACAGCTTCATAGTACTTAGAACTGTATTGTTCTTAGAATAATGATCAGAGAAATAACAATGAAAAACATATAGTCACTTCATTCTTATTTCTCTTCAAAAATTATTACTGAGATTCAAAATGCTTTCTGGTATGAGATACCATAATGAACTCTGATTTTGAGAAGCCATTTAAGACTTAGAACTACCTAACAAGAATGTCTATAGCTAGCAAGTATACAAAAGCAATCATAGAAATAGGTCGCCTCCTCACCTCTGGTATCCATTATTAGGGATCAATAATGTTAAAAAAAAACATACAGCGGTTAATACAAATAGTATTCTAGTATCATATCTTCACTTGCATCATCTTGATGTGAGCATACTTAGCATTAAGCAAAACAGTACTTAAATTTCAGCCACAGGGTCAAACAAACTTCCCTCTCCTCTACCTGTAGAAATGAATAAAACAACTGAAATGACAAACAAATGTGAACAGAATTTATGAATTTTACTTTATTTTATTGCAAAAGATGTTTCTTTTGTTGTTGTTGTTGTAATTTTAATGAATTAATGTCATATGGTTTGCACATCAGTTATGCATTGGTCTCATTTTCCCCTGAAATCGCCCCCAGTATCTTTAAAGAATCTCCAGATGATGTCACCATTGCTTTTCTGGGTGGAAATTTCAATCTATGTTTCCACAGATATTTAGAAGATCATAACTGTGGGTATATTTTTCTAAAAATTGGCTCAAAAAAAAATACCTAAGAACAGGTGCTTTGAAAAATTTATTGGTCTCCTTTCTGTTAAAAATGCAACATGGGTTACGTTGGAGGGTTAGGATAAGAAACAGACTAAACAAATAGCAACCTGCTAAACTGGCTATATGATTAATGATGTCATTCAGGTCTCAACATCTAATCAACATCTAATTTAAGTCGTACACAGGATGTAACTACAAGTAAACAGTATTGTGTTTTACAGTTAGATAAAATGCATCCACTACATTTTTTTAATTCTTTTAAAAGCCCTCAACATGCTTGGTTCATAATTCTGAAAGATTTTGAACTAGTTATTTCATTTTGTTCAAGAGACACAAATGGAATCAGACAGTTGGAACACTAATATAGTCACATCTGTAAATCATGGTATAAAAGGAATGGTCAAATCCATTTTTATGGTCAAAACAACCAGGTTCTTCTTTTTTATAAAGGATTTTTTTTTTGCATATGATCCCAGTGTATCTTACCTCAGTCACAATTAAAGAAAGTAAAGTATTGTCTATCAAAGAGAGAAAAAAAAGCATGGACAGTATTAATGATGTAAAACCAAATTGTTGAAATAATGAAAGTCACTTCAATCACAGTGAATGTCAGTCTTTTGACATATTCTATAATTGAGAGACCAAATACAAAAGTAAGGAATGTGAAAGGAGTTTACCACATGCCCACTAACATGAGAAGAATAGCCATGCCATCTAATAATTCTACCAAAAATAGATCTATTCAACAAAATATTAGAAAATAATAATAGTCAGTTGAATTAAACTATTTTTATTTTATATATCAGAGGAATAAAAGAATTTAAAAAATATTGAAATGAACTGAGGACACATTTCAAAGGAGTAACAAAATAGGAAAAAGGACTAAAGTAATTTCAACAAAATTGAGGGAAACGGGTGCCTGTAAACAATTTTAAATTCTAAAGGTCATATAATTTCATGATAAGGTTCACGCAAGGAACTTAAAAGTCCAAGTTTGTTCTCAATTAGTATGCAAGTCTTCAGAAATACAGAGATTAATACAAAATATTTATCTTATTTCTATAAGGAAAAGTTTCATAAATAACCCTAGTTCTCCCGATATTCCAATTCACAAAAACTATTTTCATGACTCTAATGGAATAGTTATCTTCTTCTTTAACTATGTGCTATATGCTTCAATATTTTATCTTGAGTTCCAATTAAATTCAAATTATGGTCAAGTTCACAAATGATGTTTTTGTTGAGTCGTTTCTGAGGGTTTCTGATGGTTCGATGCTAATATCAAACTGCGAGTTCTAAATAATGCTCAGACACACAGAAATAAAACAGCGGTACGAGAATTCGAAGTAGAGACGAAATCCGCGTGTATCTGGCGATGTCAAGTGGAGAAGTTGAACTGCATCAGTTAGCTTTTGATTATACTTACAAAAACCAACCATTTCACATGGAATTTCGAACGAGCATTTCCCTTCAGAAAGACTTTTTACATAATTGATTTTACTCAACTTCATTTTTCTTCTTTAAATTTTGCCTCTTAAAATAAGGGGGGGTACTATATTTAGGGGGGACTATATTCGGGTAATAGGGTAGTTTTTCTTCAAAACATTTCTTCAAACAAAACAGTGAAAAACAAAAATTTGCATCTGACGAGTTAATATTCCGGAGTATGAAAAAGTCTAATCGCGGTTAAACCGCCGAATTCGGTGATTTTTGGTGCGCAAAATTTCTCTATTTCGCGTGGAATTTCTAAGGCGAGCAGGTTACCTGGGTTTGAACTCTATCCGATGTGATTTAAAAATTCACATGATTCGCGACCGCGAAATTATGGTGTGGTGTGTGTTTATTTATTTATTTTGTGGGGCTTTAGGGCTCGTCAACATCGAGGTCATTAGAGCCCTTGGGGTCTCTATAGATACGTAAGTGAATTAAGAGTAAACTAGGTTGGATGTCGCCATAGAATTGAAACAACATAGCACACGCCTATCAGAGACCACGTTACGGGTTTTTAACCGAGGTAAGAAGATTTTGTCAAGCCAGTAGTAGAAGTCTGAAGCGTATAGAAACAAAAAGTTTTCTAGCAATCTGGCACACTCAAACATCCTTATTTTTTCCTTCTCTAGCTAGGAGTTCTGTAAAAGAAAGCCAACATTCTTTGAGAAGAACAACAAAACACTACGTATTTGAATAAAATCATTGTGATTAGTTTAATCATTCTCTTTGTAAATAAACAATGAAAATAAATTAAAATCCAAATACCTAATTGGTAGATCAGAGGCATGTATTCAATAAATTACTAAAACATTTCAATCCTCAACATTTATTTAAAATGTAATATATTCAAAAAATAAAAAATAAAATCTAAACCTAAACAACCACCTGGGATCTTACCATCCAAAGATTCACATAACTTTAGTTGGGATGGGACTCCACATACCTCTTTATGAAAAAATTACTTAATTATTATATGATTTGTTGACAACCTCAAATGGAATTGTCACATTGACCATCGTAATTCCCAATTAAGCAAACTGTGTTATGCATTCCAAATCTTAGTTAACATTGTTAGTCCACATATTTCCTATTGCGTATATTTTGCAAACGTTTACTCCCATTTACTTTATGACACTATCTTCTGGGGCAATGCCGGTCAGAGCATTCAAACTTTCAGAATTCAGAAGAGGATAGTCCGGATAATTTGTAAATCTCACCCCCGAAACTCATATAAACCTTTATTTAAGGAATTAAATACTTTAATATTTCTCAGCATTTATATTTATGAAACATAATTACTGAAGTGCCACCGTTGCTTCATACGAAACAGTCTCGTTCACGAACACAATACTTGCAATAGTAATAATATTCATCATCCTAGAGTGTCAACCACTCTTTGCCAAAAAGGACCATTCAGGAATCGTTCTATATAATTCCCTCCCCAAAAATATAAAAGATATTATCAAATTGAATCTCTTCAAATTTGCAATTAAAAGCTACCTCCTGCACCAGTGCTTCTACAATGTAAAAGAATTTATTGATTTTAATAAAAGTTAAATCTGTCTTGTACTTTATCATGCCATTGCTGCTGTACTTTTAAAATAGCTTATAACAATTTCAAAAACTATTTTCTTGCATAATTGTCTTGTGTCTTATGATTCATATTAATTTTGTTTTATGAATACTCAACTTTGGCACGGTTGTGTACATTAATTCTGTAGCCCCGTCCTGGTCCGGGTTTTTCTCCAGTTTTCCTTTAGGTAGAGACGGATTTCTTATACAGGTTCTCTAGCCTTTTGTCTCTCTCTCTCTCTCTAAATATATATATATATATATATATATAT
>NNCF01128577.1:758690-777812 GCA_002313205.1 Laupala kohalensis | reverse complement strand
TACATTATCCATAATAAAATACTAACAATCCAAAAGCAGAGAAACTAGTAGTTGCTGCTTCTTTTTTTTTGGGGTGGGGGGGAGGGGGAGGGGTTACAAACAGGATGGTGGGTAGGAGTATCATAGGGTGTAGAGGTGAGTACCCCTGACTTTGAATACTGTAACCCAAAGTAATCCAAACCTGTAAAAGAACTTGTGAAGGTTATTGTGTTTAATTCTTCTTGAGTATTGAAAGCTCATCCTATTGAATTACATCTGTATCTTCAAGCCCACTTAAAAAAAACTTTCAATGGCCTTTCAAGTCCTGTGCTAGTAAAGAGTAGTATGGGTTCAACCTCATTCAAATCTCCAAAAAAGTTTTAAGTTATTTCTTATACATTTGGAAAACAAAAAAATCTTTATTTTAAGAGTTGTATTAATGATAGTAAATAGAAAGGGCTCTAATGACCTTGACATTGATGAGCCCTAAAGCCCCAAGAGAAAAAAAAGACAGTAACTAGAATAAAGAGGGTATTTCACAAAATCTAGGCACCACCCCTAAAGTAACTACTTAAATTTTAATACAATTATCTTTATTTACCAATTTTAAATAATTATGTTCACTTAATTTTGAAACATAAATTAACACACCTTGTGTTTAATAAGAAAATCATCATCAAGTTCCCAAGGAGCATCACGCACAACTTCATCCACATACCGACAATGTCTAACTGCTTCGTAACGTTCTTGGTCCGTCATCACAGTACGCCCCTTTCTGTCATGAGTCAAGGAGTCATTACAAACTGAAAGAGAAAAGAACACTGATTACTTCAATTCATGCTTATACACTCATTTCAAGACATACCTACTCCATTGAAACATTTTTTCAAATACATGATATAACATACAATCTTACGTACTTTTCTTTCATGTAAACATGGAGGTCATATGAGGTAACTATGGACACAAAAACAGTGAAGAGGTTGTAATCGATCTCGGGATGTCCTGCTATGATCACAGGGTATTGACATATAAATAGTGAACAGTGGTGGAAGGTGAATGGGATGGAACGGGTGGAAAACATCCCAGCAATTAAACCAGGGCATACTGGGTTCGATTCCAGGCTGCTTTTCCTGACTGTAGCTAAAACTGTCATCACAATGCTTATAGGAAAGAATATTCTGTTTTGAAGTTTTACCTCAATTAAACCAATATTATGCCTCTTTAATTTCGTCTCCCTTCTCCAAAAGTCCCATCAAGCAAATCGAAAATGTACAACATATACTTTTTGTATATATACCATTTAAATTTAATTTGTCAAATCCTTGTTTTATACATAATTATACTTAGATAGCCAATTATACCATCTCAGTACTCTGGAATCATACAGAAAATAATGTGATACTTATATACTGTACAAGATAGTAAATACTAACTACTTTAACTATCCCCCTTTACATTCTCTAACAAATCAATCCAATACAAATTGAGAAGAAATAAACTCTGCTGAACAAAACCACATGATATTGTATGGATATCATTCTCAGATTTCCAGACTACTGAGACTAGGACATATAAATGAAACCCACTCTCTCTTCAGTGCGAATATATATAATTTTACGAATCAATCATAAACTTTGTAACTTAATGATTTTAATTAAACTAATGTGAACTGTATATGTTAAGGAGAATATGTAACTGGACTTAAAGTCTGGTATTTAATCGAATAAATAAATACATACATAAATAAATCAATAAATAAAACTAATGACTCCTCCATAGATCTATAAATGTCATAACACCAGAGTAAAACTTACACTAAGCCTTGCACATATCTCACGAGAAAGAACATGGGCATTACACACTTCATCAAAAGATTGTGTGTGGTTTCACTGTACAGTGCTGAAGCTCCATCACCAAAAGCACGTAGCTTCATGCCTAACAAAGACACAGTCAATGCTTTTATTTCCTCTCATCCGTCAATGATGGATAAATAAAAGCTTAATTTTGTACATCTAGCATTCCTGCAGACCACTTTCTGTAAGAGTGCAAACTAAGATACCGGTTATTTTCATCTGGAGAGCAAATAATGTTTTTAGAAAAGCACCCATTGCTCCTCTTGACTAATGGCCTTGCACCCTTGATTGTCATGTCCACACTACACACCCAAGTCAAAAAGCAGTGAAAATATGGTAAAATGTGTGTTACCAATTTGCATGTCTTCAGATTACAAGTTTCGATAAATATTAATTGTTGATTTGAACACTCCAAAGAAAGAGCATGTATTTATAAATTTAAATGAAGTCTAAGGATGTTATACTGAATAAAAATGGGAGACCAGACTAGGATTTGAACCTGGGACTTTCATCTTACCTTGCTAACACATTATCAAATGCGTCACCCCATTCGCTTTCCAATCCAGTCAACCATAGTTAATTAACTTGTGATAACCAACAGACTTTAGAAGAAAACTCATTTGAGACCCAGCCCTCATTTGAGGTAATACATTAATCTCTCTTAAGGGCTTTAATGACCTTTCCGTTGACAAGCCCTAAAGCCCAACAACAACAAACAACATTAATCTCTTTTTCACAGTGTGGTAAACCATGATTTAAAAGATTATATGTATAAAAAAATCTTATAAATTGAATTCTGCTTGCAAGCCAACTACTTTCTGAGCACTACTGCAATCTATCCTTGCTCAAGATCAATGAACAATTGAACCCTGTGGCAGCGACTACCTTGCACACACAGTTTAGTATACACAGACACAAAAATAAATAAAAAACATAAAATTTTGTATCCATTCAGGTCACCTGTACAGTTGATGAAACCATTATTATATAGACCTTCCTTATTAACTGTACAATTGAACATTGCAGGTAAAACCATCAAGTCTAGTCAAGCATCTATGGCCTGTTTAAATTTTATTTGTGTCGAGGTCACTTGTGCAAATGAGAAAACCTGAATGTTTTGCATGTTCCTGTTTCACTGTAGAGTTAACCAGTTAAAGGTACATAAAATTTAACAGCATATGTAATTTGGTTTGTACAAAACAGTTAGGTATTTTTTAATAAACATTTTTAATTCATAAAAATATACAAGTCTAAATACACAAACTAAAAATTAATTACATGATCGTATATGTTTTGGTAAGAATCAAAGTGAGGAGAGGGACAGAATAACAATTTTTTATTTATTTTTTAGGAACAAGGATTGTAACAAATTTTTCTAGGGTGGGTCTGCATCACGGTCGGGGAGAGGGGCACTACTGAGTAAGATCTCAAGACTTTCCACAGAAACTCAAAATGAAATTAAGCACAAAAACAAAACTAGAGTAAGACATAAGGATGTCGTCATTCATTCATCACCACAAATAAAAATATAACTTTTGAAATCAATCAGAGTGAAATTTACTTTTAAAATGTTTTTTTTATTCCCAAGTAGGAAAAGAATTACAAATTACACATATTCTACATTTTCCAGCATTAAAAATTTCTTCTTCTTCTTCTTCTTCTTTTATTTTTATTTTTATTTTACAACATACAATACGTTTTAATATTTTTCATTTTGAACAATGAAGACTAACTATGTAATAGGAGAGAGATCAGAGGAGAGCAAATAGAATTATTAAATATGATACTGGAAAAGAAAATATTTCTAATGACAATACTTCACCCAATGGTACATAAAAACAGAAATAGCTTACCTATTTTAGAAAACAATTTAGCTCACCTCCAACAATCAGGTACACATTTGAAAATAAACTTTTCGCTTGCATAAGTTGTCGGGCATGGCCTTGATGAAAGAGGTCATAGATACCATCAGCATAAACTCGAATTGGGCGACCAACTGTAAAAGAAATTAGAAATAATTAAAAGATGGAAAACTGGTTATGATACAATAATGAGAACTAAACAGTATTTCGGAATCTCCAAAAGATCTTTCTTTCGGACTTTCCGCAACCAGCAGATCGTTCACGCACAATGAGTAACTTTTTCATGTAATTTCTCACGACAAAAACTACTTTGCACATGTAACATTTTCTTATATCTCCATCCTGGCCTGGGTTTTTCTTCGGTTTTCCTTTGGGAAGAGGTGGATTTGTATACAGACTTGCTAGGCTCTTGCCTAGGGATGACATCAATTGAAATAATTATTAGCGAATTTAATGTTATTTAATAGTGACGAATTATTAACAATACCTTCCGAATGATGTATAGCTTGATAATAATACATACTTGTGAAATGACTTTTCTATGTTTTATTAAATACAATACTTGTTGGTATTTGTTAATACTATAACACGCATCGAACAATTTTTTTTGTCGTTAGGAGTATGTTGAAATGTTAAATCCGCCTCTGCCTTACGGTCCTTGGTCGGAATTGATGGGATGGTCCCTTTGCTTGCTTCTGGAGAGTAAATTAGTTTATTGTCCTCCATGTGATCATACACAGTTTGTAACTGCTTTTTTTGACAATAAAGTTTAATTATTACTAACATTTCTTATAATACAAATAAAATAATTTAATTTTTAACAATATATACATGATTATTCACAGAGTAAACAGCATACCCCGTGGCTCTTCAATCCGTAAAAACGTTTGGAAGTGTCAAAGCTGCTACATTTTTCAAGAAGGTATTGGAAAGTAAACTGCCTGTAACTCTCCCCCTAAATCCTGTTGATTGTTGTTCACACAAGGTTAGCACACTAACGGTGTCGAGAAGTGGTTGAACCACTCGCGTGTGGTCTTCATACCTGGCAATAAACCTGGCAACAAGGAAGTCGGCCTGTCCTGTTGTTGCAGACTCGTTCCAATTGTTCAGCAGGATGAACGTCAGTATCCAATTGCCCTCAACGGAAATTCTCAGAAATCCCATCCGCATGTATAAAATTTACCTTTAACCTCATAGTACACGTCACAAAACATTTTTCTTGTCCAATGAATACAAATAAAACAAATTTAAATCCCACCATTGCAATAACAGCTCACATATGTTCATGACGTAAATATCAATTATAACTATGGGACAATAAGGCAGGAGACTTATACATGTTGGTGGGCAACCATCTCAGTAACAGTTCATAGGGCTCTAATGACTTTGATGTCGAGGAGCCCTAAAACCCCCCTCAAATAAAAAAAATGCTTTATCCATCTACATCAGATGAAAGAAACAAAAAGTTACCAGGTAATGTAAGACTAGTAGTTAATTTTATCTCACTTTGAACTATGGGAAATAAGATTATTTACCATATATCTAAATTGCATGGTAGATGTGTCATTTCATCGTGCTCAGACATCAAAGTCCTGGAAGGTTCGAGCTAACACACGGCATCACAGTTTGAAGCAAAGGGTGGATAAGGCCAATCAATATAGTTCGTATTGTTAGCAGTAACATGGGCTGGCACGATAATGATTGGTATAACAGAGTACCACCATAAGACTTTGCAATTCCCATCCCACGACAAATTTTCACTTGGACCTGGTTTACTTTGTAAAACAAACGTTAACTTGACCAAAGTCAGAAATAGAGTGAAGCAACACTCGACCCAGTTATGTGGTCCAGGTTATATTAATTCGGCAACCACTGTTTCCTGTTAGAAGCATTTATATCACAGATAAGTGGCCAAGGAATAGCAGCTTATTCAAAAACATCTTGCTCGGGTACATTCCTTCTTACTATTACAGCTTCAGCTAAGTATGGGCTTGGTGAACCCATGGCCTCGAGCTGGCGACTGTTACTGCGCCACTAGTCTCCAGACATAGTTAACTTCAAGAACGGTTTAGCAACCACCATAAGTCCAGTGGTGCAAAGTTGAGTTTTGAAGAATGGAGATCTGGCCTTCATTGGGCAGGTCGCGAGGATGGTCAAAACTTCAATAAAAAGAACTCTCAACCACAAGGTGAGTTATGTGCTGATTAGGTGAATGGGCATTGAGGCTAAACACTAGTTAGCGAACAACCTCAGCTGTATCAGGCATGGCGCCATGATGCGGGAGCTCTACATCCCTGGACCTCTCCCCACTGAACTTGTGGAATAATAATTCCAATTGATCAAAATCCCTTACCTTGCTGATTGGTTGGATTGCACGGGCCAAACATCACCCAAACCAACAAACAAGTGCCGACTATGTAGAAAAGTACATGGCTGGGGGAATTCCCTGTAAAGTGTGAGCTCCATGTATATATCGCAGCAAGGGGGTAATCATCTGCAGAGAAATCATGGAAATGCAACCTGAAGATCTCTTAATGGAATGGGAGGCAGATCGTGTGGTAAAGGTCAGTCAGATCATAAGGAAGGTTGGTGTTCTGGAGAAGAAAGTGCATCACCTTTCTCAAGGAGAATAAAATACAAAAGATAAAGACCATCGAGAAGATCTCATATGGTGAAGGACGGAAGAGATACATGGTCACATACCCCGTCTTTTCTACTAGTTCCTCCACCGCTGTGAAAATTCCTGTACAGAAGAGAATTTCGGTTCAGACATCAGCCACTGACCTGTCTACGACAACATCATACACATGCCGGTGTAAATGTGGGAAAAAAGACCTTCAAGCAGAAGTACTCGAGAAGCCAGTTAATACAGCTACACCCAGACTTCAACAGAAAAAAATCTCAGTAGTGTTTAGCCAGTCGTGAGCACCAACGAACCTTCTACGTAAAAGAAAATTAAGAGTGTCAAGGTTAAAACCTTGAACCCTTCCACATTAAAAAAGATCAAATGACGACGACGACGACGACAACGACGACAACAACAACAACAACCAAGTCACTCAGACGTGAAAAGAAGTAATTTTACTTTTTTCCTCCAGGTCAGATAGGACATTGTCCCACAATGATGCAGAAATTAGAAGCCCAAACCAGAAGGTTCTAAATCATAATGGTTTCCATACTTAAATAGAACCTTAATGGACATACGACTTAATGCAATGAGCTCCAGCTCTTAGCACATCACAATCCGATATACGTTTGCCTACAAAAAACAAACTTTTTACCAGGGCACTCTCACTCTCTGTGGGGATACATCAGCTTCAGATACGATGACCCCACCAAAGAGCAAGTGAGAGGTGGAGGGGCAGTATTTTTTAAAAATACTGTACTCTCCTCATTTATTGCTATAAACTCAACTCCAGGCTATAGCATTTAAATTCACAGCATCCCAACAATAACCGCGTGTTTGATCTATCTTCTGTCGAAACGAGATTTCTCAGAGCTGTCCTACAGGATTTGATTCTCTAGTTATCTCAACCATTCTTTTTCCTTGGAGATTCCTTTCCCACACCCAGTGTGCTCTGGGATTGAACGAGTAACTGTCCCAGAGGCCGATTGATGAACTTTCTCTTGGAGCATGAAGATAAGTGTTTCCTGAACACCAGGGAGATGACTGACTTTGTGATTGCTTCATGGACCTCGACTTCTACAGGCTTGTCAGTTTGATCTCCTGAAGTTACTGATATTTTCCAATGAGAGGTAGAAGATCAGCATAGTAGTGACCATAACCCTTATCTAGTTGTGGTTGTTCTTGTAGGAACGTGTGACATTTCCCAAATGCAATTCCAGAAATGGATTCCCTGAAAAGCTAGTACTGGCTGTTTGCAGAGAAACGGGAAATGTCCAAGAGAGGATCGACCATCTGAACCAGGTGGCTGAAGTATCGAATCTGAAAACATTTGTTTCCTCCAAGACCTAATATCCCATTCCACCATTCTGGCGAGGTGAAGAGCATTGCAGAAATTTAAAGGGAGTCTTTCGACAGAGAATTTTGCCGTATATAGGATTGCTACAGCGAAAGTACGCAGAACAATTAAAAGAATACAGCACAACCACCTGGAAAAAGTTCCTAAATACCATTAAGAGATTAACACTGTCCACTAAAATATGGGAGTCTCTATGTAAGACCTGGAAGGAATTCTCCAGTCCCATTAATCTGACTTAATCATCAGGGTCACTCGCCACCAAGAGAGAAATGCGAAGGACTGAATAATTGGGGGATCTAACATCTACCCCGAGGTGCGATCCCAATTTTGCGATGAAGAGTGCACCATCTTCAACTTTCATTCCATGAACTGGGAACCCTGCAATCCTTCCTTTGTAATGTGGGAACTTGAGTCAGCTCTGCACCTGGCCCTGATTAAATTCGCTACGGAATGCTGAGGCAACCTGTTTTACAATTAAAATTTTTACTTTCTTGATATCTTCATTTGTTCCTAGTATGAGGGAACATTCCCCATTTTGTGGAAGAAGAAACTCTGATCCCTTTGCTACTAATGCTAGAGAGCATTAGTAGTTATCGAAGTATGCCTTGACAAGTAGAGTTAGTTAGACACTTGAGAAAATCAATCGACACCTTGTCTGGTATCTTGAGAAGAATAACTTGCTGAATCGCTCTCAGTATGGTTTCAGGAAGTTCAATTCCACCTTGGACTACTCCTGGAAACCGGAATGCCAAGATGCTTTCGTCCGAAGACAACACCTCCTCGGAGTTTTTTTTGACATCAAAAAGGCTTACGTTACTACTTGGCGTCATGGCATTTTACTTCTGTTTCTATGGTTTCAGAAAACTACTTTCCCCGATGTTGCAGTCCTTTTTGGATAAGCGTTCCTTCCGTTACAAAATTGGAATAGACGCCTCGTTCCTTTCTCAAGAGAACGGTATCCCTAAGGGTTCAGTTTTAAGTGCAACATTATTTGTTGCAGCCATTAACAGCATTACATCCACTATGAGTATCCTGTCCCCACTCGCGTTTCTGTCAACGTCTTTTCCTTCTTTTGCTCATTGAAAAGTAACAGGTACAGAACGACAAATACACCTAGTCCTCCACAAATTGGATCAATGGTCGAAGACTACTGGATTTCGCTTCTCCACTGAGAAAACACGCCGAGTTATTTTCAGTAAGAGACCTAGACTTGCCAGAACCTCACCTTACCCTCAGGTACCACGTTCTCAAATTATATCCCTCAGAAAAGTTCTTAGGCCTCACCCTTGATCAGAGTCTTCACTGGATTGTACATCTTACCAACTTAAGAGCTAGAACATCTGAATCTTCTCAAGTGTCTGAGTAGCAGGGAATGGGGAACTGATCGTTCCTCCTCGCTCAATTTTTATCGAGCATTTGTACGATATTGGTTCGATTATGACTGCGTTGTGTTTAGCTCTACTCGTGCAAGTTATTTACAGAAGTTGGATAGTGTTCATTATGCAGGAATCCGACAAACTATCACCTACCATACTAGTCCCAGTTCCAGTCCCATTCCCAGCCGAGAGTGGCGAACCATCTTTCCCTCTGGCGTCAGCTGCTCATGTTACGACACTTTTCCCATGTGCGTACCACATTTCATCTGAAAATCTGGCACAAAATGCAGCCTTCATCCTTTTTCTTCTGTCATCCTTTTTACAACAGAGAGCAACCAAACCGTTTGGATATCCAAAGAAACTCTTGATACCTTGAATATTAGCACACCAAATGTCTTGATTCAAGATTTCCGAAGGTTTCTTCTTGGACTCTGCACAAACCGAAGACTAACTTCAATCGTCTGCAGCATGAAAAGAATCCTCCAGTTGCGATGTTGAGGGCATTATCACCTAATCCTCGACAAACATCGGGACTTTATTCCCGTGTTTACTGACTGGTAGAAACAGGCCGATGGTGTCGGTTGCTCTGAGGTGTTTCCTCAAGACCTATAGCTACTGTATTGGTGACATGTGCAGCGTTTACACAGCTGAGTGCTACATCATAATTGAGAGCACTGCGATCAACAAAGTGCTCCTGCGGAAAAAATTTCTTGATTTGTTCCGATTTTCTGAGAAACTCCTTCAAGCAATCCAGACCATGTATCCAGTCGATAAGCTGGATAAGCCAGAACATCCAGGATATTCTCTGTTCTCTTGCTGGGTCCCAGGACACATGGGAATAAGAGGAAATGAGGAAGCGGACATATCCGTGAAGGCGACATGCCGCAAGAATCGCGTGGATTTCTCTGTGATTCCAAAAGGGGACATCGTAAATTTCTTCAAAACAAGGATATTGAGGGAATGGAACAATGAGTGGTAATTGAAGGGAATCCGACTTATCAAGTCCTCTATTAAGTCAAGAAGCAGTTCCTGTAGGTCAATTAGGCGAGAGGAAAATATCACTGACCCACCTGCGCATAGGACGTAGTCCTATCTCTCATCAGTACCTATCACAACTTGGCGATCAACCCGTAAAAGACGAGTGTGGTTCTTCTTTGACTGCGTCACCTAACTGACTACAGAAAACACGATGCAGAACTAAAAATTTTCGGAAATAAAACGAAACATGTTAGTCAATTGCCGAAATTCAGAAATGGATCTCAGCTTCTCCCACAAGGTATCGATAGGGCTGACATTTACATCCTTTTTTTATTTTCCTTTCATTATTTCTTTTCCTTGGTAAAAATATTAATAAGTTCCGAATTTTGCATTTTTTAACTTGATGTATCAACCAACTGTTTGTCTTTTCCTATCGTCTTTATGTTTAGTTATGCGAGGGCTGTAATGACCTAGTTGTCGGCAAGTCTTAGAGCCCCCTTAATAATAATTAATAATAACGAACTAATTTGGCGCTCACTAATTGGTGAGTAACATTCAATTCGTCAGTCACTTTTGAAACAGCAATCGTATTATTTTTCATCAGTACATCACTCAATTTTCGTCTTACGTATTAATTTTACGTAATGTCTCATGACAACAATTTACTCACGATCTAAATCAAAGATGTTGCACTCTCAACAACGGAAATTCGCAATGCGCAACGTTATGTTATTCAAATGCTGGAATTGGATATATAAAACTGCGCTACTTATATCGCCGGAAAAAATTCAGGAATGAAATTCACGAGGTGTTTCTACATTTTATTCAGTCCTACATATGTTCACAGTTTATTGAATAAAAGGAATCAACTCTTCATAATAAGTCGAATCTGACAAGAATGAGTGAGTCATCGTCCACTACACAATTGTCTAATTTTATTTAACTCTTAACACGTGACAATAGAACTTACCTCTGCCTGTTTGTGCCATCTTGATAGAAATCCGTTGCGAATAATCGCAACGCTCTCGTTCAGCCATTGCTTCGGGGTCATCGCTAAAGGGAGCAGGTTTACACAATGCCTGCAACAAAGATGATGCATCGTTCTTGTTACTCATCGTTCTGACTTCCACATCAGAAAAATATACGCAACTATCAAATAAGGTGAATTTAATTAAAAAATGATTTTATAAAACTACATATTGGTTTTCCTATATTGCAGGTTTGGTAGTGACTTTGTGATACAATTACTTCCCTAAATTGACGAACTCTTACATCACTTAAACACATTTTTGTCGAATGTCAGAACGCTTATTTGGCTTCAATAACAAATTCGAAAGTATATTTCTGCTTTGGATCCATTTCCTTCCGTAAATTCACTCATTATACTGCGATTGAGGATGATGCATGCCTTCACTTTCGGTAACTTGGGTATCCCTGGCCAAGGTAGATGAAATATTTTAAGCTTTGAATTGAATAATCCAGATAAAAATGTTACATTGGCCAAGAAAAATGTGTTTCTAACTTTTTTCTGACCCAGGCACGTTTCCATAATGTTGGTAGATTGAAAAAAAACCTGCGAGTTTCCAATCACCCACCTTCTCAGAAAGGTTCACATTTTTGCCCGGAGTCTGTGTTCAGAAAAAACGAGATTTAAGTTTTTGTCCCTTGCGGAAGAGGGGGAAGGAGTAATGAATGTACAGAAAGTGGAAACCCGTTTTTAGGTTTGTCACACTTCTATCGGGGTTATTCAAAAGTGAAAGTCTCTAGCATTTCATCTTGCTTAAACGGGGTACTTTTTATCGTACATGTTACTAAAGGGCTCATTTTAAAAGAATGAGCAACTAAAGTTAACAGGTATTTCCACAAACCATTCTTTCAATGTTTCAATTTCGCTGTCCAAATTGTACATTCTAATATTGGATTACTACCTTTAGACAACATCCAAACACGGGCGGACCAAGGATTTTATAACGAGGGAGGATAACACTCATGTGTATGTAATAAACGTGTGAATGCATTATATCTGTGGCTTCTGATAATAACCAGCTAAGTGTATTTTTTTGACTTGGCATTCGACTTAAAACAATGTGCTATTATAATACTTAGTTGCGAAGATGACTTTTCACATAATAAACTTGAAGGATAATGTTTTATTCCATGAAAAATGAAGAAAAGTTTTTCCAACACTTTATTTCTTTTTCGTTAAATAGTTTATTACGCACTAAGAGAATAAAGCCAGAAATCAGTCTTGGATGCGATAGTTTCTGACAGTTTCTTGTGAGTTGGCGCAATTTCAGTTGTCGAAACCGACAAAGGTCTTACTATAACCTATTTGCAAACATCGTGCCACTGTCAGGCATTACTAAAAAACATCCCCACCTTTCTACACATCGTAGCCTGTCGCCTAAGACTGACCCGTCCATCCGAGGCCACATGACACTGACAGCTGTCTCGATTTATTTTCCATTGTCCCTGGGGCAATCCTTTATGTCTTTTTAATGATTACATAAAAACAGCACCTGTACCAAAAAGTCTTCCTTTGTATATGTCATACACCACAAGTACATTTTATGTCTTTCCAAAAACATTAATAAATTGCATTATACTGATAAACAGTTTGGAAAAAAATTACTTATGTACTTCAGTGATGGAACTGCTTCTCTATAAAGGAACAGAACTTTTTTTTGGCAATTTAGTGACAAAAAAAAAAAAGATTTTGGGATTCAAGCGGAGTGGCATTTCTTTGCAACCAACCATGGAAACTCCATGTGATGGTGTAGGCGGAACAACAAAACTCCTTGAAGCGAAAGTCAATCTCCGAAGGTCTGATGACAAACAAATTCTAACGGCAAAAGAGTTTTTTAATTTTGCAGAAGAAAATATTCCAGGAATGAAGTATAAAATTGTTGGTCAGGCACAAAGTATTAGAAACTGAAATAGAGGTACATTTGTGAAGAGGCTTTACAGACCCGCCTGCGCAAAGGACATTGTCTTCTCACTCATCGGTATCTCTTGCAACTTGGTGATCAACCTGTACGTGATGGGTGTGGTTTATTTTTGACAGGGAGGAAAAACAGAGCTCCGCGGTTGTTGCACTGACGAAGTCTGCAGAATGCTGCTCAGGACCCGTCCATCCGAGGCCCACCTCGTTCGATAACTGCTATTGCACAGCAAAGCGTCGCCATGCAGCGATCTGCAACCACAACCGCCATACGTAACTATGGACTTCCGAAGGCGACTCTCTTCCCACGGACATATCTGTGATTATCGTTACTCCGAGCCAAAATCTGTAAAGCAACTGCTTCCTTCATATTGAAATCAGTGCAGATTCGTCGATCTTCGTGATGCCTCAATACAACATGTCCGTCAACTCACCAGCCGCACTATGCTTCCTCAGCCTCTTTATTGCAACTTTACCCGTTAACCCCCTCACAGATAGTAGGCAAAAGGGGTGACTCGGCATGTCGCCGCTCCATGTCCATGCCGAAGGAACTGTGGATCAGCAAGGCCTTCGTGCCACCAGCAAGGCCCGATGTCTTATGGAAGACTGAGTGCAATGCGTTCAGCACATCGAGGACCATCTTCTCCGCTAAAGCCCTGCGACTTTGCTCGTCGCAGATCATCTTAAAAGCAACGTCGTTTTCCGGTGTCCACTCGCCCAGCGAGTACACAACGACAATCTCCGGCTGGAGGTATCCCAGACCTAAGAAGTGCGCGCGGAGAGTTTCATATTTTCACATTTCTCCGCGCGTACTATGTCCAGAACACCGCGACTGGTGAAGAAGACTGTAACCTCATCCCAAAAATCTTGACATTCTTACTCTTCGCAACCATCACTTGGCTGGTCGCACGTGATGCCTGCGCTGCACATTTTAAGATTGCCACTATTTTGATGTGGAGCACTGTCCACTGAGTCCCGTGTGAGAGATAATTGTTGAGAAGATATGTCAGGGTAACCGTATTGGTGCCCCCGTCTCGTCGCAACACTTCTAGCGACAAGCCACCGTGGAGGCATCCATATCGTCGACTTGGTGGCGGTGACCCCACAGAAAGTTGACTCGCGCGACGTGGGAAAACGGATGGTCTCGTAGAGACTGTACACCAACAACCACTCTTACAACCATAATGGCACCACCATCACCGCCACTATAACATTGTCGAAGTGGGTAGGGCACGCTGTGTTGCCAAACCCTTTCTACAGTACTAAATACTGACTAAAATCTTTCAAACGTGAACCTTTAACAAAATCAAAAACGCATCTCCGCGACTAAAACACTTTTTTTTTTTGGGGGGGGGGTGTCATGACCCCCCTTAAATTTGCGCCTGGTACCTGTTGTGGAAAAAAACTATGAAAGAAGTGATTGTTTAGTTCAATTTATGCATCCAGCAGGACCTTCTTACACTTGTTGGATCAAAACAGAGGACTTAATCACAAAAATTAAAACCTCCCATCAACATCAGTGTAGTCTCTGTGAAAGAATAACAAGTCTTGTTGGAAATGGTATACAGTTGTGGAAGGAGAACGGGTGGTGTAGTGGTTAACACCCCTGCGATCAAAGCATAGTCCCGGGTTCAATTCCCAGTTCGTCATTTCCTCCTGATATAAAGTTGTCACAACAGAATGTGACAGCATTTCAATGCAAAATATAGACAGTCAACTAGTAGTGATAGTTAACTAGTAGTTTCATAGTATTCTTAACACTTGTGTAAAACTGCAATAAAGGTGTTTAAAAAATGTAATAAACTAAATAATTTATGTGCACAGTCAGCAAAAAACGGTAAAAACAAGATAATATTTTTAACTAATGTAGCAAAAGAATTGACAAATGTTATTTGTAAGTTTCGTTTAATGTTCTCCATACCAATTTCTATTACTAAATTTTGTTTAATTAAATTTTAACAGTAAGTATGTTGTTCCTTACATCACATTTATTTCAAGTATACCCTAGTCCTATTTCAAAAGTATTCTATTAGAGACAAAATATTTTGCAACATTTCTCACAAATCTGAAAGTGTGACACAGCTTTTCGGCTAATATCCCCTTATCCCCCAAGGTTCGCCTCTCTATCCAAATAATTATGACGCAATTGTGTTGGCAAGATCACTTGTATTCCTATTCACTTAACGAAATGAAAGACGTTTCTCAAAAAACAAACAAGGAAACCAAAAAGTGAATAAAATGTATAAAGACAGAAACTCGAATAATGATGTTGCAATTGTGAAAATTACGACAGTAGCTGTTGAAGACTTCAGAAAGAAGAGTGTCACTTCGTTTCACTAATAGAGAACACCGTTCTTAAATAACGCGAGACAGAGAGAGCACGAGTCGCTAGTTTTAGTGTGTTGAAGTTCAAAGGTCATACATAAAGATCGAAATGTATCGTTGCAAAAACCTAACAGAAATCTACAGTGCTGCGAGGTGGTTCTATTGGCAAAATTAAATCTTCAAAATGTCTAAATTTTGAATAAATGGATGAAATAATACATGCTTAAACCGATTTTAACTTTTAAACCAAAACTTTCGAAATTAAATTATTTTCCATGGGTGAAATTCTTGCGCAAAGGGTCCCTTACTGCCTAAGACAGAAAAAAAATATGCTTGAAGCAGGAAACTTCAATCTATCTCAACAAGATAAATGTTCTTGTATCGAATTGTCTCTATTGATGAAACGTGGTTAAGATACATACCGACGTTTGATAGAAATTATAAAAACGATAAAAACAATAAAATTATAAAAATTATAAACGATAAAATTGGTAAAACATACGTAATAGCGTAATTCCTTGCACACGAAGTCTGGAAAATTGCATAAAATACAAATTACTGTATTCCCACCGTTGAAAAAAGTTAAGCTCCTCAGTATCTTTTTTTTTTTTTTTTTGGTGGGGCTTTAGGGCTCGTCAACATCAAAGGTCATTAGAGCCCACCCTCAGTATCTAAACATACAAAACCAATGTTCTCAAGAACTTCACATGTATATTCTACAAAATAGTTGTTTCCGCCATATTACCATTCTCTCTTGCTTTATATAAGACAATTTGCGTTAAAAGGAACAACTTGCACCATATCATAAATGTAAAGTCGAAATTAAAAGTATTAAAAAATCTTGCATCAAAGACTGTTTTTAATAAAATATAAGTCACTCGATATTAAGCATTTCCGTAATTTACGAGATTGATACGAAGTATTTGCTCGTAATTTGTCTAACAGCATTTAACATCCACAAAAATCCAGGAAATAGAGAAACACTTGTGGAAACATAACAAAACATCCCTGTTGTTAACTTTTTAATCCAATATTTATACCTTTAGATTAGTCAGGACACTTCTCAGACTTAACTCAGTTAACTTGGTGTTTTGTTGTTGTTGTTTTTTGCGACAGCGAGCCGGTCCTTAACATTCGGGAATTAGGATATTTACTAGTATTATTCATTCGAGCGCAAAATGGTAGACCTTACTGGTTGAACGAGAACTCAACGAGAGAAAATTTTAGAGAATGTGTCACATCTCATGTTCGAAATTCAAATAAGTTTCGACTCATTCACGCATATCTTTGAATGTGAGTGTGGTATCTATGAACGTGGGGCCATACCACTACGTTCTCAATTTCTTTTCCCACTGACTCCGGTGTGTCAGCTTTAAGCTATTTCACTCAGGGCACCGTTCAATCCGCCAGTTTCCGTTCTGGTAAATGGGAGTGAGCTTAAGGCTGGCGTCACACGAACAGTAAAAGTGTCGCAGTGTCGGTCGACAGAACATTGAACACGCGTTCTTGAGAGAGCACACGGATAACAGATCGTCGTCCGTTTCTTTAAACGCACAGTATGACGCATGCGCAAAGGAGACACCGCCAGGGTATGCCTTTCTCTGGGTATCCCCTCAGTGTAGATTTCAATAATGTTCTGAGCACAAGCTCAGAAAAAAAATATTTGTTAAAAATACCCCATTAATTTAATTCTTCATTATTAGTATTTAAATTTTTGTTCGCATTATAATAATCGCTCCCCCAACTCATCCATTATACCAAACAAAACTGTATAAACATTTAACAAAGTCCTGTTTGATAAAACATTTTTAATTATTTTACATTTATACATGCAAGATATTTTCAATTAAATTGACTAGTATAACGAAAAAAAAATCTAAAATAGGTCTAATACACCATAACAATTACAAAGCTCTAATACACCATAAGAAATAGATTACACTACAATAAAAAAGTATGTATTTTATAATGTAACTTTTCGCCAATTAATTTTCTCTACAACTCCAAATCTTATTAATTTTCCAAATCCGGAATCAATGCCTCAGCCTCCAACCACGATGAATATATTTTTGATTTACTCTTGTAGCTGGAAAAATTCCACAAAATGGACGGTTTTGGATTTTGTTGATCAACATTTCGCTTTCAATATGAAATTTTTATATCATTTTTACGGAAATATTCCAACTTGTGTAACTCTCCAAGTGAAGAAAACTAATGTTTCTAGAATGTTAACTGTGTCGCTATTGACTTTGTTTCTCTCTTGCGACCTGGAGTGCAATGCCTTTTTCCTAGAGCACCCCTCCACTATTGGGTATTACATTGTAATCCAGCTAAGTAGACGTCTGCAGGGTTGCCTAGTGAGCCAATATTGTGAGCAATTTTTCATTGCGAATCAACAATCGATTTTAAAATATTGTAACTTACTTAAAAGTATGCTATAATCCTTATATAACTCAACCCTTATGCAATAGCGTATTTGACTGGCCACGGAAATTTCAATACCTATCTTGTGGAGCGGCGACTCAGAGAGACGAGAGACTGCATTTGTGGACATGATAAGGTCACACGAGAGCACCAGCTGTGGGACTGCCCTACGCACGGACACGAAAGAGGACAGTACATAACACACCTAAAGCTAACAGGGTTGTTTCAAACAAGAGATTCAACTGATCACATGGCAACGAAAGAGAAGTTTCAAGCATTCAGGGAATATGTGACCAGATTGAGACAAGTATGTGATATTATGAAGAAACGTCAAGATGAGAGTTAGTGACTAAGTGGTTTGTAGTGGCAAGGACGACGACTCTGAACATTGCTGGTGGTTCAGTGATGAGTGGTTCGTTGATAAGAATTTCGGTATTCAAATGATTCACAAAAATGATTTTATAAAAACAAAATGAGCCTTGTAATGACTCAGTTGTAGACAAGGCGGTCTGATTTGTCAATACTAAATAAAATGAAAAAAAATGCTATAAATTCCAACATAATTCCATTTATTAAAAAACGTTTTGATTTAGATTTTAAATTAGGTTGTAGATTTTTTAAATAAAATATTCATCAAACATAATAGAATGAGTTCTAATGTACATAAACAGTACTCCAAAGAAATGTTCTTCTCAACCTAGGTCCTGTTGTGCTGAAATCGCTAAGCGCGCCTCGCTCGCAGCTCGGACGGTGCTCTTTAAAATTCTATAATCTTTTTGCTATTGCATATTATGAGATACAACTCGGTGAAAACTTCCTTACGCCTTATGCTTTAATATGATGAAGGTAAAATCTCCAAACTCGAAACTTCCTCACTCAACTTTCTCAATTAAAGCTCCGCGCGCTCTGGAACCTCAACGGACCGACCGACGGACGGATATTCGGACATTTGCAAGTGCGGAAGTCTGTGCGTACTGGTTCGGAAATTTCGGAACCCTGTTGAGTGAAGGGACCGTTCATTCTCCAAAGCGTAGAGGATTAGGATTCGCGTGTTACCTGCTCCCCATTCTATTCTGATCACTCAACACAATACAACACAACCGAAGTGGCGAATGCCTGGTCCTTGCGAGTGCCGGTAGTCATAAACTGTTAATGAGTCCCCCGGAAAGATTCACAGCCCTCCAAAAGATCTTCCTTTGAGGACTTTTAGCAAACGGCGGCAAGTGCGTGCCGCCTCAGTCGGTTCATACCAATGCAAAGCAATGGAAAGAACTTTTGGGAAATCCGAACTGCGGTGCCGACAGTCCCAGTGCGCCTACCAGCCTCACCCACCCCCGGCCGGCTGGGGTGCCTCTCGGGTACCGTACCCAATCCCGACCTCACGGGCAACGGACCGGT
>NNCF01128577.1:742316-753109 GCA_002313205.1 Laupala kohalensis | reverse complement strand
AGCACAAGTAAGTGGAAGTAATGCCAGACTCAGCTCGGGGCCCCGTGTTTGCCAAACACGTACTTACTAGATGTAAGTCCCCTGGGGGTTTTTAGCCTATCGTTTATTAATGACGAGTCCCACACGCGGGGAGTCATGTTGGCTCTTTCCATCTCTTACCGTTTTCGTTTTACAGGCTTTGAGGTTCATAGAGAAGATGACGCTATCGAGTCTTTAAATTCTTCATTTTAAGAGATGGTGTGCTCATCTACAAAATTGCATGCACTTGATGAATACTGCATAAACATATGCAAAAGAGATGCTTGAAAAATTTCATGGAAATGTGAAGAAGAAAATGAAACTTGTTCTAGATGTTGAATTTTCTGAAGAAAGTAAATTAGAAAAGACAGTTGGAGAAAAAAGCAAATAATGAGGCACATCATGAAAAATAAATGAAAATATAACTTTCACGGTGGGGAATTATGAACATTATGAAATAAACAATATTCATTTGAATTTGACACGACTACTTTTGATGTAATGTAGTAACAACGAATCATATTGAATGAACGTTAGCTCTACTAACAAAATACGCACCAGGGAATTTATGTAAAGTAATAATTGGCGAAGAAATAAGAGGATTGTAAGTTTCTTCCAAGTTAAAATGTGTTCCTAGATCTGTTCAATTCAACAAGAAAAATACAGTAAAGAATTTAAAATCAAAATTCTACTACTACCTATTCGAAAACAAAAAGAAAAAAAACATCAAAAGAATACGGCTGTAGTCCAACGTTTCCTTTCAATCCTCGATGGAAAATAAACACGCGTGTGGAGTATTTTATTTCGACGTTGACCCCAGTTCACCTTTTCCCGGCTGTGTGCGGCAGCGTGCGAAAGTATAATTCTGCTGACACGTGTAAAACACCCACGTGTCTACAGTGACAGAAAGAGTGTGCAAAGAGTCTGCAGAAATGGGTCCCTATTGCAAATGTACTCAAACCAAATTCAAGATTGGTTCGGATACGTTGATTATTTTATGTGTAATAGAATACACAAAAATCTATCACATACACACCATTATCGTAAAGACCTGAAGAGATTTCGATTTACTTTCCGGACGTTCATTATACTTTCCTTATACCTATGAATAATTGAAAAGTGAAGACCTGAAGAATAAGCGATTACCAATCAAAGGCAAAATACCTTCTTTTAACTGAAGACTGTTCACCATTGATCGGTGTCGTAGGGACGGCGAATACTTTCTCACGGTAGTCACTATGTAGTCAACACTTATCTCATAAATAAATATGTCTAATAGTAATGTCTAATATTATAAATAGGGTATATCGTGTTACAATGAATATACAATTTTCATTTGTTTACGAATGTGTGAATAAAAGAGGAAAGCACAATTTAAGTCATGGTTATAATTTTCTATTTACTCTCAGTTTGTGTTCTACCGGGTAAATACGGAGTGTCAATTACATAAAATTTCAGAAAAACTCCTTAAACCCAGACACACACAAAAACCATCTTATGTAGGCAACGTAAACTGTGCAGTGACCAAATTAGCAAAATAGTTAAGTATGGAATTATCATTCGTTATATTCATGGTTACACAGCAGTGTAACTGAGAAAGTAAACCATGGTTTGAATCCCTTTGCGAAAAATATTTTGTTATCGGACCATTTTGTGAGCTATTCCCAGATATTTAGTCATTCAAGATGTTTTACCAGAAATACGCGCGGATCATAAATAAGGAACCATCACCCTTCAGATTGTATTATTTTGATAAAGATTTCATGTAATTGATAAGCAGCTACTGATTTTAATATTATTATTATTGATAAGTTATTGATTTTCCAGTTGAAAAATATATTTTTTTCATCGATGATTGAGTAGCAAATATAAAAGCCAAACGAATTTCTTTAATTTCAGCAACCATTAACAGAATTAAAACATTTAATAATGGTTCTTGTTAAACTACTCCATTTTCGATGTTAAGTCTCAGGTGCTTAAGAAAACGTCACATTCATATGTTAACCTAATTAAAAATATAATCAAATTTAAACTTCGAGGTTAAATGTATTGCACAGCGAAGATGACGTATGACCACGTTAAAGGGCGGTATCACGCCATTTTAAATTATGCATCATCAGTAGGAGACCTTGAAGATATGGTGACCTTAACCTATCATTACACACGACGCGTTCTATTAGCGTCACAAATAAAGTCCACGCGAAGGACATAAATTTAAAATTGATGGATCTCCTCTAACAATTCGCAAACCAAGCATTATGATGTCGCACGGTAGAGCATCAAACAAACGTGATAAAAAGTACTCACTCCTCGGGCATGCATCGAAACATTGGAATGTAGCTAGCTTTAACCACAAGTTATTTTCAACAATGTCACAATATTATAATCCAAAAAAAGGTTTTGTATTTTGAAGAAACTTTTCCAAATATTTAAACGCTCCTCACACTTAACTAAAAAAACATTTTTTCCTAAGAATTTTAAAATCCTACTTCTCAACCAAAAACAGTAAATTTAAAAAAATGCAAATTAAGGGTTTAAATTACCAAATTTTAGTTACACCTCGTTTTTGGCACGTCAGAAGTATACACTTATTCTCGAAATGCTTGTTAGAAAATATATCCATTAAATATAAAAAACATAATTTAAGGCTTTCCTATACCAACTTTAATTTTTTGAACAGATTTTGTTTTTCACAAGAGAAGTCTTACAATATGCAATCCTTTAACAACAGTAAGGTAAAGTGGAGAGGTGGAGAGTAATAGGCACATTGACTGTGCAATATTTCTTTCAGAGCAATATATTACCCTCAATTGGAAGAACTTAGAATAATCCTATCATAACAAAACTATAATTAATTGAAAATCCCTGATGACATATCTCATGTACTATTACTGTAGTTAAAAAAGACAAATCTAATTAACAATAAAAATAGAAATTAAGTGAACTCTGAAATAAAATTATACAACAAAAAAAGAATTATATGGGATAAATATTCAAAAAGAACAATTATCATCCTGTTCAAGTTCAAAGATCTAAGAAAATAGAAACATAAAAAACCTTCAATTGCTTTAACATTAAACAGGCCGAGGTGTAAAAAGAAATCCGACAATTCCCAAAATATGGAAAAGAATGACATTCAATGCACTAAATCATACGTCATCTATTATCAGCAACAAACATGCTCAGGCTGTGAGAGAAAAAAAATTAAAAGGTAAGTGGCCCAGGTAAGAAAAAGGGATAAGTATTATATAAGAAAAATTGAGATTCTTGTGAAATTTAAGAAAGGACTTATCCCCTACTACTTCACAAATATTACAAAAGGATTCCACAATATGATTAATTTTCTAACATTACAAAAGAATGATTAATATTATTCAAACAAATTATAAGTAAAATTTTCAAATCTATCAATTCTTAATGTTTAAAATATTCATGAAATAAAAAATTTCTTTAAACATACTTAAACAGTTCAGTACGGTACTGTGCTCTTCTATCTATTTAAAATCAATCACAATAATTTAGAAATCAATTTAGATATTTATTAACAAGAACTCTCAGTAAATATTACAGAAAACTACTCCCACTGCTTTGAACTTGAAATTGTCCATATTTTCTCCATTCTAAAGCAACCACTATTAAGACAGCACACTCGGTTTTGCAAATTGACATAGATAAGTTGCCTAGTCTATCAAGTTTTTAAACCTGTTTTAATATTTTTTAACTTAAATTGTTGACTAATTTTTCATTATGATGACCTATTTTAATTATGGATAAATTTAAATAATTGAGTTGAAGGACCAGTGTGTATATGTGATGTGTTATTCCATTCTGTTAAGTTCATTCCTTGTATTGATGTACTTTACAATACTAGTCTAAATCTTATCATGAGACAGAGAGCAACTGCTCCCAAAATATTTAAATTTTTTAAAACTTGTAACCTGAGGATGACCCAAACAAAGGGTAGCAATGTTGTGTTTGTTTATGAGTTTGGAATAAAGACGTCTTAATACAGTGTTGGCTTTATAATGAATGTTTCTGAAGAAGATAAAATAATTTTATTCATTAGAATACCTAATTGGAAGAAAATAAAACTCTACTATTCTAAAATCGGGAATAAATGATACAATCCCTTCTTGCAACTTCTTAAAGTTTGTTCACTTTTATTTCATATAATTTCATCAACTAATTAAAATGTAACATTAACACACAATTTCAATGAATTAAATGATTCAAAAAATTCAATGAAGTCATTACCCTGTTCCTTAAATTATTTTTCATAAGTAGTTTCCTAGATGGTTTTATTTATTGTGCACTATTAATATTGAAGACTAGGATGTGTAAAAATTTGAAACAAATGTATGTTTAGAAACAATAAAGAAGTATCTCACTAGAATGGATGTCTTTCCAGCAGAACCAGATGTTCCTTTTTATTTTTATTATTATTATTACATTTTTAAACAGTATCTTATTAAAGATCCATTATAATGAGATTTCACTATATTTTATTTTTATTACTATTATTACATTTTTAAATAGTATCTTATTAAAGATCCATTATAATGAGATTTCACTATTTAGTTTCTAGACAACTTAAATAAAAATACTGTATTTCTACAATCAAATAAAACTTTCCTTGACATTCTTGTAAAGTTGGATTAAATCATATAGAAAAATTTGTAACATTTACAGAGTTCAAAATTGTACAATCTGTCTCCCACTTCTTACTCATTCCCATTTGGAAGAAATTTAGATTCAAAGTATGAGACATCAAAAGACTAACAACTGATTCGATCTTTTAACAAGTAAAGTCTTTTCTGTTCCTTGTGTTGGTAACAAAAAAAAGTATACAGTTTAATGTACAGGGTCATAATTATTTCAATTTTTATTAAATGATATAAATGACCACACTAAAGTACTGAACAAAACCAAACCTGATAGAGAATTGCTCACAAGAAATTCTAAATAATGTTTCTAAATTTTTGATACAGTGTTGCACTGCTTAATTGTGAGAAGAAACATTGAGAGGGAAAGTATTAATGTTACTATTAATTGGAGAGGGGTCTACTCCAATGTTGCTATTCAAACAAAAATCAGGATGCAGAATCCAGAAAAAGACCTTCTCATTTACTTTATAATTAACCTATTATGTCCTACCAGTATATGTACCACTGTGCATTAACAAACATTCATTCCTATCATTATCAGAGCTTACGATTATCCCTATTTAATTGGAAGTAATTTCTGTAAAAGGTACTTCCAAGTGGTCTACATCAAAAATACTACATTGGATCACCTGAACATAAAAATATTAGTGTAGAAAATTAGTCCTGTGAAAAATGGCTTCATGTCAGAGGTAAGCATATCTTTCCTTTCTTATTGTTGTGATGTAAGTTCCCTTTTATTAGTTGTGACTTATTATTTGTGTTCCATAAGCTTTGATGAACTTACCAGATTATTTTTATTAATAATTATTAACTTTTGAGTAATCAGGCAAGCTGTAATTTTTGATTGGTACAATACTGAAACTGCGTGTTCTTGCACAGTTGGAATACACAATATTTCTCTCTCATCCCTTCCCCAATCTCATTATATTACATAAAGGTAAACAGATGTCCTGTCTATTTGGGATTGTTCTGTATTTGATAATTTTGTCACAAATTAGAAAATTATGCCCATGAAGCAGTTATTTTCAGGTCACCAAGTGACCTGCTTATTGTCTGTTTTCAAATTCCATAAAAATTGGATTTTACTATCAGCTTACAAAAATGACATGCTTTCAAGAAGGAAAAAGAGATTTAAAGTATCTTGAATTTAGAATTTTCTAATCTGGAAAGCCCAATGCATAATTATTCATGATTTAATTTTTGACAGGAATTAGACCGTTGCTTCACTTTATTATTTGTTTCATAAACAACACTGCAAACTTTTATTATTTTATCATATTCCTTTTTGTCCATTATTTTATTATACTTCTTTATGTTCTCTATTGAACATCGCCATTTATGTGCAGGAATCTACTGGTACAATAATGTACCAGGCATTTCTAGGTATGTGAACTACAATATTAATTTAAATTCAGTGTTACTTATTAAACACAGAATAAATTATTCTGTGTTAATTTTTCCATTTCCATTTAGTATTTGTAAATGGAAAATGTAGCATGCTATTAAAGCTTATCTACATGGAGCGATAGGAGGCAGGAGTTGGGTGGTAGGCTATAGTTACTAGGTAGGTCGGATAGCTGGGTTTACCAACAACTTGGCCCATGTGGAGAGGTTAGTAGAAGTGGTTAGTCATAGTTAAAGTTATTCATATTAGCAGAAAGTAGATAGAGGAAGGATGATTCACTTCTCTGTAGTCACAGCTATATGAACTGGGACATTCATATGAAAAGCTACAAATTTTTCTGGCCCCACCGGGAATTGAACCCAGGATGACTTGGTAATGAGCTGCCACCTGAGTCACCAGAGGGACTCAAGAGTTATCCAGTGTTACTACCTTTCCACAAGTTTTTCCTGAAAATTTCCCTGATTTTTCAAAAAAATCAATTCAGAACTTACTGGGTAAAATAAAACAATTTATTATTTAATGGGAACTTCATCAACAATGGTACAGGAATTCAAACAAAGCAAATGAAGATTCGAATTCCATTCTGTACAATCATTTCAAGCAAACATTTAGAGAATGAATACATCATTCCTCCATTTGCACCACTGTATTCCATTAGATTGATGTAATTACTATCTGGCTACTTAGAACAATACATATCCAAAATGGATCAAAGAATACAATCCAATAAAAGATTAGTTAGTAATCTCTAGCAATAACACTTTTTTTTTTAATGGAAAAAAATGACAACACACAGCAGTTATTTCTCAAACATCATTATTTATGTTAAAATACTAAATCATAAGGGGATGGTGATGACAACAAGAGAAAAAGTTTCTACTCATGATGATTCAAGAAATTTACAAAGTATTGCTTCACCTATTCATTGACCACACCATCAAATGATTCTTGAATATTGTTTGCATGGTGACCCATAGAAAATATGCAGCTCAGTAAAGAAATTCAGCCAGAGTTTTCCACAGTTCAAACTGTGGAATTTATTTTAACCTTTAATTCTTCACAAAAATCAAGAAGCATTACAAGAACTACTATAAAAATTCTATTTGATGAGTACCTCTTTATCATTACAACATTTTATTTCATAGGGAATTTTAATTAGGAATAACATTTGAAATGCTACAAAACATCAATTGTTGGGTTTCTGTCACTTGATACCACTCATATTACACTAATAAATTTTACGTTCTCATGCAAACTACTACTCTCTCAGAGAATAGCATTCTACAAAAAATAAGGGATTCAGGAAGCTATCAGTCTCAATATATTGTGTGTAGTTTGAAATGAACAATTCCTTACTTTCCCTTAATAACTCTTCCATCAAGGGAGGGAAACCACTGAATGAAACGAATTGTCTAGGTTGTTGGGGAAATATAGATCAACGATTACAATTTTAGTACCAAATAATTCTTTGGTCGTAATGACAAAATTTTATGAGCAACAAGTAAATTTATTGTCAAAAAAGCAGTACAAACTGCATATGACCATGTGGAGGACAATAAGCTAATTTACATGGGATCGTACATAAAATGACTACGAGCACTACATTATAAAAGGAACATATAAAGGACTTCAAAAATAAAACACATTCCATCGTAATAAGTAAGTAATTTTCTGAAAACATTCCCTTAACAATTATCAACAGATAAAAGAAATAATGCTCTTTATATGATCACGATCATGAATATGTTACATCCCATTATGTGCAACAAACAGAGACGCCAGTGTTCAGTTCTGGTACACAGAAAAGACCTCTCAACCTATTTCAAGATACATTGCAATCTAGCTATTGAAAAGAAAGACCTCCTTGCTTAAACCATTCAAAATGTAAGGGAATTGTAACACAATAACATAAATTGAGAGTATTTCTCACCATTTGAAGAGATCGAGAGCTACTGGTATCAGGAGAGTGATCAGTGCGAGTTTCTTCTTCTCGCTGACGCTTTCTCGACATTGTTTTCTTGACAAAAGCTGATTCACATTTATGTGTTTCAGTACAACCTGCAAGGTATAAAATGTTATTATTATTTCAAATTTGTAATAATTACACACTGGAATTCTTTTAGTTTTAAATGATACATTAAGAAATAAAAAAATAAAAATCTATCAGATAAAATTACATAAATAGAGCATCTTTAGAGATAATTAAAAGATAAATGAGGTTGTTCAAGAATTACTCTTCCTCCCACAGGCCCACCAAATCATGCCATACACGAAAAAAAATTCAATAAAATAGAAATATGAACCAACAAGTAAAAATTTTCCAGCCAAAATTAGCAACGTACACAAAAGCAATATCAACTATGTGTGTAGTCCAACATGCTGCCACATTTCTCATTAATACGTGGTTTTACAGAGGGCTCGTCACAATCCATTTACTCAGAACCAGCTACATGCGACTACAGTGAACAGCGCGAGTAATGACATCTCATTAACCTTGAGTTTTAAATTCAAAAACAGGAGAATAACCTACATTGATCGTATTTACCATTACGTCATCGCATTTAGAGATCATCACATTGCTGGAGCCTATGGCATGACAGGGTTATCATTGCGATTGAGTGCATATTCGATAGTACTGAGTCAGAGCCGGTCAACTCATTGATATCGATTGTTTACGAAAAAAATTGAAATGAAATAGATACCACTTACCGATGTCGGAAGAAATCTCGTTCATATTCATTTTTACTTAATATATTATTGTCTTATGTACTGTTACTTATAAGTAATTGCGAAACATGCTTTTCTACCTCACTCTATTTGATTCTACTAATTGTCTTCTATCATGGATGTAAAAATTGTCTTCATAGAACAGCGAACATAAGAAACACTGAGGCCCTTTAAATTTAGTTCGTCGTACATTTCACTAACGACCCTCCACCATTGAAAACATTGAGTTAAAAATAGTTGCAACAAATATATTTACAGAGAAATATAACATCTACGAATCTCACCGTTCGTATGTTTCGTGAGTTTGTACAATGTTACGCTCTGACAAGTTTAATACGTTTGAATAGTATACGTAAACATACAAATGAACAAACAATCTATGTATGTATCGGACATTGCAAATTGCTCCTACTTCATGTTATGTACGTAGTATCATAGTTAAACAGTTATGTTTGATAATATTTTAATTAGTTCATACTATATGGAATAAAGCATTAAATAATACACACAAAGAACAAAATTGCTTTATAATAAATTTATTGTCAAAAAAGGACCTGATACGTATGACCACGTGGAGAACAAGAAACATTTGCTCTCCGGAAGCAAGCTTGGGACCATCCCATCAATTCTGATCGAGGACCCTAAAGCAGAGGAGGATTGAAAATTTCAGCAAACTCCTTGATAAGATATACGACGTGTTATAACATTAATCTAATATCAACAAATTTGGATTTAACTCAACAATTTTATTTCACGAGTACATATTATTATTGAACTGTAGATTATTCGTAATTAATATATAGTTCGATAATTAACACTAATTTATGAAAACTATAGAATAGTGTTTATAAATCGTAAGTATTAAAATAACACTAAATTCAAGATTTATTCTTCCAATAGACGCCGCCCCTAGACAAGAACCTGGAGAACCTGTACAAAAAAAATCCTCCTCCATCCAAAGGAAAATCGAAAAAAACCGGGCCAGGATGAGATGGATGCTTTCATATTGTTTTCTATTGTACTAAAGTTCACGAGGACGGAAAGTTCATATGATAAAAATGTTCCAAAATGTCTGTCGAGTTGAACTATTTTTGCCAAGTTTCTTCGGTGGGATCAGATACATTGGTCAAAAGGAACGTCGATCATGTACAGAGTGGGGAAAATCGTGGCAAAATATTGAAATATTATGTTTAGGATACAGAGTCAAAAATTTAAGTTCCCGACCTTGAAGAGAAATAGGCCATGGAACGAAGACCAAAAGGTGGCTCCTTCAACTCCGGGCCAAACTTCGAAAATTTCGATTTTTGATCGCTTCTAACAGATGACACATTTTTTAACGAAAAATTGCTTCTATGTGAATTAAAGTTGTCCAACATTAATATATTCTGCGTCGAAATTTTTGGGGAAATTCATACAGCACCAACTAAGATATTCCAAACATGGTGATTTTATGCTGTGGGAACAACTAATTAATAGAGACTAAGTCGGTTAAGAGTCGAGGAATTTTCTTCACCAACGTTGAAGTAGGTAGCATCAGAAATATTACGAAGTGAGAAAAAGAAATCGTGTGAAATGACAAAGATGCTGTCATACTTGAATGGTATCTTCCAATCTTTGTGGTGAATAGAATTTCTCATAAACCAGTGATGACTACTCCAAGAAATATGTTTTGGATCCTTGGATTTTGTGATATGTTTGAGAGTTGCGAGTTCGGAGCTGGCATTTCTGGTCCACATTTTTTAGTTGATGCGGTGATCCTGCAGGGAGAATTTAAGGGTATTTTCGGACGGGCCGGATTTGTATGGAAGTATCGTCGGCAAATAATAATAATAATAATAATAAATTTATTGTCAAAAAACAGTACAAACTGCGTATGACCACGTGGAGGGAAAAAAAACTAATTTACTCTCCGGAAGCAAGCAAGGGACCATCCCATCAATTCCGATCAAGGGCCCTAAGGCAGAGGCGGATTCAAAAAA
>NNCF01128577.1:694011-740057 GCA_002313205.1 Laupala kohalensis | reverse complement strand
ATGTGAGCTACTCTGAGAATCTAATCTGAGCAACTCTGTGAACGAAAAATCTGAAGATGTGAGGACGAAAAATCTCTGCGTCCCCGTTAAATGCGCTTTCTCCCTTCTCTTCCTCCCAAAATTTCCAAATTTTGAATATCACGTGTTCCGAAATCTCCCAATCCAAAATACTTTCCCCCTCCTACGCCTGGGTTCTCATTGGACCCTTTAAAGATGCTTCCAGAACCTCCTCGAACTTTCTAGAACATTTTGCCCAAAAAAACGTTTAAATGTCCAACGTTTTCGACCCAGTTGAAACTTGTACTCGCCCTGGCGACCAGATGTTGCTCCTAAGGGTGGTCTGACCTCCTCCCCCGCTTTGATTTTTAAAGGGCCGTAAATCCGACTTGACGTCAAAGCAACTACCGCCGACAACCGCTCCCCTGGTTACTTTTCCAACCGTCCTTCGTTCAAATTTTTCAACCTTTCGAGTGATACGATTCCGCAAAAGAATGAATAGATTGGATAATTATTCAAAACTCACAATATATACACACTTTTAAAAAATTTGATTTTCATGTATTATTTTCTGACTCGTTTCTTAGTCTGCCATCGGAAATACTGAATGTAGTTAATATTAAAATATTCAGTATCTTTATGGCATATAATAGTAAGCAACTATTTGACATAGTAATAAATCATATGGAATGAAAGTAAGCTCTAGTGAGGCCTTGGGAACTACACAATGTGAACCGGCGAATTCATGAGGTCAAAGAATTAATAATTTTTAAAGAAATAAATCCACTGTAAGATTCTGTAATGTGTTCCCAGCTAGTTTTGAAGAAAAAATAAATGTACCTACTAATTAGCATTGCATAACATTGGTATGGATCAACAGTGGTTATCCGTGTTATACATTGAGAAAAACATTGATTTATGAAGCTCCATAAAAACCCTCCATAAAAAATCTACAACATTTTATGGAAAATTGTAATATTCTCCCTGTTTACTGATTAATTTAACTCGGGATCAAAAGTCAACTACTACCTTATTATAAATTAGAGGAAAACAAACAACACTCAAATAATACGCCTTTCCTTTTTATCATCAACGGAAAGTGATCACATGTAGCGTATTTTATTTCAACGTTCACCCTCTTCCCCGGTTGTGTTCGAAGCGACTAATGTGAGCGGCAGCATCCGAACTTAAGATTTTGCTGACATGAGTAGGACGCCCACGTGTCTACAGCATGTCGAGTCTGTGAGGAAGAGTCGGCAATCTTGCAATTCTGGCATTGGCTTCTCAATTTCCACGTGGTCTATAGACTCCTCCCTCATTACTTTTCTTTTGTTGCGAGGAGAATAGGAATCTTTTTATGACGTTTGCTAGGTAAGTAGGTGTCCCCCGTTATCGAAGTTTCCAGATAAATGCCTTCCACGGTCGAATACTTGGGGTATGGCTAGAAATAGCAATATCGTATGATGTCTGTGTATTTTAGGGACAACTTGATAGAACCTTCTCGGACGATGTTTTCCGAAATATAGTAGAAAGTTAACTTGGTAGACGATAAAATCTCGTAAGCTCTCTGGACGTATTTTGCATAACTTATTTTACTATTTTGCTGTGTGCTTTTTTTAGAGGTTATTGATTTTGGTGAAAAAGTGATATTTCCAGTGCTTGAGAGGGGTGGTGAAACCAGGTTCCACGTTTCTAGCGACCCCTTTTCCACTCAGCTCGTAATTGTGGAATATTTAATGTATATTTTTACATTTAATTAATTTTGTTAGGACTTCAAATTTATTTGTTTCCTTATCAAACAAAATAACACGAGAATTTCATTGTGGTGGTGCATGTAGTACACGCTGTGATACATTCGACCCATCTATCAATGTTATGAGGTGTCAGGAGGATACATATTACGAAAAGATAACCATATTTCCCACTGATGATACTAGGGATAAAGTGTGATCGCCATTTACTTAATTATTCAGCGATAGTAGTGTCCCTGCGTTCCTACCCTGTGAAAATGTTGCAAATAAACTGAACTGTTTAATGAGTCGTCCTGACTATTATCATGAGAGTGGGACAGATTGTACCCTCCTCCAGTACGGAAGGAAGAATAAAGTGGAGGTGGCATTGCTTCCCATACCCATCCCAATTGGCGCAATCTATGTGCATGAACCCGATTCAGAGATTATGACGCCAGGCTTGGTCCTACAGCCTATGTGCAGTGGGTCTTGGCAAACCTTGTATTAAGCGTGCCATATCTAGCGCTGTGAAAACGTTATTGATCGAGATGACAATAAATGGCTCGAACACCTTTCGGGTCTGAATGATCCGAAGAGAGAAAAAGAGATCGAACAGATACTGTTTTGACTGACACAATAACGTAAAGTAACCAACTCAGAGGTGCGAGTGAAAGAAAAGGACCTCATTACATCGAAAGAACCACGTGAAGATGGTGTCTAATGTCAAAAATGGCACCGTGACCCAATGGCATTCCCAAGGAAATGCACCATTACGTGAAGCTTCCTCCTTCTTACGGGCAATCAAACACAACAAGAAAGCTTTACGAAAGGTAGCTGAGGCAGAGACTAGAACAACAACCAAAGACATAGTAACACAATGTAGTTCCCCATCTATAAAGGTCTCCCTACAATTGACACTATCATTTCTGTTAATTTGCAACAAGGGACTGGTTTATTGCAGGCGAGGGAGTGGAGCCAGAAAATGATAGCTGTTTCCTGTTGTTATTCTATACATAGTCCTCGAACATTACTAGATGGGAAGATATACTTATGGTTCTGATTAATTAGAACATCCCCAATGTTATATGAATTGTGAGAAGATATTTTAGGAACAGAAAGCTTTATTATAACACATTTATACAATTAAAAGGATGCTGTAAAATGTTGGAATCGGTGCTATGATATTAAGATACCATTGTAGAGATAAAAATTTATCAGAAAGAGGGTGAAGTGGCATCAATGGAATGTACTAACATATTAAGTATTTTAAAGACAATTTGAGTCCTTTTCGAGGCAGTTGTTTGCTAAAGAAGAAGGGGTTGCGTTTTGTTGTAAACGTGACTGAATCTATTTCTGTCACTGATAAAAGGAATTTCTCCTCTCTCGGTAAGGAGAAAAAGATTTAGTCTGGACGCCGAAAAAAATATTTCCTAGCATTATTTAATCTAAATTGCTATATGCAGCTCCGATTGGGATGGAAATTACGAACGGGTCTTTGCCACTTATTAAACTGAACTCCGCGCAAAGACGATGTGTTCTCAGAATCTGATCGGCTTACAGAATGATGTCTGGTGTCGATTTACAGAACAGGGTGCTGCTGAAGTATTTGCAATTGAACTTTCTATAAGTTATTGTGGAAGAAGGAATTTTCCAAATAATTTAGACGATGCAACTGTGACAGTCTGTATGAGGCAAGACAGTTAAGAAAGATTGTGAAGACTTACATTAACGCGTGCAGGAACAATGGAACTATGAGGCAACTTAGAGATAGTCACTTTGATTCCCAATGTAGAGACATGGATGATTCAAAGATAAGGTATTCTAACCTACTCTAGACTTAAATGGACATGAGTGCATAAATAACTACGTAATCGGGTGTGGTAACACGGAAAATACTCGTGATTTCTGGAAATACAATGCATTACATTAGTTACGTATCTATAATGAGTAATATCAGGTTACGTACTTGCTACGGATTGAGGTACGTTCTAGTTTCAGAGGTTCTTATTTTATTTTCGGTCAAACTATCCGTTCGCTTGCTTTCGGGCAGTTGTCTTCTACTTTGTAACTTTATTTAAACGTTAATAACAGGAAACATGGAGGGCAATAAGGGAACTGAAGTGAAGCAAGGTAGGAATTGCTCTTAGATAACTTTATATTTAATTCAAGACAGGATCTGTATGTGTATCGAGAAGGGATCTTAAATTTTCGATTTATGTGGATTAATTATGACATGGATGTATAATATAAACCTGAACATTCTTACCTTAACCGTTCCTGCATCCAGCGTCCTCTGGAACTGTAGTGTAGGTGGTAGATTTGTAATCTCTTATTGAAAGTGCACTTCAGTTTTTTACTGATTAATATTTCTTTCTTTCCTGAACCAGGCTTAGACTTTAAATTGTTGGTGTTTGTTGATTTACATAACATTGTCATTATTATAAAGCACATCGGAAAATTGTGTTCAGAAAATTGAATTACACACACACACAGATATATATATATATATATATATATATATATATATATATATATATATAGTCGTATTTTGATATTTTCAGAGTTAATTTTTAGCGAAATATGCAATTTTAAATCGTGCTGAGGAGTCCCGCAGCTCTGGGATTTTCAAAGACAGAAGGGTCGGTGAGAGGACTCGGCCAACCAGCCCGAGGGTCATAAAACAGCTGTAGGAAAGAAAGGGATTCTAGTTGTTGAAGGGTCCACGGGAGTGTATTTGGACGGCGCAAGTTGGGACGCCAGGTTAGTTTCAAATAACAAGTAAAAGACTTGTCATACTTGAAGAAAGTTATTATTCTTTAAGGATTGCTGAAGAGACAAGCAAGCTGCGTTATTAAAATTGACAGAATCTGGTAGTTATTACCATTTGACAAGAACTGGATAGCTTTGTTTGTGTGATTAAAGAGAGAATACGGATAATTTGTCATCGGGGAAAATTATTTCCAATTTGAAAGATACGGATTACCGAAACAGGTCGATCAATGGTATCCGCTTATAGCCAGGTCACGAATGAACGAAACTTGTCAGACATTTGGAAACAGATTTCTTTAGAATTTTGTACCTTTTTAGAAACTTTTTGAGTCGATTTCTCTAGACAGCAGGCGGTTAGAATGGGTCCCGATTTTGAGGGAAGAACCGTCTTCTCCAAGACACTTGTGCGGGGAGGGGAAAAGAGAAGTAAGGCAGACCTGGTTGGTCAAATGTCCACCTTAAGAATCGTGAAGGAACTGGCGCAAAGAACTGTTGAGGTCATCGAGAAGCAAAGCTGATTTAATGATCCAGAGTTGGGACAAAAATATCATCAATGAATCACTAGAGAAAGTCAGAGGCGTAACGGGGAATAGCTCTTGTGATTTGTGGCGGAAAAATGATGTTATCGAAGGCGTGGTCAGCCCAAAAGTAGTGTCAAGAGTGGCGAGGGGAGAAGAAAATGTATGTTGGCTAACAGTGGTAAGAGGCACATAGACTCATCATCCTTATAATTTTTGAGATTCACTTCTTCATTATGTTATCTGTGAGTGATTCACGCTAGATTGTACTGATTTTGGCGAGTTGGAAACTTAGAAAGAGTTAAAAGTGCGAATCTCGCGATCGAAGATTCGAGTGACGATTATTTGATCTTTATTTCGTGAAAATCTCGTTATCGAGTTACAACGTGTGGACAGCTAGTTGTCGTGGTCAGAGTACTTAGTACTGACTCTGAATCACGACCAGTGAATAATGATTCAGAGGATCGATTGACGCGAGTTTTACTCATGAATGAAAAATCATAAAGACAATACGGGATGCCTTGGGTGTTCAAGCCGAGCATCGCTGTGAGACGCTACCTCAAGACCGGTATTACACGGTTACATTTCTACGTCATATATCTATGTTCAAAAGTTATGTCCTATGTCATTGATATATGATCATAGTTGAATCATGAACAAGGTTCGTGAATTACACTGTCATATCTTTGATCACATATCTTTGATCATTGATATATGATATAGAAATATGACCGTGTAATACCGTCCTAACAGTGGACCGCAAACGAGGATCAATGAACGGAGGATTCAGTGACCCAATCAACTGTTGGGGTCTTTGAATGAACTCGACGTTCGCGACCGCTTCCGCTCCCCCTGATATCCTGTTGTGTGACGCAAAAGAGTGGTGAACCTTATTTGGTGATGTGTACAAGTGTTTGGAAAATCACTTCTATGAGAAATGTATTGTCATCTCGTGCAGAAGTGTGGGTACGCATTCCAATATAAATATTTGAATAAGCACGAATTAATTTTCTCATATGAACTCTGGTCTGACTCGAGAGGTCAAGGACTTACGTTAATGAATGTAAATGTGAATAATATATATGATGTTATTTAAATTATATTTATGTCAGTGGTAAAGTCGAACGCCCCAGCTGTTTTTATGACACTCGTGTCGTATTTAAATTCCATCAGCTGTTCATGTTTCTTCGTTCTTTTTCTTTTTTTATTTTGTTTTGTGGAATACTAACATGATTTTAAGTCTGTACCCTACGATGAAGACTTCGTTGCGTGATTTGGGGAAATTGTTTTTTTTTTGTGTTAAATAATGTGTGGTAGTTAGAGAGTTTGTAGACAAGCCCAGATTGGCCTATGCACGTAGGCTGTGAAGTATCCACGAAGTTCTAGTAACTGTGTCCTTTCACTGTACCCTTGAATAGGGAGAGAACCTTCCTGCCCATGCGAAGATCGAAGTTTTGTCCTGATGTAGAGTCTCCAAAGACCATTCTTCTTCTTACCTCCAGGGCCTCACAGTCTGGATAACGTGACGGGCAGTTTCTTCGGACTCCCTGCACAAATGAGTGGTTTCGCTTCCGTTGAACAGCCCTACCGTTTTAAGTTGTTTCAGGACACGGCTGTGTCCCGTGATTAGTCCTGTCACTGTTCTGAGGTCTTCCCCGGTCATGTGAATAAGAGATGAGATTAGAGCAGAATTGGATTTCTTGATAAGAAGTTTGCCGAACCATTGACCGGGCAGCTATTTGGACAATCTAAGCTGTCCTGTTAAGGACCGCGGTTCGATCCGTTGAACAGTTGATTCCGCATGAAGGTTCCGGTCCGAAGAAAGGTATCAGGGAACATTTTTCGCAAGTTATAAATCTTTTCGTTCCTTTCTATGACTCCATGACCAGGCACCCATCTGAGCTCCACAGTGTTGCAGACAGCAAGGATTGTAAGAGACTGTAAACACTTCCAGAGAGCTTCGAGAATGTTTGGCCAGAATCAAGTGCCTTTAAGGCGACTTGACTGTCCGAGAGAATGAGAATGTGCTTGCCGTAATAGCCCTTCTCAAGCCCCTTAAATGCACAGATAAAAATGGCGTAGATTTTGCCTTAAATATTGTGTAGTATTCCCCCAGGTTACCGAAGATTTCTGTCCTATGAGATTTACTGTACACAACCAATCCAGTGCTTGTTTCCACGCGAGACCCATCTGTGAAGAACACCAGTTGGTTTGCGATACGCGCTGGGTGACTGTCCTCGTCGTTCCAGTCTGTCCGGGAACCAAGTTTGACCGAGAACTGTTTGTGTTAGAAGGTTTCAGTTGGCATGAGATCAAGTCTCATGTCCAGAACTGATCCTTTAAGCACTGCATCCGTAATGAGAGAGTGACCCACCATTCGTGTGCTCCCCCTTCAATTGCCGGGGCTAACTAGTCGGAAGGCCGCCATCCTTGCCGCAGCTTTGAGGTGTATGTTAAGAAGCGCCAAACCTAGTAGAATGTTGCAGCGTTGGGGCACTATGGAATGATTCAGTAATGCAAACATAGGCCAATCTTTGCAAACTTTGCTCGCGGAAGTTTTCTGTTGTGCTTTAGGCCACCAGATTACAGCCCCATAGGTAATTTGTGGTCAGATAACCGCTACATAGAGTCAATGGGTTATGTGCGGTTTGAGACCCCAAGTTAGCCCCACAGAGCGTCTGACAGTTAAAAATCGCATCATACACTGCAATTTGAAGACCGCGGGAGGAAGTAGTTTCTAGATTACCCGCAGATAGCGCTAACTGGAGCTTGGGCGCGGCAAGTAATGTCAGTGCCGTGCTGAGTCTGCAAGCAGCAATAGGTGGCGGGCGGCGGCTACGAGCGGCGGGAAAGCAGCCGCTTATAAGCTGCACTGTGTGTAGCGGCAGACAGATCACAACCGAGGCGCTTCAGTAACGGACCTTCCGTCGGAACCAGATCTCGCCGCAACTTACGTCACGACGTAACTTCGACTCGGCGCTACTACGGCAACTGTCTACAAAATTTATGGAACTTCGACCATCGACTATTATATTCTGGAAATTGTATGTGTATGGCTACTGGAAAATAAAAGTTGTTTTGTTACTAACGAGTGACAATTATTAACAACATAATAAAAATGACCACCGCGCTCTGTGAATTACATTTTGAGATGATAGTTCCAAGTTAGTTTGCAGTCGAGAGTGATTCCCAGGTATTCAAGTTTATCGGATGAAACCCTTTCACCGTAGAGCCAAATGTTATTGAAAGGGCCTTGGGTATCCTTTTTAGTGAAGGGCATTACGACAGTTTTTGACGGGTTTATTCCAAGTCCCTCCCTTTCGCACCAGTTGTTGATCGTTTTCATATCCTCGTTCATCAATGTTGATAGCGCTTGTTGGAATTTGCCAAAAACCACAAGGGCAATGTCATCAGCATACCCTTGACAGTAGTAACCTTTTTCAGACTCTGAAGAAGACCGTCAACCACGAGACTTCGGTCAACTGGTACATAAGACAGCTGGGTCTATTTATATTTATGTCTATGGAAGTATTGTTTAGCGGTGATTGCATGAAAATGTAGACAAAAGGAAGGTATTTTGAAGTGACTCGCGGCCGTTTTCCAATACTTTTTAACTCTGGAGTGGGGGCCCTTCGGGATATAACAACATTTTTCATACACCTTTTCAGAGAAAACGCTACTGATAATATGCTTACAATTCGTTCTGTAACGATCCATGTTTAGTGTAATAGGACGATTTCACTTGTGTATTTGAATAAATTAATTTTAGTGATATATACGAGTATGAAGGATTTTTAGGGGTGCGCACCTTTTCTCTTAGGGTGAGCTGAAGCTCTGAGGAAAGATTCCACAATGTGAAATTTTGTCTCTAGAAGAAAAATTTTTGAAAAGAATTTTTCCCCGTTTTGGGGATTTTTATACCTTTTCCTTGCAACCATGCCCATAATCTCCTTTTCTCCCTTTTTCCGTCGTTTTTCAATAATATTTTTACCATACTAAAAGATGGGACGAATGAGTTTCATTCCAAGGCTACATATTTTCAATAATTACGAGTACCTGACTGCAACCATTAAACGAATGGAAGAACAATGTCTCAAAAAGAAAAAAAGAAAGAGATATGTTTGCTTCCTTTTCTCTCCTTCTTCTGATGAGTGAAGATTTGATGTTCTTGTTCAATGAATCAGAATAGGAGCAAGATGACTTAAGTTGAGAGAAACGTCACCTTTTTCCTCTTATTTTAGAAATTTTTCCGTTCCATTTTTCATATGAAATTTGCTCTTCAAAATCTTAACCCTAGTTACATCTTCTTCATTCCGATGAGGCCTGCTAGGGACCACGTGCCAATTTTAATTCTTCACACTTAGTTGTTTTCTCTTCCTTTCCTTCCAGTATGTCTTCATCCTTTCACTATGCTGCTTCTCTCTATCCTCAGACCACTTCACACCAGGTGTCTTTCTCAATCTTCCCTGGAATCCTTCCATACTTAACACTTTCTTTCTAAAAGTGTCCCTGTTCACAGTTTCTTCTTCTTTTATATTATTTCTTTGTAAATCTTTCTTTACCTCTTAAACCCAACTAGTCCTTGACCTTTTCTCTCAACGGTAATTAAATATCTTTTTTGTTAAACTAGAATCATCCACTCTGTAAATATGTCCGAAAAATAACAATCTCCTTTTTCTGATTATGCTTTCTACGTTCCTATAGAGTTCCTCATTAGATCTTAATTTCCGTACTTCTGTTGTTTTCACTGGACCTAAGATTTTTCTCATGATTCTCCTTTCTAGTACTTCAAGTTTATCTACTCTGTGTTTTAGTACTAGACAGTCACTTGCATATAGGCACTCCGGTTTCACCACTGTAGAGTAGTGCCTTATTTTAAGATTTTTAGATAAGTATTTTTGTTATAAAAATTCTTGGTAAAGCCATATGCTCTTTCCATCTTGTGAATTCTTTCCTCGAGAGCAGCTTTTTCCAAACCATTTTCTTCAATGATTTCTCCCAGATATTTGAATTTCTTTACTTTCTCCAGTCGTCCAATGTGTGTTGTCAAAACTTTTTGGAGCGTTCTTAATGTTTGTAATAAATTTTGTTTTTTCCACGGAGATTCTCAAATCTGCTTTGCTGACTATTTCTTCCAAGAGATTTGTGTTGTTGCATCTGTTAGGTTGTCTGATAGTATAGCGAAATCGTCTGCAAATGCTAGGCAATTTATTTCAATACCTTGTTTTTTCTCCCCAAAGTTACTTGCAAAATGTTATGTTCTCTTAATTTTCTATTGCATAGTCTTACCATCTTCTCTAGGACACAATTGAACCGAATGAGTAATAAACCATCACCGTGTCGTGTGCATGTATTTATCTTGATAGGTTTTGATATCTCACCAATAAATTTTACTTTTGAAATCGTGTCTGTGTTTCATGTATTAGGTTTCCCAATTTAGATTTCACTCCAAATTGTTTTGTCTAAGATTTCTCTATCAACCGAGTCAAAAGCCTTTTTAAAATCTACAAAAGTCACTACTATATCTTTTGAGTTTAATATCATATGGCGACTAATGGATTTTAAATTAAATATTTGTTCTGAGCAAGATCTACCTTATCGAAATCCAGCTTGATATTCACCCAATTGCTAGTCAAGTATTGTTTCTACTCTGTTCAGTAAGAATTTTGAGAATACCTTGTAGGCAATTTGCAGAAGAGACACGCCTCTATAGTTATCAAAGTTTTTTGTTCCCTTTTTTATTCAATGGATGTATTAGAGCCATTTTCCATTCTTTCGGAATCTTCTCTGTTCTCCAAATATCTTCCAAGATTAACTGTAGCTCCTCAATGACTTTTGACTGAGACCATTTCAAAAGTTCAGCGGTTATAGAATCTTCTCCACTAGCTTTATTATTTTTTAGATTGTTAATTACTTCTTTAATTTCTTCAGCATTGGGTGGTATATCTTCTTCCAGGTTTTCTGTTATTTCTGAAAATTCCAACTTATGATCAGGTTCAGGGCAGTATAAAAGCTTTAGCTTCACGAGTATTTAACACTTCTCAGCATTGCTTAGACCAATTCTACCATTTTCATCTTTGAAACATATACTGGGCACTTGATAGCCCTTTAATTTACTCTGAAAAGTCTGATAGAAGTTTCGGGAATTAATTTTTTCAAAGCTATCTTGTAATTCAATAAGTTGTAATTTTTCGAAAGATCTTTTAACTCCCCTTATTATTTTTGCAGTGTCTTTCTTTTGCTGTTTGAATTGTTCATAGTGTTCCACCTTTCCAGAGCATTTCCACTTATTCCATTGTTTTGTTCTCTCTGTTAATGCATCTTCACATGTTTGATTCCACCACGGTTTCTTTTTAAGTTTGGCTAATCCAAATGTTTTCTGGGCTGCATTGGTTGGTACTTTACATAAATCTTGCAATTTACAATGATGAGTTACCTTTATTTCTTCCCGAAATGTTTCTAATGATTCTTGCATGATTTTCAGTCTCTCTGTGTTATATTTGTTAAACTCTTTTCCCTCTTCTGTGATTTCTGTAGGGTAAGAATTTGAGTTTGATTTTAGACAAGTAATCTGAGTCAAATTATCTGCTTCTTACTACCTTGACATTCATAATTTATTTCATGTTTCGTTTGGATATGGCTACATGATCCAGCTGAAATTCTCTTAGTAACGGATTTGGAGATATCCATGTTTTAGCTTTTGTAGGCAACTTCTTGAAGAAAGTTGACATTAACTTTAGTTGAAAAGTTTTACACACAGCAATTAACCTCATCCCATTCTTGTTTGTTCTTTGGTGTGCAGCATATTCTCCTACTACTGGTCTATACATTTTTCTCGTCCTATTTGGGCATTGAAATCCCCGAGTAATATCACTACATTTGATTTTGGAATTTTAGAAATTTCATCATTCAGGAGGTCCCAGAATTCATCTACTTTATTCGGGTTACTTTTGTTGTCTTCATTTATTGGAGCATGACAATTAATAAAAGTATACCTTTTATTTTTGCATTTCATTGTTAAAAGAGACATTTGTTCTAGCGAGATTTGAATTCTATTACACTGTCTATTAATCTTTCATGGACATAAAAGGCTGTTCCCAAAAGTGGCATTCCTTTCATAATTTTATTCGCAGGTTTAGCTTTAAAGATTCTATAATCCTTTGTTTCTATTACATTATCATCCAAATATCTCGTCTCCTGTACTGCTAAGATTTGAATTTCATTTCTATCTAGAAGTATTTCTAATGCCTTTTGTTTACCAACCTTTAGCAAAGAATTTTCATTCAAATCACCCGCAAAAAACTTCTGTTTAAACTTAAGTCTGGAAGGATTCCAAGGATGCTCCGACTCATCCTTATTGCAGATGTTAGGACTCCCCAGAACCCTAGGTCCCAATGCATTGCATAACGCAATGGTGGATCCGAGCTACCACATGGAGTAGTGCTATCTTTCAGCGACTTTTCCATGCTGCAATTGAAATTGTGTATTTCAAGTGTAGGAATAAAATTCCAAAGTAAGATCAGATTGTTAGTCTGAAATGATTTGTGTTCGTGGTTAAATCCACAAGGTTCTTTGGCTCTCTCAGCCGTTGAGAAATGAAATTATTATTCCGCCCTTGAGACAGTTGACCGGTTTTCTCTTGACCTCAGTTGATTTGCGGGTGCTTATTTGGCATTGCCTTATTCACACCTGTCCTGCACATCTATTTCCCCTATCAGCCATATAACCCCTCAGTAACCCCTACTCAATTCAGAGCCAAGCCCCCACACAAGCTGACGGCACGGCCTACTTATATCTATGAATATTTCTTTATCAAAACTGACATCGGCACGTCTCATGGTCGTCGAATGTTTAATAAAATATTTGTTGCTTATATACCCCGGTCATAACGCTATTTTTTCTAATCGAATTTGGATAGCAATATGCTACACATGAGTACTTCAATTTCGTGTTTTCAGTCGCTTGTAGGAATGATTAAATTTTCCGCTACTGTACATCGATTCGAGAAATTCAAAGAGGTAGTTGGTCGACTGGGTATAGTCGATTTGAGAACGATGGCAGCTTTGCGGCCGGTGACTCATGTAATATTTGATCTTGATGGCTTGTTACTTGGTAATATTATGCAATTTAATAATCATAAGTACAAAAATTAAGAATTCATTGTCTGTTTATTATCCTGATTCATTTTACTAGTCTCGGATTCTGCAACTACAATTTTTAAAACTTTTTTTTTCAGATAGCCTCTCTCTACCTTGGGAGTTTTAAAAAACTAAATTTAGTATTAAAATAATTTGTTGACATTCCCCCTCATAATATTCACATGTTGGTAAAATTTTTTGTACTTCCGTGATTTGTGTTTTAATTCATTCCTTAAACCATCTTGAGAATATTTTCTATATAGTAGGTAGTGCCTTCAAGTAGTAACTAATAAGTAATTTATTTTGTAAATTTTTGATGGAATTCGGAAGATAAATATTTGACAAACTGCTACTATTTTGACATTTCCAGATACTGAAAAGTTGTATATATATGCTGGCAGGAAAGTTTGTTCTAAGTATAAAAAGGAATACACTACAGAACTACATGTTAAAATTGCTGGTTTGCACGGGAAAGAAGCTTGTGCAATTGTAGTTACAGAGTTAGATTTGCCAGTCAGTCCAGAAGATTACTATGCACAACTGAAGGAGCACTACAAAACTTTGTTTCTCTCACCAGAACTGAAACCAGGTATAATAAAATAGTTTACAGCAAATTCCTCTCTTTCCTGTCACAGATTCTGAGCCACTGTACCATGAAGCTCAAACAAATATCCTAGCTCGCTTTGGCAAGGAATATACTAATGAGCTTCGACAAAAGATATTGGGAACTATAGAGTTGGACACTGGAAGAATATTTGTGGAAGAACTTCGTCTCCCTATTACCGGATCAGAGTTTGTAAAATTGCAAACTGAAGAAATCACAGCAAGAATGCCTAATGTCCCTTTCAAGCCAGGTATTGTGGAAACCACCTTGTCCTGCGTGTTCCCTGTTATGTTAATCTCAATATTAATTAAGGTTATGCATTTTGTGAAAATTTGTATCACTTATTTATTTAACATTTTTATTTGTTTTTTGTAGTAGTGGTAATACAAGTAGTAGTAGTGGTAGTAGTAATAGTGGTAGAAGTAGTTTGATAGTAAGTTTAATCATATACTGCAGTGTCAAGGTTGGAGATGGTCCTGAGATGGTTAATTTTACTTGAGTAGAGGTAATCCTACCCTGACAGTTGTGGACCATATCCTATTAAGTGGGCTTTTCCTTTATAATTATTTACTTCTCTTAAAACGGATGGCCATCTAAGAAAGCACCATAAAATCTGTATATATAAATAATGTACAATATTATTGAAGTTGTTTTTCATTAACCCATAAACCAAATATCACATGTTGTAACGATACATAGAATTTGGAGAAATTGTACTGTATCTTGTTGATTTGAATTTTAAAGAACTACTTTTGTGAACTTTTACACTCTTGTAGATTAAACAATCATCAACCTATCTTAATAAAAATTATTTTTGTAAAAATACTGTTAATTATTTTTATTAAAAGCCTGGCCAAATATAACAACGTGATAACATCAAGGTTCATTAAAAAAACCTTGATGCCATATTACTACAAATATTATGGTGATTCTGAAAATATAAGTTGTATTCTTCGCGCTTCATATTTACGGTAATTATAAAGAAATATTGTTCTGCACTATTTTATTCTCTCCGCCACCGGTTATATTAGTAGGTTAGGGTATGATAATTATAATATGGCTCGCGACAGTGAGTCATGAACAATTATAAACAATAGTCCGGTCACAGTTGGTGATGTTAGGTTTGTTAGTCCTGGCGATTCCATTTTAAGAAAATCTGTAAGTGTGAAGATGGAGGTGATGGTGGGGGTAGCAGCACTTGCAGAAGGATATACAAAGAAAAAGGGTAGGATGTTACCATAATGTTAAATTGGTCCAAAAGCCTTTTTAAAATGTTCAATTTTATCAAAACTAGATATCAAAGTTTTCTGTGATACTCTCCTTAGATGCTGACAGTCTCCCTTAAATTTTAACGCACCACTTCTGTTGCCAGTTTCTCTCTTCATAAACTCCAAAATATTGTAAATGAACTGTTGATGAGGTAACAGTGATTTTTGCTGTTTTTGTGAAATTGACAATACCTCCAGGGCTGGGGTGAAAGAAGTGGGGAAAGACTGGACACAATGCTGAATTCAAAGCCACTTCAAGTTAATAAGTTTAGTTTCTGGCGTATGCTAGATCTCTGTCATTACTTTAATAATGGAAACACTACGTGCAGAAAACCTGTTAATAGAAAAAAATAGCTATTTTAAAAACTTGGCATTGTGTAATTGATTTCAGTTATTGAAACATGGCAGTTTAAATATTTGGACCACAGAAAAAAAAATGATAAAATTATAAACTAAAAGAATTAAATATCCTATTAAACTGGTTAATCAATTCAATTACTCATGGATTAATAAAAATACCATTTACTTTTTGGAACTAGATCCAAGTGTTCAAAGTGATTTCAAAACATTCTCAAGGTTGGTCTCTGTAGCTTCAACAAAGTTTTCATTGAATAGAAATTTCAGTATAGAGAAGAGTTCTTCTGGTTGTAATTCTCTGTTCACTTCAATTCAGTGAAGACAAATCACTGTCAGGAAGCTTTAGTATTCTGTTACAGTTAACAATGGAAAAATAGCCAGCTTCATTTGAAAGAAAGTGTCCCATGTATATTCATAAAATTTGTTGTATAAAACAATTAGGAAATTAGACACGTTCATTTTAGCTTTAAATTCCAGCCATTCCCTTTTGAGTGTATATTATTTCTTACAACGTGTAGTGTGATGTAATGTAATGTTTTTTTTTTTTCAGTTACTATTTTTTTAACATGTTAGTTAGTAAAAAATAATTTATGTGTATTTCATGTCATGCATTGACATTTTAAAATAGACCCTTTTATAGTCACTGTGTTTGGTGTAAGAAAAAGGTTGTAAAAATGTTTGTAATAATTTGTTCTCTGGGGCCAGTATGTTAGAAGTGGAGTTATGTTATATTTATTTTGTGACATATATTTTTTTGTTTTATAAAAAGTAAAATAAAAATTAGATGTATTGTTGTTTAACTTTAGATTTATTTGGGGCTAATCTTGTATTCAGCTTCATGGTAGGATATCTTTTAATGTTGAGTACAGTCGTTCTTAAGAAATTCCTCACAGAAAAGCTTGGAGGATATAAGGACCCTGGGCAAATTTTGAATTTAGCTCCCCTCTTCCTTCTTTTTTTAAATATGAGAAAAAGATGAATTTACTATAAGGGTATTAAATAATATTTTAATTTTTCAAAATTCTCTTTTGAGTAATCCTCAATCTATGAGAAAGTTATGAGTTAATAGAATTTTTTTAATGTAATTTTTATCGAAATGGACAAGAAAAGTTCTCTAGAATTTTATTTTTTTTCATGTCCTATTAAAATGGGATGCTAATTTGTTGAAAAGGATACATGATATTGAGAATCAATTAAGGTTCCAAGATGCTTTCTGAAACATGTCCATGCTTTTTAACAACTGTTCAACAAAAATTCCTTTTTCTCTTCATAACTTTGACAAGACTTTTCTTGAACTTGAAATAAATTTTTTATTTTGCCTTTGGTGTAATTACTGTCCACTGAAGTATTTATCTGAATAAAGAGTTAGTTGATTGCAATGATGAATGTTTCTTAACCTCCAAAACATTCATTTTTGATGGTGCAAGTATTGTTTTAGGGTTTGTGGAGATTTATAATCACTTACTCCACTAACTTAAGTGAATTTTCCTAAACACTCTGCGTCGTGGGCTTAGCCAGGGTGGGGTGACAGGAAAGGGTACTTGCCTCCCACACTCCTACTCGAATACTCAGAAACCAAAATGAAAGAAAAAAATAAACATGTATGTCATTAAAATTTTACTGGTGTAAATGATGTGTCGGATAAATAAATTCACGTGTGAATCTAACAAATTTTATCAGTTCATAATATCTTATTGAAAACTATGTATAAGAGGCGATATTGATGCTACTTCAGCATTTTGTCAAATTACCCTCTACAATACATGCTTGTTGACAAATATTTGGCTGTCTTAAACTCGAGAATCTTTGATAGGAGTTCCATGTTTCAATGCACTTATGGTGGAGATGAGATGATATATCTTCTTTATTGTGGAAATAATAATAGTAACTCTAATTATGAGTTTAAAATTTTGTATATTCTGAGTGATATTTATTTGATATTGGTGCAATGTTTGAAATTTTAAATCACTTATCCTTTGTAAAGAAAAGTGATCCTCTGTAAGAAAATTACTTTCCCTTTTTATTAAGGAAATTGTTTCAGCAAGAGCCCTGCCCCACCTTGTCCCAAAACCCAAGTAGGTCAGCATGTAGGTGAAGTAGTTAATAGATTCCACCCTATCTGAGGTAGAATATATGAAAAAGAGTATCAAGGATAATATAATGCTTTGCAGCTCCTATTGAGAAAAAATCAAGTACTTTATTACAGAGAAAATTATATCGTGAAACAAAAATTAAGTAGTTCTGATGGGAAGGGATGTTGAACTATTGGAAACCTTACATCTTTAAAATATATTCATACTTGAGCCACGTCATGTTACAACGAAAACTCACCATGTTCATGTGGTGATAAAAGGTCGTGTTGAAATAATGTTTCATTTAGATTTTTATAGTTTTATTTTTGATGAACTAGATTGTTTTCTTTTATTGAAATGTGCAAAATTATGTTCTGTTAATGTTATTTTGATGCAATGTGAGTGATATACACAGAAAGTTCACTGATTCACATCAAAGAAACAGAAAATCAAATAAATGCTAAGCTAACTGAACTTTTAAAAAATTTTCATTTGCTATTTCCTGTTGATGATGAACGTAGATTCTTTCCCATAAACTTTTGTTGATTAGCCTTATTATTTTTGGCATCTGTTCATGAGAAGTAGTTAGTTAATGTTTACTATATGTGACATTGTTGTCAAATATCAAGATGCCTCACAAATATATTGTATTATGAATACTGGGAAAACTTAAATTTTTTTCAGAAATTTATTAAGTGGTTATTGGTATTTCTAGGTGCTGAACGTCTAATTTACCATCTTAGTACTCATGGTATACCAATGGCTGTAGCAACGAGCAGCAGCCGAGAACACATAGCCTTAAAATTTCAGAAACACAGAGATCTGTTCTCCCTTATGCAACATGTGATATCAGGATCTAGTGATAAAGAGGTTAAGAAGGGGAAGCCAGCCCCTGATATTTTCCTTGTTTGTGCATCAAAATTTGACTCAAAACCTCCTCCTGAGAAGGTAAGTTAAATCAGAATATGTTATCTGATTTAATTATAAAGAATATGATGCATGAATCAATTGTAATAGTAAAAACACACTTCGTCAAATTCAGAAATATTTATTAAAAGCATTGTCACATCGATAAAAGTACATCACAATAAAACATCACATGCATTAACTAAACTTTTCACCTAGTTGTGTTTTATTGGGTATGCATTTCAATTGATGTGACTGTGTATGAACATTGTAGCTTGAATTTGACATAATGTATTTTTACTGTATGTTTTAATTCACTTCAGTTCTGTAGTGTTAGTTCAAATTTGATGAAATCCTATTGTATATTGTAATCTCAAGCATCCAGAAGCAAAGCAAAATTTGTCTCAGTTTGCACTATATTTGGAACTGGGCCAAGTTTTTTCAAATTGCAGAATTCTTAATTAGTGATATGCAGGTGCTGGATTGACATACACTTAAAAATCTGAAAATATGCTCCGAATTTTCCTTAATCTGCTTTAAAAATCCTATTAAATGCACTGAAAAATTTTAAATATGCACTTTAAATACCAATTTGTGTATGTATTTACTTATTACTAAGAAAGTGTAAGTGCAGTTAAATAAATCCACTGAGCTTGAATAAACCATTTCCAATAATAATGTAATAACAATGTTTGATTGATTACTCCAATTTTGTGTACAAATTAGTTGAAACAAAAATATGCATTATTGAATTAAATTCAAATGGTCTCATGAGGTTAAAAATGCTAGAAATCAATTACTCAAAGCCATAGAAAGTCAGGAAAGAATCTGCAGAACATGCAAAATCTAAACCCTGGTGGTAAGTAATTTATATGAGCATTGTTGCAATCTTTGTTTGCTGTATTATTCTAGATCTTGGTATTTGAGGATGCTCCCAATGGTGTTGCTGCTGCGTGTGCTGCTGGGATGCAAGTGGTCATGGTACCTGAAGAGCATGTACCTGAGGAGAAACGAACACAAGCTACTCTAGTTATTCCGTCTCTTGAAAAGTTTCAGCCAGAATTATTTGGTCTACCGCCATTCCCATGTTAGTTGGTGGACATTCTGTTATGTTTAAATGTAGGATGCATTTATATACACATAATGTTAGGAATAAATAGTTTATCCATGTTAAATTGTGTTTTTATTTTCGAGCTCTTGCTCATCTTATTATATATAATATTGTAAGTTTGTTGTGTACGATTTTAGTTTGAAAACAATATTCTCACTGGGGGATTGTAATTGTATATATATATATATCTGATTCCATTAGTGTGTAGAATTTATATAGATACAGATAATATATATAGATAATAATAATAATAATAAAATTAATAAAATTTATTGTCAAAAAACAGTACAGACTGCGTATGACCACGTGGAGGACAATAAACTAATTTACTCCCCGGAAGCAAGCAAGGGACCATCCCATCAATTCCGATCAAGGGCCCTAAGGCAGAGGCGGATTCAAAAATTTCAGCAAAAGTTCCTAGATAAGATAAAAAGTTAGCAGCGAGTTATAATACATATATAATGTCGATATGTTTGTAATTGTACAACCCCTCAAATTAAAGATATATGTGTTACGCACAAATCCGAATTCAACTATTGGATTGAAAAAATGACCAAAACTGGTTTTGGCAGATGTGTTTTTGCCAAAACTAGTTTTTTATTACTACTATTACAACCAATACAGGTTAGACAGAGATAAGAAAATAGTGCGGAACATTTTTCTTTTTAATTTCTGTAAACATGGGAATTGATTAATATAATTTTTATGTTTTCAGTAATCCAACAAAATTTATAATAAGACAGCATGAAAGTTTTCCTCAAAACTTGCCGGAACCACGTATTGAAATTTGACCAAAATAACCATAACTATGACAAGAATCTAACAATGATTTTCTAGGGAAAGTTGGCTATTCTTCTCTTTATAGAATTGTAAGTTTGTTGTGTACGATTTTGGTTTGAAAACAATATCCTCACTGGGGGGTTTTAGCTCAACACTCCAGAGATGTTACGAGCGTAAAGTTGACCACGGTTGCTCCATCCCGCCAAATGGATGGAGAGGCGTGGTGGATTTCCAACGTAATACATTTTTATTTTTGTTCTAAATTATTATTTTGTTTATATAATGAAATCTTTCTTTTAAAAAGTGTAATTTAATATGTATCCAAGTTATACTCAGTTTACACTCAGGATAACAATGGGAATACATGAATACTTAAGGTACGAACAGCAATAAATTATAAAAATTGTTTCAATAACTGGTTGTTATTATACACACTACCCAATGATAAGGAAATAAAATCAGATGTGATGTAGTCTTACCAAAAAACCGTTCGGTGTCAGTCTAATACAAATATTCAGCTGGAAAGCCTTCTAAACCCTCGTCTATCGAAAAAATTTAGCTATTGGAAGCTACTCAGTCTTCACTTCCACTCTTGACCTTATAGCTAGAATCTTATAGCTAAAACAATAAACTTCATAACCTGTGCAAAAATTCTACACACGAATGGAATCAGAGGTTTCGCACCGAAATCTACAATAAGCCTGGGCGAAAATTCCCGTTTTCTGAGAATTGATATATCGTTGATTAATCAAGAAATACCGACATTTTTCTGTTCGCTCCACGCCATCCATATAGCGCTGTGAATGGCCTCTTAAATTTTAGACTTCTACTAGGAATCTAATTGCGGAGCTCTACCGCCAATGAACCTCACGGGCACACCTTAGGACCTGTTATGGGACAGTTGGACCCTGGTTGGACCTATCACTTATGTAACGGGATCCCGTTCAGTCTCATGGGCTGCACTTTTCACAAGACAACAGCCCTTTTTAGCCAAACCTGAAATACGCAGTACATAACTGCATTGCGGGTTGCATTACGCACGCCCTGAAGTTCCCACGTCACGCACAAAACGCAAAATCCTAACCACTGGAACAGGAATGGCCACAGATGCGCAGTCACGGGCATTATGCGAAAGGATTTCCTATCAGCCATCTCACTGATGAGACGTGCAGAGGTAAGGAACAGTCACCGCAAGTAATCTTATAGCAATAACAATGCATTTTGTTTCGTGGTTATAGCGGAAAAGTATCTCGACAATTAAAATTTTGACATAGTTTTCCTCGCAACGGCATTTATAGAAGATAGTTATTCGTTATACAATAATAGAAAATAGTGAATCAACAACAATAATCGGAAATATTGTTATTCGTTAAATAATAATTGAAAACATTGAAATGTAATGTATGACTATAGTATGGGAAATACTAGATTCGTTAATCGAAGATATTGTAGCTGAAGACGAATAGTGTTGCTATTTTCCATCAGCCTTTTTTCATTTTCCCCTCATTAATTTGTATTCTTTTCATTAATTATTTTGTGTTCTATAATGCCATTTAAATTTTTGGAGAATAAATATTAATCGAAATTATTATTAAAATCTGGAATAATGACAATTTTTTTAAATCTCCCGAATTCCTTCCAGGTGTTAAGCTCTTTCCAGACGATTGGAGATGTGAATCCAATGCACGGCGAAATGTGAATAGCAAGCTAATACTTTTATGAAATTTTCATACAAACGCTAATTATTACAGTAAAAGAAAAGCGTCCGAATGACATCCAGAATCATAAGTACGAAATATAGCCCCTGTCGCGTATTCGCAGGCAGCGGGCGCCCGCGTAGCCAAGCGAGTGACATAACCTTCTCCAAAAGAGTGACTCAGCACCAAGGACCTATATAAAGCCACTGTTCGCCGCATCCAGGGGGGAACTGCCGCTACTTTTGCGCCAGTCGCCGAGTGTACGTTCCTCTTTCCCTCCTCGTTGGTTCGGATAGACCTAACGGGTCCCGCCAACATCCCCATCCGCTATTCCGGATCAGCAGCCTGCTCGTTCCTTCCCCCGCACACTTCGCTGACCCCCGTCATCTATGATGGTCCTGGTTGAGTCACTCTTCGGGAGAACCGTTCCTTCAGGGACAAAGGGGCGTCGCTACGTAAGTGCTAGTTCAAATACAATAAATCACTTTGCGATGACTGGATCACTCCCTATTTCATTTACTCCCTCTCATCCTTCCTTAGACCTTTAAGAAATAGAGAATTACTCTTCAAGCTGGTGCCCCTCCTTTAGTGAGGTGACTGGGTCAACGTCGCCTCTCGACATTGGGGTAGAACAATAAGGAGTGGCCTCCCGACATTTGGTCGTCAGGTGAGGGTTTAAAGATATGACAAATTTGTCTCACGACACCCTTCACTATTTTTCTCAGTATATTGTAAATCAGAGTTTACAAAACCTCATTGACTGTTCAATAGACTGGAAAACAAAGGCCAAAAATAGCTGTACCTCTAATTAATGCGCGGAGAGCTGGAAATNGTCCATCACATCAATTCCGATCAAGGGACCTAAGGAAGAGGACAAATGCAGGGAAGGCGGATTCGATATATAAATGCAGGTATATTGAATTCCTGAAATAGAGATTTACAAGAGTTTTGTGAGTGAGATTAACATCTTTTCCGAACAAACTTCTTTTGAATTTTGATAGTTTGGATGCTCTGACAGAAATTGACCAAGAAGATAATGCCGCGTCGTAAATGGGAGTAAACGTTTGCAAATGGCACTATCTTACTGTTCATATAATATTTTAACGCCACAAAAATAGCATTTTTATCTTTTTGTCTTTATTTTTGTGGCGTTAAAATATTATATGAACAGTAAGATAGTGCCATTTGCAAACGTTTACTCCCATTTACGACGCGGCATTATCTTCTTGGTCAATTTCTGTCAGAGCATCCAAACTATCAAAATTCAAAAGAAGTTTGTTCGGAAAAGATGTTAATCTCACTCACAAAACTCTTGTAAATCTCTATTTCAGGAATTCAATATACCTGCATTTATATATCGAATCCGCCTTCCCTGCATTTGTCCTCTTCCTTAGGTCCCTTGATCGGAATTGATGTGATGGACCCTTGCTTGGTTCTTTGGAGTAAATTAGTTTATTGTGCTCCTCGTGGTCATACACAATTTTTACGGTTTTTTGACAATAAATGTATTATATATTTATGTAACGGTTGTGTTCGTTAAGATCGAATGACTGAAGTTCTACACTTTCTTCATGTGAAACTGACTTGTCCACGAACACAATACTCGCAATAGGCATAATATTCTTCGTCCTAGATTGTCAAACGCTTTTTGTCAAAAAGGGGTCATATTATTCGGGAATCATTCTGTATAATTCCACCCCTCCAAAAAAACAAAATCAACGTAAAAATATTTATAAATTGAGTCTCTTCAAATCCGCAGTTGAACGCTACCTACTGCACCATTGCTTCAACAATACAAAATAATTTATTAATTGTTATAAAAGTTAAATCCATCTTGTACTTTATCTCCCCATTCAAAATAACTGATAAAAAATTCAAAACTATTTTCCGTATTGTGTCTTATTCATCTAAGTGTAGTTTTATCTGTACTCAACCTTGACACGGCTGGGTACATCTATTGAAACAATAAATCTCGAATTTAGAGCTAATTTAATAATTACGATTTTTAAACAATATTTTCGGAAAAAATTATAGTTTCATAAACATACGTACTTCTAAAATTACTTTTTTGTGTTTTATTAATAAAAATTTGTTGGTAGACTCGTAAAATTATAACACGTAGCGTTATATTATAAACTATTTTTATTCTTAGCTTAGTAGTGTGCTGAAATGTTCAATCCGCCTCTGCCTTAGTACCCTTGATCGGAATCGATAGGTATTATATATTTATTTCTCAGCAAATACTTTGGAGATACACCATCCCCAGCGTCCAGTGAGTAAGCATACTCTCTGAAATCCCTCGACCTGTCGTCAGTCCTCCAGAAGTTTTCATCTTGGATGAGTGTCTGATCGGTCCATACGCTAGACTTTTCTGAAAATCTGACGGTGAATCATCTATTGCTTGTAAATTCATTGTATCCATCTGGATACTTATAGGTTTCTAAGGTTAACATATCTTCTACAAATATATGAGCACATTTCCCAAAGAAGAAGTTGCCTACCGCATGAAAGTAAATAAGCAATTTTTGGACGTAGGGAATATTGAGATGGCATTTTCCAATCAAGCAGTTTATTTGCACAGATATTTATAAACACTATTCTGTTTAACCATGTGATGAAAACTATGAAATTGTTTATAAGTAATTTTAATGTGGTATTACCACTCTAATCAATATGAGTAAAATTGTGTATGTTCGATGGTACTATGAAAAATGTGTATCTCAATATGTACATGACGTAGCGAAACAATATTGTTGTCAAATTTAAACAAATACAATGCAGTTTGAATGCTATGAAGCATGTTTTACTGTAGGACTCGTCAGTTAGATACTAGAGGGTAAAAAAACTGGGATAAAGTTTTTTATCTCGATTGATGTTTTTTCAAATTTTGAAGAGCTTTAACTCAAATACTATTCAAGATTTAAAAAATCGATATGAGCTCACCTTATAGAAAATTTACTCTACTTTGTGAAAGTAGAGAAAGTTTGTTTTCGTTAGACGCATAATTTGGCAGATATTTGTCCGAAACTTAAAGAAGTATGAAAAATTAACCGGTTGTTTCGAGATGGCGGTACCGGCGGCGCAAAATTTTGTTGGGAAACCTTTGGAAATTTTGTGGTGTCTCTACCAGTAAAACATTATAAATAATCTATACCCTAATTTTTGCTTTCATCCTATACTATTTCACTGGACTATTATATCCAAGTGGAGTGTAATGTAGTGGCGCCCGAGTCTCTACCTCCCCTCAACACTTTCTACACCGCCCACAGTTTCTCGTAGCATTCGTTGAAGGGCAAATCACTGGACACCTCTGCACTAGACCAATGGTCGCTATTAAAGGGTGACTATTAAAGAAAGCAACAGGCAGATGGCTAGAACCTTGGCTAAAGGGGACTATTAAAGCTAGTACTGGGAGGAGGTATGTCCTGCTTTGGGCAGTAACCCTTATGGAATGCCATACAAAATCGCCGCGGCCAAACACAGGAAGAAGCTCGACGAGCTGAAGATAGCGTACAAAAAAGTGAAGGAGAGAAAAGTCCCTGGCTTGGACAGCATTCCGAATGTTCATCATGACCTTTATATAGAAGCGCCGTCAAGATTTTCTGGAGTTATACGTGGTGTCTGCGCGAAGTGTTGTGATGCACTCACTGTAATAAAAGAGAGCTTACCGTGTAGCCCAAAACTGAAACGTGTGCACAATCAGAATTTTAATTATTCCTGACCTCTAATATCACTTGAGGTAGAAAGTCACCCCGCTATTGCTTCATAAGAAAAAATTGAATTGCGAATAACAAGGACACAGTGTTGTTGTTACCGAAATACAATCGCTAACACCAAGTATGACTTTCGACAAGAAACTTCACGCTCCAACATGAGTATCAAGTCACGACACGTGTCCCTATCCACCCTTCGTGCGACCGCCTTGAATTTGGAAAAGACTACGACTGCCCGGCGAGTAGTTTCTGCTTTCATCGTTAGATAGCGTAGACTAGACTACCCGCGACGTGGTTCTTCCTTGGAGATGACCTGCTCATCTGAGATCGATGGTAAAGCTAATGACTTACGCTGGAATGTAGAATTACGATGTTTTAGTGCCACGGAGACAGTGCACATCTACAGCGACGAGTAGATATGTCAGATTTCCCCCCCCCCCCAGGGGGTTTACATCTAGGAAGTACGCGTTTGGCAAACACGGGACCCCGAGTCTGGCATTACTTCCACTTACTTGTGCAAGCCTCCTTTCTTTCTCTTTCCTGACCTTGCTTGGTCACCTCTTGTTCTTTTCGATTCCGACGCTAGGGTATCTTTCATTTTCCTCTTTCTTTTATAATGATATATGTAATATTATGAGATATTTTTGAGTTGTAATTCAGGAGGGTTTTTAGTGGGTATGGTCGAGTCATTCGGCGAGACCCACACGCGGGGAGAGTCATGTTGGCTCTCCCTAGTGCGTAACTGCATTTTCCCTACCTGTAAAAGTTTTTAGGGTTCTAATGACCTCGATGTCGACGAGCCGTAAAGCCCCACAAAAAAAGTCAGATCCAATCACATCTGGCCAGATATCTGGGTGATTTGCTCAAAAGTGACGCATTTTCCTTAACAGATTTCGGTGCCTGGGAGATCCCGACGCATTGAGAATGGCTGGGACCAAGACGCAAAGAGTGTCTGGGTGCGAAACCCACCAGCGAGCTTGAATGGACTAAGTCCTAAAAGTGGTCTGGACACCCCACAGAGAACGAAGTGGGGAAGTAGAATGAAAATAAAACAAAAATAATGTAATATTATTAAGATAATATTGTTTTCTTCAGCTATAAAAAGCGTGTTTTATTTTAAATTTTGATTTATAGAATTAAAAAATTATGTTGATTTAGGATTTAAATTTAAAAAGTGACACTCGAGTGTTTGACCCCTCTAGAAATACATAACAAGTGTCATGAGGAGGGGAGATATATAAGAATTCTTTGAGGTGAGCCCCACCTCTGACACTAATTGTCGTAAGAAGACGAAGGAAGTTATTATTTGGTCCCGTCTCACTAAGAAGGACATTAATTTAGGAAGTTATGCGCTACCTCTTTTGTGCCTAGGGAAGGATGAGAGGGAGCGAATTAAAGGGGATTGATCCAGTCGTGGCAACAGCAGATTATTGTCATAATACACTTACAGAGCGACGCCACGTGCTCCTGTTGGAACTGCGCCTCGTACTAGCCACTCGTTCAGGGTCTCCATCCTAACGGAGAGTCCACGCGCAGAAATGAGTTATGTGACAATAGGTAGATGGGCCGGAAGTCCAGGGTGAGGAGACAGTCAGTCAGAACCGCGAGGTCGAGCCGAACTAACTGAAGGTGAGATGTATGTCTGGAAGAGGAAGCAGTTGTACTCAGGACCGCGATGTCTTGCCAAGTACAGGTAGGAAGGAAGAACGGACTCATGCGTCTAGCGCGCGATTGGCAGCCGTTCCACACCAGAACGCAACGATATTGTCTAGTCGTCAGTTTGAATGTGGAGCGTCACTGCTTGGCGACGAGGGTGCCGCTGCCTGCATCTATGCGACACAAGGGAAATAAACTTTTCAATAAAAGCCATTCAAGATAAGGCCAACATCCGAACATAATAGTTAAAGGGATTTTTTTAACCTGAAGATTTGTAATACTGTAAAGATAATATAATTGCTTAATGACTTCATGCTATTCAATCTATACCTACTTCTAGAACTGAATAAAAGCAGAAAATTTTGTTTTCTATAAAAATATTAATTCCTTAAAAGCAATTGAAAACTGTATGATTACACGCAGAATAATGAGATAACTGTTTTCGCGGGAAGCAAGCGAGGTACCATCCAGTCAATTTCTATGGAAGTGTCCGAGAAAACCGGAGAAACAGCAGGTCTGGGATGTTTACAACCGTGCCAGGTTTGTGTGTAGTACTATTTACACAATATTTACTCTTGATATATTTGCTCAAGGTAGTGTATGGATACAATTTTTTTACTATTTAAACAAGCTGTTTCATCTAGCCTCTTGTTATATGTTATAATTAAGATTTTGTCAACGTCTGAAATTTTCTGTCTTTTTGAACATGTATTATTTTTTGGTTCAACAGAATTGTTCGAAACTTTGCAAAAGTTGTTCAGTATCACTGAAATAAAATTACATCTTTCTTATGAATGTAGAGCACTTTTATTGTTCTCCCATTTCACGAAACTTCCATAGAAGGTCTTTATATGAATTTGAATTCTGGATATACTTCTCCACTAAAAGTACACTTTCGGGAAGGGCTTAAATTCTTGGACGTTTTGAATTAGGAGATTCCCATTGTTCTTCTTTGCATCGAAACACCAGCAAAAGTACATGTGACAAATCAATCTCAATCTGGTTTTAGTCAATGGTATGAGCAATACTTTACTCGTCTTACAATCAATGGTATGAACAATAGCTTATTAGTCTTACAATCAATAGTTCTAGCAATACTTCTTTCAAGAAATGGTCACGGCAAATCAATTTAAATAAAATGGAAATTGTATTAGATCATGTACTAAAATATCTGCGTTAATTCAATATTTCTCACAATGCGTCATTTCATTTTCAACCAATAGTTCAAAATACACTCAACAAATTGTCAACTTAGTAAACATAAGTAGATCCCGAGAACTGGGTTTAATAAATTGAAGGATAATTTCTGAAAATGCTACCGAGTAACTGGCCACTGTGTATCACTGTATTTTCCTGTATTTTCACGATGTATCACCTGTACCTATTTCTATTCGTACGTCGGGAAATGAAATAAGGATACCTTTTTTCTTCCTTTATTATTTCCAGAATCCATCGGAACACAACATTTGTTGACCATATTCTAGAGTTATATCGTCTACACAAGGACAAGAAAAGAAGCTCATAATATGAAGAAAAAACCTACTTAAATTATAACATGATAAACTATCCTTAAAATGATTACTTCCAGAAAAAGAATGAATTTTTTATCTTAACTATGGAGATAAAAATCCCATAACAAGATCCCCTCTTCACATTTTCACTAAATTCATTATGCGTTTATCATCAACGAAATTCGTCTGTGAGGCGTCACGAGAAAATTGCGGATAGGTCTCCAAGAAAGTCTGAAACGTTTATTCTACATCGAGACCTACTAGATAAGATTATTATTTTTCGGGTGTATAATTTGTTCAACCTATTTTCTTTCGTACACTGACGAGAAAGAATAGTTTGACCAGTAGAGCGTGTGAGAACTAGAAAGAAAAATGAATAGAAGTATCAAGGCCTTCTTTCATATACTTTCTCCCATAACAATCGTCCAAACTAATGCAAACAATTATATTCCTTGAAATAAACATAAATAATGTGATACTATCAAATACATATTAAACACTTAAAAATGTATTCTTCAAAGATGAATATTTTGTACCAACGGGTGCTATACACTCCCAATCTAACTTATATGTGATGAATGGGAATGGAGATGTCACGTGCAATTTCAGGATCTGATTGAGATTCCAAAGTGCCGTTCACATTATGGAGCCTGCCAGAAGTATTACTGCTTCTGAAAAGACGTTAAACAATGATTCATCGGCTCCAACAGCTGCTCCTGCCTCAGCTCCTGTCACAGGGGCACCAATGGAAATAAGTTTACCACGAATAAGTCATGTCATATTTGATATGGATGGATTGATGCTAGGTAGGATAAAAACACTTCAACGATTGGTGACTTAGTATCAAGGAAAATGTTGTTCTGATCATGTTGTGACTGATTTTTTGCTCCGGATATGAATAATTACTTCTAAAGTCTTAATTTTGCAGTACGTCACGTGCATCTCGATTGACGTTCATAGTTTTTCTGCCAGCTGTATTAGTCGAAGATAGCATTTATACAAATTGATACTCATTACTTTTTTCCATAATTATAAACACCAAAACATCTTATATGTAATTATTAATACTATCTTCTGTGGAGTCTTTTACAAGCTCATTCTATATTTCCATTGCAGTTTCATCAGTTCTAAAAATGGAATTTATTTGAAACATTTTGACGGAGAAATGATTTTTCGCACCCCTTTACTTCTTGGGGTTCTGAACACGAATCTGAGGTTTACTAACAAACATTTTGTCTGGGGAAGCCCTTTTAGTTTTTGTAGGAGGAATGGATAAACAATATTAAGCGAGAAGATGTGCCCATTGTGGTCGCTTCGTCGTTCATCCTGTTGCCGTCGCGTCCCTCAATCCTCTCCCACTACAAACCCCTCAGGTTTTAAGCTGGTGCAATACATTCCTTGTGTGTGTGTTTTGTCGTTTTAATCAAATTCAGTATTTAGTCAATATAATATTGTGATAGAGGCGAATCTGAAGGGATTGTTTTTATTAATATTAATTATTAGTAAAGAATTCTCCTCAAGAATTATTTTCTTGACTCTATTCACGACGTACTTCTAAAATTCTACCACGTGGCATAGAAAATTCCAAGCGCTCGCTTTGTAAGGTTCCTGAGCCTCGATTCCAACATACGCTGAGGGGCTTATATCGCACATCCGGTAGAACAATGACTGAACTGTAGGAAATGTAATTTTACATGTGAAGGAAAAAATTGGAATGATCATATTTTGACGCAGATTAAAGAGAATTTACTACTCATATCGATTGTGCTTTGAAAAAAAGTAGCAAATAGTATCATTTCCTCCATGATTGTCGAGAATTCGCTTGGACGGGGAGAGGAAACCATAAAAACTGTCCGCCAGGGAACCTAGTTCAGGAAATTGAAAGCGACGAAAAACTACCCGAACCAAGAACCTATTCGCAACTAATTAGTTGTAGACCGTTAACATGTCCACTAGTCTTTAACTTGGTAAATTATGAATTCATAAAAAGGTGTGCCACGGAACTGTTTCCGAGAATATTGGATTTTAACTCAAGCTATTATCATGTGAACGCAGAGTTCTTGACTCAAGTTCTTCTTGAGTTACAATGTATATCAATATCGGTTCTGGTTCGAAGCTACTGTGTTTTATGAATGTTAATACTTATAATTTTTCTTTTACTTTCTGCGTTATTCACATATTACACATGACGTATTATTTATTTATTACACATGACGTTACACGTATATTCCACATGATAAAGAAAATATTTGTAATAAACTTTTTTCATAAATACATGAACAAGGTCTGTCCGGTAAGTAAGGCAAATGTTTCTTTTTCCTGCGCTTGTACTGGTCGTAGCGCGTTTAGATTCGTTGGGTTAGGTGGGGCGAGGCTTCCGCTATCCAGCGCTGCCAACGTCAGTGTGCTCCGAGCTCTGGGAGCGGGATCATTGCTTTAGTGTACTCGGGGGGGGGATCATTGCTTTAGTGCCTGAGTCACGACACGCGATGGAGGACTCGCTCGAACAACGGTACGCAATCAAATTTTGTGCCAAAAATCTTGCCGACACCAACGTAATGATTAAGGGAGCTTACGGGGACGCAGCTCTTTCGTATTCTCGAGTTTCGAGGTGCTTGAAGATGTTTAAGGACGACCGGGAAGAGGTAGCTGATGAACCCCGCTCCGGACGTCCTTCGTCAACCAAAAGTGGCCCGTGTGCGAAATTTGTTGAACACGGATCGTCGATTGAGTATCCTGATGATAGTGGAAACTTGAAACCTTCAGATAACTACACTGATGTGCGGGAGAGATTGAACAAAATGGTCATCCGCACGAGAAGGGAGATCGCCGTCATGTCGACGCTCCACCAAGACAAAGCTCCCAGCCACACTGTTCTGTCCGTTTGGGTGTTCCTGATCAAGAATAACTTTGCAACACTGCCGCAGCCTCCGTACAGACCGGACCTTGCCCCGGCTGACATGCTTTTGTTGTCCAGGATCAAAAGCGCCTGAAGAAACTGTTTCGGGACGATTGAAAAGATCCAAACCGCCGTGACGAGTTTCCCGAAGACGCGTACCGTCGCTGGAAAAAGTGTGTAGAGGCTCAAGGGAACTATTTTCAAGAGTTTAAAAAGTTTATACCTTTATCTTGCATAAAATTGTCTAAAAATATTTGTTTACTTATCGGACAGACCTTGTACAATTAAATAATAAGTCAGATGTGATCTGTCTAAATTTTTACATTATTTCTTGTATTCTATAGACACGGAATCAGTTTACAAAGAAATATACGGGATTGTTATAAAACGTTATGGAAAAGTATACAACCCTGAAACAAGGGTGCAGTATATGGGAATGTCTGATGTTGATGCAGCCAAAGCCATCATTCGTATCTATGATTTACCCATCACCGAGCAAGAATTTCTTGAAGTCACTCACCAAGAGGCGCTACAACGTGTTCCGCAATGCAAGTTGATGCCGGGTAAGACAAACCTCTTCTAACGACTCATACATAGATGAATTCGTATTAGAAATCAGATTTACAGGAAAATATACTTACCAATTTAGAATAAACACTAAGCTCGTAAATATGCTTATTAATATTTGAACACAAGGAGAGTTGTCCATTTCCCTCAAGTTTGGAAACCAATAAAAATAATAATATTTTTCCAAAATTCTTCCGCAGAATTCCACCATCTTCCCTTACCTGCTGCCATCGCTCACAACTCATTAAACGTTTTTCCAGCCTCTTTCAAAACGGATCTTCTCCAGCTCATCCCCGTTCTGTGGAACCTTAAGTTTCATATCGAGACACTTATCAATGGTTCTTCATCATCTTTTCTAAATGCGTGTCCAACCAAATTTCCGCTTGCAGATTTACTTACTGATATCAATCCGTTTTGTTTTTTATTAGTTTTTTTGGAAATAATACGTGACAACCATATATTTACGATGTATCGTAGACATCGAGTTATGAAACGTTGAAGCTTTCTTTTTATTTCGGCGGTGGCCATCCCATTGGAAACTCATGCCCATTGTGAAACCTTTTCTTATTTGGTCTGATATTATGGAGTACTGACCATCAATCTCCATACTCCTTATGCTAGTTAGGTTGTTTTTATAGAGAAAAATTATCTATTTCTCTCTATGATCAGGGTTCGAGCGGCTTCACGTTCACCTATGTGCTCATGGTGTGCCAACGGCGCTAGCAACCTCCACCATCCAGTCCACCTTCGAAATGAAGACACTCAACCATGCGCAGACTCTGGCTCGCTTCACACATTTGGTGGTTGGCGGAAGCGACCCTGAGGTACAGCGCTGCAAGCCAGCGCCCGACATCTTTTTAATTGCTGCACGGCGTTTCAATGGATCTCCACCTCCTGCACAGGTACTGCCTTGTATTCTCATCTCAAAATTATAACCTATAATTTAACCTCAGGTATAAACGGAGCCATGGTATTGCTGCATTTATGTTCTATCCAGTGTCATATCCGCAAGACTTTAAGCATAACTTATTTTGTACATTTTTCATTATTCGTTATTTTTAATTAGTTTTTTGGATAATTACTATAAGAACTCAAATAAACATGCTTCGTTTTAACGCGTATGTCAACGTAATTAGTTGAATTGTTCTCTGATAATAAAATTTTGAACATCAATTTCGGGACTGCAAACTACTTTGCCCGAAACGACAGAAGGCAGATGTGAGTTCGTATATGGCGGCGTATTCATCCTTAAAAGAATGTAGGATACTTTTCGGACTAACTGCTGACTCATCACGGCATGTTCCGCCAGTGCATCAACGGTTGGAGTAGGTCATGAATTTTTTTTACCATCAACATCAGTGATGGAGGAAATAACTATGAACTACATCTATATATCGTCTTTCCAATCTGCTCAAAACATTCTTTAAAAAAAGGAGGTTATTGCACCTTACTCTGTGTATATTTGTGTGAATTTTCAATTATCTTAAACATATTTTTAGAATTTCAAATAATTTTTTGCAATCCCTGACACATAATATGATATTGCTTAATGTTTAGTGCCTGGTGTTTGAAGATGCTGCTAATGGTGTGCTGGCTGCTATAGCAGCTGGAATGCCTGTTGTTGCTGTACCAGATCCTGAAGTTGATCGAAGACTTTTTCAAGGAGCAACACAAATTCTTAACTCCCTGGAAGAATTCAGGCCAGAGCAATATGGCCTTCCACCTTTTTAATCCATTCCATCGCGTAAAAGGATGCTAGCCAAAGCTTCCGCAGCCAAATAATTACATCAATTTGCTTTCTTTTGAAAAATTATAATTAAACTTTTTTCAATATGCGCCAGCAGTATTTTATATTCACGTCGTAGAGAGTAGAGTATATACAACATGAAGGTGCACTTTTGATGCTCCTTGAAACTGGAATAGTTCTATATAATATTATATTTTATTACCTAAGATAAAAATATATTTTACAGTTAAGCGTAGAGTTTATATTCAATAATCTAAAACATTTGGAGTACATTTCGTGTTCATGCTTGGTCACATAAAAGAATGTCATTCTAGATTCGCATGCATATGCCATCACAAAGGTATGAAATTCTGAATAACGCGTTATATTTTGGCACTCTGCCGTCAAAAGCTATTATTTTTCGTTAAAGATTCAGTTTCATTCTTTTATGGTCAAATCAATTCATTTTAAGCTGTCGTTTTTGTACCGGTGGAAGCCTCCCGCCGGCATTTAGGATTTTTTAAATTATTATTTACAGACAGGTGAGATTTTGCTTTGGCTTTGCTGCCTATTCTATTCTTTATTTACTTTTTTTATTTTTTAACCTCATGGGGCCTCTTTGGTTTTAGGAAGAGGACTATGATAATATTTCATCTATACTACATATTTAAACACAATAAAAATCAATAAAACTATTAAAAAAACTTTTGAATAACAAATAAACAACTAAAATAAACCAATCCAAGAAAGAAAAAAAAGTTGGATTGAAACACCAACTCCAGTCTTCGCGGAGGAAGCAGTCGAAATGCGTAGGCGAGGCCACAGGGGCGGCGTGTAACCTTCCGCAGGTCGGTCCCTCAACCGCTGGAGCCCCGCCGGTGCATTCTCTGCCAACGCCTTCTCCAGCGCCCGGGAGGCACGCCGCGCGATCCCGGCCGGCAGCGTTCGCGACACGCGGATGCTGACGTACATGTCTGCATTTCGGGTTCGTGGAGCAGGTCTGAGGGCGTATCGACTCGGCAGAGCTAAGCCTACTGAGAATTGTCTTTGGGGCACCTGCAAAGACTTCGCACGCATACGTGGCTGTTGGCCGAATACAAGCGGTTAGGAGGTGCCTTTTCTTGCAGTGACTGAGGTAAAGAGAGCGTAGGAGAGGGCGAAGTAATTTGAATTTGAAAACATTTTCCCACGCAAGTACTCGATATGAGGTCGCCAAGAAAGATTCCGAGCGAGCTTCACACCAAGATCCTTGACATGGGGGACCAAGGGAGATGCGTGCGGTAGAGAACGACGTTGGTGTGCGTGTTGCGAGATGCCACACGCCCCACTTTTCTTCTCTGCCTGTTGGATGAGACGCCTGGCGTTCCGTATTAACGCGTGAATTTGACAGCAACGCATTTGTCCAGGTTAAGGGAGAGGCGTTTTGTTCTCAGTCATTGAGGAAGGAGACGACATGTTTGGTTTTAGTATCTCACTGCCAGCTCTCTATTTGCCGACTCCGCGTAGTACGCCAAGTCATCCGCAAACATTAAGAGCTGACAGTGAGATGCAAGGGGGGCGTCGTTCACATATAATCCGAAAAATAGGGATGACAGGCAACTGCCCTGCGGCACCCCTACTGTAGCCCTGCGTTCACTTGAGAGCGCTCCCGAGTGGCTAACACGGAACCTGCGGTCCTCCAGAAAATTGGCGATCAGCCTCACATAGCAGTCGGCGACTCCCGTTCCAATCAGACAGTGGAGAAGTCCCAGATGCCAGACAGAGTCGAAAGACTGCTGGAAGCTGTCGTTCATGTACAACTCCTTTAACGTGGTGCTCCTCAGTTTACATTACCGTTGGCATTGAGATATATGTGTAAATTCCATCACGTGCGAAATTGAGAGAGCCTGCTTGAATGCCAAAGAATTNATCCCCCTAAACCCTATGACGCAGACCCCACCCCACAAAAAAGACCCTTCGCTTTGACAACTTCCATATCATATTCCAAAATTTTAGAAATATTTCACAACTTTATCCCTCTTATTTACCCTAACTCCATACTAAAACCCGTATGCAAAACCAATTACACTTTTAAGGCCCTTATCTATAAATTAAGTAAAATTAATTTCGCAAAAGAAAAAAGGAATAATTCTTATGAATTCTTTATTGATGTTGACAACAGCAGTTTCATCTTCTCCGTATAAAATAAAACGAAAGTGATTGATTGAAAATGGATGTTTTTCTGTATCATTTTTCTTGAAATTTTGTGTAGGAACCAAAATAAAACTATATTTTGTCTTTTACACGCACAGTAAAACAATAGGTTGCACTAAGAATTATTCAGTAAGTGAACCATTCCCACCGCGAAGGATAAAGATGTTAGAGCAAGGTACAGGTGATGAGTCAGAGAGTACTTCTGGGTCAAGACATCTTGACACAAAGAAATGAGGAAGGTAGCCAACCGCCTTGTTATTTTACAGAGTATAGTTTTCTAAATCTGATATCTCCCTCAGCTTGGTACATCAGCACTTCTAAATAGTTTTGATCTCATTTTATGTAGTTAATACATGAAATCCATGCGGTAAATAAATTCGGTTGAGATATATTATTTTCCTACTTCTATACCAGACTAAAGACAAAATTTTGAGCCGCTTTTGATGAAAGTTTCAAAATATACCTTAATACAAAGGTATTTCATACATTTCAGGGCACGAGTATCGACGACAAACATACGCTACGCTAAATTCGAAATAAGGATGAAATCGACATCTGTTTAGTCAGATTCGGTGTGTACAGATGGGCAGATAGACGGACGTCATATTTTAAAAAACTTATGGTATCAGGGACACTAAAAACGAATATTTCCATCAAAATCTCGCGATATTTTTTTCTTGGTTACAATACTGTCTCTATTCCACGTATATGAGGAAGTAAAAAAGAATGTTCATAACCTAGATCTATTTTACTGATAAAGGATAAATTTAAATGAGATTAAAATACATAAGGTTTATTTTTTTAATAGAGTTTGATTTTTTTTAATTTCAAAGAACCATTCTCAGATTCCATATATAGATTCATATGCGCTAAACTCAGATTTTGAGGTTTCTTACGTTTCATTGGATTATTCCACTGGATAAGCACCTACTTCACATACATACACGTCACGTATACGTGTCCCCTACTTCACATATAAGATATACAAATAAAGAGGATGAGGAAATTAGCACATTTGTCACTCGATTTTAAGAAGTGGAGGCCAGGAAAATCCTCAAGAGAAGAGTTGCATAATTTGTGACGAGTTTAGATGTGCCTGATTGCAAATGTTTATGAACAAAATTTATTTCAGATAATCCACTATCAATGTACAATTCGTGAAACAACAGTTTTTATCTGTTCTTACTTTAAACCACACGCTGCAATGTTTGACGCTTTCTCAGACTACGGTTCACAAGATTCTCTACATTTGCACTTCAGTTTAGTTATTTTGATTATTACACTATTTTTCAAATTTTAAATGTTTTCGGCAAAGTTCTATCCACTCGTCATATCTAACAGTTCTATTGGTCAATCACTCCAATATATGCCTTCTTGTGCAGAGTTCGTTTCTTAGGAATGACTCACAAGAAACGCAAAAACTATTGTCAACGCAGTAAAAAATAATGAATTCCACACAAAACGGGTAAAGCACTATTACCTAAGCACGCCGGCTCCCGAAGGCGAAACACGGGAAAACGACGAGATACAAAACTGAGCTCTGACCTTGATCTCGTTAATAACTAATACACTAGAGGTAAAGCAATGTATATACAGCACAAAGAACAATGAAACGCTGTCCTCTAGATCGGCCGTGTTGTATCTCCTGGTCTTTTGATAGACACGAGGTGACCTCCAAGACCTTACTCCATGCTCGCGCCTACTTATTTAGCGGTCTCGATAGATCTCTGCGCGGCATGACATTTTACTATTTATTCTTCAGTTTCGAAAATGAATTGAAATTATTTATCATGTTACAATGTCCGTGAAGTTTTCAGATTAATACATTGTTATGATTTTATTAATATTTGCTATTTTCAAAGTATTTTTATTTGACTATTCTTTATTTATTCTTTACTACCAAAAATCTCCATTTTTCGACCCCCCCCCTCCCCTCTGCCTAACAAATGCTATATTATGCTATCCTCTTAAGTTCGATCATCCTGGCCCTGGTTTTTCTTCATAGGTGGGAATGTCATCGATACTTTTGTTACTATTAATCTCGGATTTTGACTGCACCTAGAATCTACGACACATTTTGGAATAGCAAATGGATAACAGTAGGTATTTATTAAATAACTTCTTTTATGAATATTAAATCCCCGCCACTGCCCAGGGGTCCTTGATAGGAATTGATGGGATGATCCCTTGCGTACATTTTTTAAATTATTGTAAAAAAAGGGCAAAAGGACGTTCGTTATACGAGAACAGCGTGAAACTAATTTTTATCTTTTATTGCTTTTTAATTACAACAATATTTTACCTATGAATTTTTAATTAAGGATACGATATAATGGAATCAACTTGACAAACGACAAACGGTATCGTTAACTCTTATTATGGACTAAGTGGGCACGAGATCAGTATGCTCATACTTACGCCACGCAGACATCTAATCCAAAGCAAGGAAATTTCTAGTTACATAAACAACAATCTGAATACTCATTATGTCCTTCAGATAAAAATGCTCAGCTGGAATTTAACTCTCTTACAAGTAGAATTGAATTGTGTCACATATTTCACTATGATTGTGATAAACTTAAGATATAAAACTAGACATAGATATTCATGACACAACATAAAAAAATTAAATGGAATTCAATTAGTTAGCAGTTCTCAATGTAAACAATGGAAAGTTTGGAAATCAATACGAGTCCTTGTTACAACAGATATCTGTAATGAATTTCACTTTGTTTAGTGCAATGATTCTGTGCGATTATGAGAGTGATGTTTCCTGTTTTAATTANGTAATGAATTTCACTTTGTTTAGTGCAATGATTCTGTGCGATTATGAGAGTGATGTTTCCTGTTTTAATTAGGGGTACGATTATTAATTTTAGTGGTATTTTCATGAGTAATTTAATGATTTAGTTGGCATATTTTATCGAAGGTAAGAAGGAAGTGAAAAGGTGTTGCTACGAATTAGTAAGCAATTTCTTGTCAATGCTGTTAAGAAATATAAACCTCGTGTAGTAGGTCATTTTCACTATAATACACTAGGACTCAATTATGCTGTCAATGAAACCCTGACATCCTTTTTCTCGCTTCAGATGAAAGGTTTATGGGATACGTATTTAAGCTTAAACAACACATTATAAGTAATAGGGTTGAGGACTATACAGAAAGAAAGTGACAACTTAATAGACACGCTTAATTGAGGAAGATAACGCCCAATAACAAATAATTACAGTTCGTTTTAGGATTCCAAAATGTGTCCGGATTTCAGACGCAATTAATGTTCATGTATCAGATAAAAAGTCTCACACATTGCTCGCGACAACGCAAAATCGGGTCTTGCGTCACGCAAAACAAATTCAACGCGGTTACGCGGTGGTGCAGGATAACAAAAATCCAACGCATCACGAGAGGCGACGTATTTTGCATATTTTTGCGGTCATATTTAATTTTACACGTATATTTTGCGACCATCTGCGGTAAACGTTCAAAGGGTTCACTATATGTACATGAATAGGTAATCCCGTTTCAACAGATTGTAGAGGAACCTCGGAGTCCATTCATATAAGATTAGCGGTCCAGAACAATTGAATGGGTGCAGTCCGACACACGTATGTTGACCATTATTAATTGAATTAATATTTTTACAGTTATTTACATCAAGTTTCAAGAGCGCAAACAAGATACAATTTTATTTTTGTACTAAATCGCTTTCTAACTTTTGCTATGGACTGCCATTTTTGGTACGGGACCCCCTTGCAAACGTAATTTTCGCATTAACACGTAAAAAAACAGTAATTAGTTATACATATTTTGTTTAACAAAATGTATTCTTATAAAAAAACGACTAATGAAGATGAACTTAAATTAAAAATAATTTATTCTAAAACTTTACATTTCTAATTAGCCAATCAGCATTTTTGAGAGGGCGCTTTTTAGAGAAGGGGTCCACTGGAATTGCCACTAACAATGCCCAAGAAATTCTTTATCACATTTCAGTAACTACAATAGAAGTTTATCTTTACCTATGTAGGGGTGAAACTAAAATTAGAATCATTAATTGGTGCAACGCCTATCATTACTACATCCTTATAGTTAACTACACATTAAACAATTATTTCAAAGAAGTAAATGATAGATCCTTATAGATGTCAAAACTACATAACAATATTATGTTTTATATTGTAGTTATTATACACCATGTGCTTACTTTTACAGTCAGTCATCCAAGACTAATAATAGTACAAATAACAAAAACATACTGAGAAAAAAAAAAAAAAATGATCCTGTGAATAAGAAAAAATAATCAGCAAATATTAAGTTTTCAAACAACAGTAATTTATTCCAGACTAAAATATCAAAGTTAAATTTATAATCCAGTTAAATAATATACAGGTGCAATAAATATATAAATTTTGAATTTGTATAAAGTCCCTCACCAGTAATGACCATCAAATTTTGAACTTGAAGACTTTCAATGTTTGTCAAATTTTTGAAGAAATATTGGACTTCACCCTTTCTGAGTTTGCACTAATCTTGAACATGTAAATTTTAATTTTCACCATAGATGGTTTTATAAATGAGAATATTATGTTAAGCAAAATATGTAAAATCATTTGGTTTTTTATTCAAATGTTTAGGAGTAATATGACTTAGTTTCTCTGTTTACGTTCACAAATTAATCAAAATTTAGCGTACTCTATGTAACAAAAAGGGCCGCCATTAGAAAACTGTTCAGTATAAAACTAAAATTTTATCGGATTGGGTTTCTCACATAATATATATGTTACGCATAAAACCCGAATTCGGCTATTGGACGTTTTNGTGTTGTGCATTATACAATAAATTAACACAACATTGGAATGATCCCGTGTTACGGTGATCATGTCCCAAAAAATCTTTTAACACTTGTTAGTGTATTAACACAACACTGGTATGATTGACGACACTCATCCCTACGATCGGGAGTCACGACGAAAAACGACGACGACGAACTGCCTCTGACGGAGGCAGACTGAATGCGTGTTGAGTAGCTGCGAACAGCCGTTTATATAGGCTGCGCACAGACTGCCTATATTGAACACGTTCATAAACAATATTCAAAGGGCTTACATAGTGATTCATAGAATCTTCCAGAAAGGTTCGTTCTCGAAGTTTCTGTCACAGAGTTTACATAATACAATGGTAGTATCGATATATCGATTTGAATACATGAGTTTAATACATCGACTAGTACAATCGATACAATTTACCGCTCGATTGGCGGTCATTTTGAAACATTAATATATACAAACACTAAATAAATATAAATAAATAAGCATGGTTATAAACAAATATAAATAGTTATTAACAATAAAATAGTTAATAACAATAATACTTTACAAACACTTTGGTTTGTAACACTAGTTCTCTCAAAAAAACTGAAATTTTTAATACTCGAAGTCAAATTTTTTTAGTATTTAGTACCGATGAAATGTTATAAGAGGCGTAATGAAAAATGGTAATTACGCGCTTTTAAGCGTTTTCACGTTTGGATTGGTTGAAAAGTTTTGATCCCGAGTATATTAAAAACTTTTACTTTCTCATGTACACAGGATGTAGAACGTTTTGTGATAGTGAAAAACTCGATAGCGAGATTTCGACGGAAATATCCGTTTTGGCGATCCCTGATTATGAGAAAGTGGTTTTTGGCATAATGTCCGTTAGTCTGCGCGTAGCGATTCTGAGTAAACGGATGAATCGATTTAATTAGCATTTCGTATTTACGGCAGAATTTACTTGTTATCGATGCACGTGCTCTAATTTTCCTTTTACTTTACAACAAAGGGTACTTCACATGAAGATCAAAGTACTCTTTTCAATATTTCTCAAAAACGGCTCCAACGATTTTGCTTAAATTTGTTGTACGTAAGGTGCAATTAATATGCATTACATCCGCATTAGCGGTATTTCGCTTGAAAGTTTGGTATAGACGCAGTAAAATAATTTCTGTCTGTACCACTTACACATTAGTTTACTGTTTCAATAAGCTTGAATAATATTTAGCAGAATAAATGGACCAATCAGATACGAAAATACATCAATTTCCGTCAACAACGAAATTACATTTACATAATACTTTTACGATATGTTTTGTCACTCTAAGTTGCAGATGGATAAACGTATATGAGACAGTGAGCAATGGTTTTGCACCACTAGTTTTAACTTGCTCCGTTCGTATGTATGAATGTGTATGTGTAGTTAGTATGTATGTGTAGTTAGTATGACAAAATGGTACCATTTTACGAAAATCTACACCAACGACAGCGAAATGGGAGTATGTAAGTATTTATGTTGTCCTTCCTTTTCCTTTCGTTTCAAAACTCGTAATAGATTTTTCGGTCACTTCCAGTTTTCAATCGAGCTGTAATTTTACAGATGTGTAGTTTGCAATACAATAGATGATTTTACACGAAAATCCATTTACCGTAAGATGTACCATTCTACGAAAATCGATCCCTGAACTGGTGAAATGGGCGTATGTATTCGTGCTATAACTCGTGTTACCTGGAGCAACTTCAACCAAACTAGATAGACGACTAACTTTATGACAACAAACATTGTGGGGATAAGATTCTTTCAAACCCTAGGAACGGGCTGGGAAGGGGGTGGCATGTAAAAATTNTAACATCGTTTAAGAAGGAAAATATGGCGCTTGTAGTGGAAAAGGATTTCCTAAAACCGTGTTGATCGTCAGAGAGAATGTTATATTTTGATAAAAAATCTAGAAGACGCTTATAGAACAATTTTTCTAGGATTTTTGAGAAAGTGGGTAGTAGAGATATTGGTCGGTAATTTTCAATATTAAGTTTGTTTCCTTTGGAAAGATTGGAATTCATAATTTTCGGTGCCGTTGAGATGGATACGGGCGTCCACAATAAGTTCACAATTAGCCCACAGGGAAGATATTATGACCCTAGCACCCATGAGGTAGATGGTGGGAATACGGCATCAGGTAAAAATAATATTTAAAAAACCCACCGATATTGAAGTTCAATACATCTTTTTTTGGTATCGTTGCATGGAAGAGTGTTTCTCTCAATACCACTTACACCCAGACCCTCTATGAGTGATATATCCAATGGTATAGGGCTGAGAAAGGGTCGAAATGTAAATATAATCGAAAATGGCAGATATTAGTTTTGAAATCATAGTTTTCGGGACCTCTGAAACCAGTAATAATATTCCCGATGATACGTATGTCCACGATCAGCCACTATACACCCCGTGCATCACTTGGGAAGGGAATGAAAAATAAAATTTTCAGTAGTTTTCTTCAGAAATTTAAAAGTTGTTTTAGTTCTTTTGTTTGAGACCTTAAGTTTATACAACTGATATTTCAAATCTTAAAAATATCTATGTTTATGTACCTTGATAGTTCATGCACCGATGATGACTAAGGAAGAGGCTTTTCTTACAGTTCGACTTCTTTCATTATCAATTGTCCTGAACATGATTATTTTTTAGCACAATATTTTTAAAATAAAAGCTTGTTTTAGAAAAAGGATTTTTTTCACGTTTATTTTATTAACGTATTAGATTGAATTTCTGGAATTTTCCATTATTATTAAATGAGTTAAAAGTTTTCATCAATACAGAAAGTAAAATATTAAAATATTTAACATGAAATTGAATTAAAATTGCTTTCGTATTGTAGAGTCTCACTATCAAAGGGTTTTTCAAAATTTGTATTTGAAAGAGGTGAATTAGAGCGGGAAGTTTGCTTGTATCATTTATGTATTTAATGTCTGTTGGCGAGGAGAGATGTTAGGTTGCCGGGGAACTTATGGTACCAAACAGACATTTGTCTGGAGTGAGAGAAACCCCTTTCCAACTCCTCCTAGAGGAGTGCCAGACATACCGTGTGGTTTGACCTTCAACATAACTTCAACTTGGTAGTATAATTTTTCATCTAGAAACATTGAAAACTGCGGAATGAACTCAAAGCTGTCATTTTCATTTTTTTATAGTGCCACCCCGTTCTCACCCCTCTCACTCACTTAGGGACGGTAAAGATGCAATTTTTCATGGGACTTGATTTTACACTTTCACGATATCGGGATGTTACCATTCAACGTTGAAAACTGAGGTCTCCTCTCTCATATCCATAACATTTTGGATAATTTTTACATGTCATACACTTACTAAAGGTGGAACGGGTGTATAGGGGCTGTTCGTGCAGTCCCCGAGAATGTCACTACTCAACGCACTCGAAAACTACGGTATCATCACTAATATCGGACCTTTTTGACAATTTTGACGTGTCACGCAATTCATCTCAGCAACCCAAAATACTATTAACTCGACACATCGATCATTTTCGATAATTCTTACGTGTTACACCATTCCCTACTTTCACCTTTGATTTTTATAATGCATCTCAGCAACCTCGAAAACAATGGGTTTGACTCTAACACAGGTCATTTTACATTATTTTTATGTCTCGCCCTTCTCACCATCAGCTCGATGGTTACCGTACCATGTGAATTAAACTTGAACGTCATGGTATTGACAGATTATTCACTTCAGAAATCCTGTAAACTATTTATTCGATGAAAATCGGTCCTTTTAAATTATATTTTTCGTTTCATCTCGTTTCCACCCCTTTTAGTGAGCAAAGGAGCCTGTTATTTCCCATGGAGACTGATTAAAGACTTATACGATATGAGGAGGGACACCTTTCATCTCAGCGACGCAAAAATTCGTGAACCTATCATGTATATTAATTTTCGCTAATTTTGGGGGCACCTCCTCCCCTAGGTTTGGTAGGGTGTACGACGGTTGATCATGAACGTATGCGAAATCGGGAATATCACTATTCATTTTAGTGACCCCGAAAGTAATGAATTCAACACCAATATCGGTCATTTTCGCTTATTTTTACATTTCATCGCCTTCCCACTCCATATCCAGGGAGAACTAGAGGTGTCTTACTACCCACGGAAGCTGAATTTTGTCTTACACTATATCAGTATGTCACTGTTGAACTCAGTGATGCCGAAAATTGAGAATTGGTCACTGATATGTCATATTCGATAATTTTTTAATATCATCCCCTTCCGTAGGGGTATATAATGGTTGAACGTTACTACTAGTTTCAGCGGCCCCGAAAATTATGGTATCAACACAAAAGCAGTCATTTTCGATAATTTTTATATTTTCTCCCTCTCACCCCAACGCGAAGAGTGTATGTTCGCTCATAGGGGGTGTTCGTAAACTTAAGCGGCATAGGTAGTGTTGCTCTTCGCTTCAGCATGTTCAAAAATGTATTCATCACCAATATCGGTAATTTCTGATTATTTTTACAATCACTCCCTTTTCACCCTTCCCTAGGGGTGTAAGTACTGTCTTACCCCCCCACAATGCTTGTTGTCAGTCATCGGTGTTCCAAGTTTTGTTGAAATTGCTTGTCATTCGAGAGTTAAGGTGCGCTATATACACATACAACCAATGTTATATATGTAGATAGATCGTGCGCAGATAAGAAGGGTCAAGGGACCCCCCCCCCCCCACCTAAAACCCATAGAGCATAGTTTCTAGTCGCGCATAAGCGTTTATGATTTTCAAGAAGGTTGACGCATTTGAACAATTTTTAATCAATAATTAGTACTGCAGTTTATTTTGTATTACGATTTAACAACGCACATGCCATACCCAGTTCGATTGTAGTGGCGGCGCTGGTGGTGCCATTAACCATTGTGAGAGTGGGTGTTGATGTGAATTACAGACGATACGCTCGTGGGAAGAAAGTCGTCTTTGGACGTCCATAAGTTACGAATGGTGATTGTGTTTTAGCGCAGG
>NNCF01128577.1:679747-693973 GCA_002313205.1 Laupala kohalensis | reverse complement strand
CCCCCTCGAGTATCAATTTAAGAATTATTATTAAACGAAAAAAGAACTAACTGTACCAAATCAAAACTACATAGAGCATAATTTTATAATCAAAATTGTTTTATAGACATAAATGAAGGTTATGCAAATTCTCCGACTTCGAGTAAACTATTATTCTCTGCAATTTTTGACGAACCCACGTTCCAGCCACGAATTTTTCGCTCTACCTAGGTCTCTGTAAATCTCACAACGTAAACAGAAATATCAGCTTACAATCATTCGGTCCTCTCAACTTGCATAACTCTTACATATTGAGACGTTATCAAGAATATTTCTCATCCATCCAAATAAATTATAACATTTTAGTACCCTCGTGTGGGGTTCTTCTCGCGTAGAACTCTCATGTACAATTCATAGGGCCGATTTTCCATTAGAGGAGGTTTTTCTTAATATGTTTGTGTTTCCATGCTGCTCTATTGCTAGATGGTTTGTCATTCAAGGTTAAATATAATTACTTAATTCAATTATTAGTAGTCCTTGTAGCGTTAGCATGAATGATTGTGTACTCACACGAAAAATCCGATCAAATTCGTGATAAAATATATTAAGATACGTAATTAAAGAGTACCTAATCTGCTCTCTTCCTGAATAATGTCTGTGAGCGTATTTATTACTATTTAAAAATAACACGATTTAAATGCTGTTTCAACGGAAACATTAGCTGCTATCTGTGGGTTGTTCCAAATTTCATGTTTCTTCCAAAGACCGATATGTCATCAAATCAAATCAAGAATAAATTGAAGCTTGATTTATTAAGTGTTTTTATTTAAAACCCAGACTTCAATATTCAGACTATTTTTCAGACACTTAGAGTTAGTGCTTTGGAATATTGTTATCGAGAAATTGGATTTTTTAGTCATATAATCTTGCCTAGAAAATTTAAGTAGCATGCTTCGATTAAAATTGCAAAAGAGGTAAATTTTTCAATATTTTTTTCATGTTACGGCAATTTTGAATATTTTTGGTTTAAATGAATTTTTGCCCACTCGGCTAAAGCCAGTGTCTCAGGAATTAACTATGCATTCAAATTTTGGGTTCAACAGAGAGGAACAGTCTCAGTCGCATACAGCACTAGTACTTAATTTTTCAAAATCTGCAGTTTCAGTGCCATTTTTCACAAGTAATTTTGTTCTTGTCCTTGAAAAATTAAATGTTTCCATACCTTAAAAAGGTGTATACAATCTTTAATCTGAATAAATGTTTTGCATTTATCAGTCCCGTTGCACAAAAATTTTTAAATAACCTCTAAAGTAATTTGTTACTGTACCGAACCACATATTAATTAACACTTAAATGACCTAAACGTACAATTTGCTTTAGAAATTTCAATTTTTTCTGAGGTTGGAATGGTTTTTGGAAAGTACTATGCCCTAGACTATATTCTTTTGCCATGATCCCCCCTAAAATATTAGTCTGTATCCGCCCTTGAGATAGATAGAAAATGGTGGAAGAATTTAATTTATAGACTTATATTATTGTTTTATTAATATTCTTTAAAAAAGTTAACATTAAAATTATAAAAAATGTATAAGAAAAATGAAAATTTTCCATGAATCTGAGCATTAGAAATGTAACAGTAGAAATAAATCGCTTTTATAAATGCCTCATGCATGAAAATAATATTTTAACCATAGTAAACACTCTAAAATTGTATCTACTTAAAGTTCATGAAACTTCATTATTTGTGAAAATGCTCAATACTAGCTCTGTTCTTCAATACTATCCTGTCCATTGCATAATGTCCAAAACTACTATTGGTCATTTTGAAAATGTTCAGAACTTGTATTGGTCATTTTGAAAATGCTTAAATCTGGTTCTGGCAAAAACACATCTGCCAAAACTGGTTTTGGTTGCTTTTTCCGTCCAATGGTAGAATTCAGTAACAAATAAATGGACCCAGAAACTCAAACACCTCATTGCTGAAAATTTAGAAATGCAGTTAATTTTTAAAACAGATGATGAATAGTACATTTTGAAGACAAAATTAAATTGAATCCATTCATTCCTTGTACAACTGACATAACATTCCTCCCATTTAAAAAATGAAATACATAAAATATAAAAAAACTGTCAATAAACGGGAAAGAGAGAATATATTTAATAAACCTTATGCTAAGTAATTATCCTTTAATTATGAACTCACCAGACCAAAACAGCAAAAACTGAGCATCAAATATAACATTATATCATCAACGAATCAATACATATAACATAAGATCTTAGTTCTGCACATACATTAATTTATACCATTCCTTTTTCAACATTTAGAAGTGGGACCTGAGACACACCCCAGACAGGAGATAAGTGAACCAGGTGGCACACTATTCAGTGTGCGCTTAATTACCATACCTACATGTTAAGGTTCGTCATGCATATATTTCTTGTGTGTACCCTATACATCTCAGGTCTTCCGGGATTTAGGTCTGGGTGGAAATGGTGTACAGTTCTCCCATATCTTCTCCATGTGTAGGGTACACTGAAGAAATGTATGCATTTAGAATTGGATTTGTTGCACTCTGAGAAATCATACCTAGAAAAGATTTCATGGGGTTTAATGGAATTCTAAAATAATTCTTCAAACATGCTTCATTTGATTTGGAACATGTATATTGGAATAAGTACTTCATTCATAAAATTGACAGGTAAAATTTCATTTAAAATAGTGACATTTTGAGGATCAATAACAATAACTTACTTTGTGTCATGATGTTATAGATGTACTGATGTATGATACTGATGTACAACACCTTTATGTCCTCTTTTCATTACAATCTACGTATTTAGCATTACCCTTTCAAATGTCCTCGGTCATTGCTGTCAGATCAAAGGAAATGAGTAAATATTTAAGGGAATGGACTAGTATAAACCATATTATGGGAAGTTTATATCTAGCTCAGTAAACTCAAAATTTTGGGAGAGATAAAAAATACAAAACAAATTGTCTGTATTGTCTTAAACCTTATAGAATCAAAAATGCTTAATTAATCCTTGTAATGATGTTATCAGACATTGGAAATTACCTGACAAAATTCTTGCAGTTTGGCCAAATTCTTTATTATTACTTTGTCGAACAAACAAACGTTACCTTCATCACAAATGTTACATTCAGTAACAAACCTTACCCCCATCAGGGCTATACAAAAAAGAAAACAATTTAGGGCTATTTCAACATTCATAACCAAATCTACAATTGATAATACTATCCACTACACCAAATTAGACAACCCTATACATGTAAGACTGTATAAACTTTACTAAGGTATGTAGTTTTCTTCACTAATGCTAAAAAGTTTTTTATATAATTTTGGTAAACGTGTTTGGGGTTGTGGAGTGTTGGATAGTATTATCAATTATAGGTTTGATTTTGAATATTGAAATAGCCCTAAATTGGTTTCTGTTTTGTATAGCCCTGATGAAGGTAATGTTCATTACCAAAACATCGGCAAAGTAATAAGAAAGAATTTGGCCAAACTGCAAGAATTTTGTCTGTTAATTAATCCCATTCAAGTGCACTTCTTCGAATTTAATGTAGCAGACTTTCATAATTTTTCCTTTGACGTTTTCTTTTCCAATTATTGACTAATGTAAAAATAAAATGTTTTTAGATTAATAGCATTAAAAATTTGGAATAGATACAGATTTGGCCCCTGAACAAAAGAAAATTAAGAATCGTGAGATTGAATGGGTTACTGTAAAATCACAAAGGAGACCTCTCCACAGGTCAACACAAATCAGGTTATGACCTCTACATAAAAAAATTTCTCTTCTAACAAAGCAATTTTGTGTATAAGTACAACTCAAGTGTGGTAAAAAATGGAAAGTGTTCTGCTTTTCCCTCATGATGCACAAAAAAATGGTATTTTCTTTCATATCACCATCTAACAGTCATCCTTCAAGATATACATACCTTCAGAGTATTGTGGTCATGTTAATTTTTCATACGGCAAACATTTTTAGACTATTTCCATTAAAAAGGAAGTATGTGAAGTACTATAATGAAACATTCTTATTCCTTATCTTACTCTTCAGTAAAATATGTTTACTGGATCCCTTCAACTGGCATCATTAGTGAAGTGAATCTTTCAAGACAGCATTTTACATTACGACAAAATATTATTTTACATTTAGGTATGAGTAATAAAACAGTATAAGGATCATGCAAAAAAGATGTATACAGACAGAATATAAGCAGACTGGATAGCCAAAAGAAATATCACATCAGTATAAATATCTCGATTTAGTTTAATACTTAGTTGATCTTAATGTTTAATTCTGAATTCTAAATTTAGGGATTTCCTCAAACATCTTTATGGCCTATCAGAATATCATACGCCATCCTCAACTATCCTCACAAAAAACCACAATGTTGAGCAAAACTTTGAAAATATGAAATAATTAGAACACATCAGCAAACAACATAACAACAAAACTATGTCAGGAGTCATTCCCTTTTATGTTTTAAGAGGAGTATATTTTATTTATAAAGATATTTATACAGACTCCAGTTGCAGGAGCCCATGTTTACAGTAAATAAATTGATGAAATACATTTAGGAACTTAGGAAAATCCATTTTCATTTCATACGCAGTTTGTACTGTTTTTTGACAATAAATTTATATTTATATCATATCCCTAAACATTTAAATAATAAAGGGAAAATAACGAAACAATTCATATTTTCAATGAAGACAAACATGTAATCAAATATAACAAATAACTTATTTAACCTTCTCTCATTTCCATTCCGTTGTCAAAAGCCTTACCTTTGAAAATTAATAAAAATTAAACTTAAATACGGATAAAAAAGTGGTGGATGGGACGATCCCCCTGCCAGAACTTTAACTTTACTTTGTAAAATACATAAAGGAGTATGTTCCAACTCATTAAATATTTTTTAAATTTGATTTACAATATCTAGAACCCTGTTCCTAGTTAATGTAACCAGGATTCACATTACTTGTCACATTCTTTCCACTGCATTTCATCCCATATGGCAGATGATTTTTATGTGCAGTGCAATGTTAATGTATACAGAAGTGTGTTTCAAAAGAGCCAAGCAAATGCAAGTACAAGACTTAAAACAAAATAAATACTTCCATTGCCATAAATGTAAGATCAATTGCTCAATCTGTTCCAATCTAGTAGTAGGGCAAGGGGAGGAATGAGAACACAACTCTTTGCTAGTTCACTACTACAATTTTCATCTCTACAGACCTAATAAATATTGCAAATTAAAACATTAAAAATCACCTCACCAAAACAACCGATCAATAAGAATATTAAGCCTTCACTAATGTATGTAACAAACACTATTAATTGTAAGAAGTGGAATACACCATCCAAAGCCTCAACAAAGAGAAATTTGTGTTAACTTATATATTTATCTGAAATAGAATATATTAGATATTGTTTGTGGGAGGGGACCTGGTTCTGTCTCTGTATATAGTTCTCATCAAAAAATTCAAATTCACCGCAAAAAAAAATTCTCCTAGTAAAGTTTATGATAAAATCATTTAATACCTGTTAACCTCAGCACATAAAGCCATTAAACCATAAGTATGCATTTGTATTGGTTTATTAGTTACATTTTCTCTATCACTATCAATGAAAGCAAATCCATTTCAAGAGAAACATCCACAATGTGTAACAAAAATTTTAGCTAATTAATTTGGAATATTTTAGGTAGAGTAATTAACGATCATTAAGACTGCAATCTTGAATAGTTTTGTTGGATGAGCCATATTTACACATTACACAGTTCAGTGGCTTCGATTCACAACATAGCAGCAAGGTTGCTAACCTTCATAAGGAGAGTTCAGGTAAATGTTATTTACTCAACTTCATCATTAGCCGTCCTATAATCAAAATTGACAGCACCTCAGAAGTATAATAAATCATTTCAAATACAATATTCTACATTTGTTAACTTAATAGAAATCAACAGGTACACAATATCTTGGTATATAATGATAACTGATAAATTTGACTAAATAAGATATTAAGGGCAACAAGGATTCCATTAAGAAGAATAACATGTTTTCAACAAATATTTAATTATTATGATATTCAAAACCTAATGCTACATGTTACTTACATAAACAATTATTTTACTTATGGGCTACTAGTGTTTCTAACTGCTTCACAATATCATCTGCTTTTAAATCAGTAAGTGGAACACTGCTCTCCTTGCCCTGAGCTAAAGAAAAAAGGACGGTTATATCATTTATATATTTAAAATATCATTTCCATGAGTACTTACATTCAACTTACCATATCTTGCATACATCCTCGGCTGAACACCACTGCATTCGCGTATCAAAATGGGGAATTTAGGATTGGCTTTTTTAATATCAACGTAATAGTTTTCAATAAAATCTCTGGAAACAGAAAAAATCAAAATCAATGTTAAAACCGAATATAACGAATGTCAAAAATTACTTCTCCAATCGTTCTACGAGTAATTCTCTAACCTTACTCCTTTGCTCTGACTCGATTTTTGGCATAAATGAATTCGTAATTCTTTGAGGTAACTCCCAAATTTCACTGCGCGAGCAGCCATATTCAACAGACACCCGTAGACAGGTGAAACGTATAAACGAGTGGTCTAAAGAAGCTGACTCTAACCTGACCCACGGCAGACCAGCTGATACGCAGCGCGAATAAACATAAAGTGCTCTGAGACGTCTGAGGCGACGACCGAGTCACAGGGACCCGTTTCGTCGAGATTGTTTTGTATTCTATATCGCAAGCTAGGCCAAGAACCGGTACCACACTACACCGCTATTTGGGATGGTGAAGTAAGAATAGCTACTCGAGTGTCCGTGCTCGGTGTAAAATCTTTCTAAATTACCATTGCAACAAATTATAAAATTCACCCCTTTTCCTTCGGGCGGAGGCGGATTCTTATCACAAGGCTCGAGTCTAATGAAAATAACTTGTTTGTTTTTCTCGAATGTGACTTAAACAATTAATTTTGGGAAAAATAAATTGGTGACAGTACGTATCAGTTTTGTTAAATAACTTATATTAAAAATATTTCATCTGCCCCTTCTTTAAGCCTTGGTCGGAATTGAAAAGATATTGTCTTGCTCGCTTTCGGAGAGAAAATTCAGGGTCGAATCTGAGGAGGGGAATGGGGTGCACCGGGCGCCGGGTGATGGGGGCGCCAAACGATGGGCAATGCTGTAAAATGGGAGCTCCAAATAATGTTTTTCTTTTAAAAATACATCGCTCTCTTCAACCATCGAAACAAAAAGAGTTATTATTGACTCTTTTAGAGACGCTCGAATGGTCATTTACGATAAAAGAAATACACCATGTTGCGGTCATTAACGTCCCGAACTTAATTACAATCGAGATTTTCAGTAATCATACGAAATTTTGAGTAATTAGCAGTGAAGTTTGCGAAAAACTTCCAGAGTGTCAACGTAGTTTCTAATTTGTTCGACATAAAACGAAATATTGCTGTTTGGTATTGTTTTTCTTATTCTTGAGCAGATTTTAAAATTATCCATAAAACGTTTTTGCTTGTAAAACACATTATCTGTCATATTAGAGTAAGTATATTCTTTAAATGAGCGTAGCGACGAGCGATAAGATGACTAGGGTCGGCAATTGTTGAGATCTCGTTGGCAAACAAGCAAACAAACAAGCAAACAAACTAACTAACGGGGTCTTCGGATACTACTGATATATCATTACATGATCACGATATACCAATATATTGGTATTATTTCAAAGTTGCCTGGCGTGGCAGCTAGAAATTGCTTGCGTAAAAGGGTCCGTATGTTGTTTGTTCTGTCCGGTGTTGTTTCTTCAGCAACAGTATTAAATTTTTCCTGAGGTGGAGAACTCCTGTCTCCTGAGCTCCCCCCTCCTGCGTGCACCACTGAGGCTGAGTCTATAAAAAGATTTAAACTATTTTAAGAAGTAGAGCCTTTGGGCCAAAATGTTTATAGTTCTATTTATTGTTTATATTACATAAGAAACTACTTCTTCTTGGCTTATATTGCATCAAGCCAGGGATGAGTGTGTTAAGAACAATGTAAAACAAATAGGCTTAATGAACGTGGATGCGGAAGAAAACCAAAGTACGTATAATTGTTTCAGAGTCTATTGATGAGGATAATATTTTGTCAGGTAATATCGATATCAAGTGTACACTGACTAAAAGAAGAGGAAAATAAAGAAAATACCGGGGTAAACATTAAAAGATGATTAATCAAATCTCACTCAGAGGATCGTTTTAAGAAATAACTTTTTCAAATTATCGGCTGAATTGCTAATGAACCTGCAGGTATGACCTGCAGATACGATTCACTTAAAGAGATTGATAAGTTCAGTTCATTGTCGCACGCTAGATGTTAACAGTTTGAAAAGTGAGATTTTTTATAAGAGCAAGCTGAGATAAGGGAATCCAAACATGGGTAACTTTAACAATTTTTCTATCACTTCCAGTATCTGTAGCAACTGAAGGAAGTAAATTGAAACAAATTTCTGGAAATTGAAATTTCTTACGAAGTACTATGAAACACAAAGACTTTCTAAATAAACAATTATTTCCATTGAACATCAAAGTGCCTCTTTGATTTGTTTTGATAAGATCATTAACACATTTGCAGCAAAGAAAGCTCGAAAGATATGATTTTAATGGTTTGAATTGAATGTCTACTTGCATTATACTTACTAACAATTGTTTCGCTTAGAATTAATTGTTTATGGTTAAGATAGTAGCATTAAAATATTAACCGTTATTTATTTTTAATATTACCTAAATTATCTATTACATAGAAAGTTGATTTATTCTCGATCATTTTTTCTCACCTTAACAGAATTTACATTAAAAGAACACCAAATGTCTAAATGAAACGTTTGTGTCCTTGCGGCAAACAAAAAAGGATCCCAAGATATGTGAAAGTTGGTTAAGTTTTTCCTCCTCTTCCCAAAATCTTTCTGGTTTAGTTGTCCCAAACACTAATACTTTAACATATAATCCCTCAACAAAATCTCAGATTTTTGCGGAAATGCTGTCTGATAGATTCCAACATCCAACTATACCAAATTTACCTTCTGTAATTTCTCCCTCGTCTAATGACATAGGCATGACTACCTCCACCCATGAGACATGGAATTTTATACGACAAACTAATCCACGAAAAGCAGCTCGTCCTGATGGAATCCTTGGATCTCAGCTAAAAAACTCTCCGAAATATCTTGCTAATGTTCTTTCCTGTATTTCCAACTATTGCATTTCTCTATCGTATTTCCCATCTTCCTGGAAAATTGCGAAAATTATTCATCTTCCAAAATCTAATAAAAATTCTAAATATCTAGAAAACTATCGCCCCATTAGCATTCTTTCTGTTCTTGGAAAACTTTTCGAAAAAAATATAATTGTTAAATTAAATAAATTTCTATTCAAACACAAAATTATAAACAAAACCAATTTGGCTTTAAAGAGGGAGTTTCGACTGAAACGCAAGCTCTTCGTTTGGCTCTGGAAATTTCATCAACTTTCAATTTTAAATGTTCTCTTCCTGCTATTTTTTTGACTTTAGCTTTGCTTTTGACAAAGTTCATCACGACCTTATTTTACGTAAAACTCATTCTTTCCTTCCCCCTTCATTTCATAATCTATTACATAGTTTTCTTTTAAATCGAAAATTATTTGTTTGCTATAATGGAAAAAAAATCTTCAATATTCAACATCAACGCCGGGGTTCCCCAGACAAGTGTTTGGTCGCCAACACTTCTTTCGCTGTTCATCAGTGACATTCCTTCGACCCCCAAGACCACACGATATAAAACGCTGACGGCATAGCTCTGACCGTGAAATGAAGAGGACTCAAGAAAGCTTTACAAATATTACAAACTGCGACTAATGACTTAATTGACTGGACATTGCAGAATGGAATTACAATAAAGACGGACAAATCTCAATCAATCATTTTTACCTGGAAGACTTCTCTAAAAGAACCACCTTTGACTGTAAATAGTACTCCTATACCCTGGCAAGACAATGTGAAGTATCTTCGACTGAACTTTGACACTAGACATTTATGGACTAAACACAATTATCGAAAAAGAAAACCGCATTCTTCCTCTTCTCCATCACTATTTTCTTGACACGGACATAAAACGTTTACTATATAACGCATGTATCCGTAGTGCGGCTCTTTATGGTTGCGAAGTGTGGTCGTCTTCCCATCCCTCAAATCAGGAGCCTCTCCAACTGACCGAAAATTGCGCACTGCGAATACTCACTAACACATCACGATTCGTTAGTAATTTACAACCTCGACAAAGACATAATATAATTCCTCTTATGACTCATCCATTCGACAGCTAATGATAGACTTACTAAATTACTCTCTGAGACTCCTGACTTATTTATACGATATAAACAATACGCGCAATGGACAATACGTACACAAAAACGAATGCCTACAGACGTTCTTCAACTCCCTCCACCTTATCCCCCATGATATTCCCATTCTCCGAAATTTTCATATTTTTATTTTTACTCTTCCATAATTTTGTTCCTGGGATGACTTAAAAACTATTGCCTCAAAAGATTTGTGTATATTACAAAATGTCAATTGTGTATTGTATATTCTCTTAATATTTTATTTTACTTAACTTTTTTTTCATCTCATTGTTTTATTTCATATTATTGTATTTATAAGGTTATTTTGTGTGTATTAATATTGTTGTTCGTTATTTAATTGTATGGAAAATTTATAAAGTTTACTTCACTATTTAAAATATTTGTGATTGTACATTCATTGATCAAATGAGACTGTAATGTTTGATTGGAAGAAAAAAATAAAAATAAATGGGAGACAAAGGGAAAACTCTAGGTTACAATGCCTTGTGGGTGAAATTACAAAGCAAATTTAATCTTATTTCGGCTTACATTCTTATAATTTTTATTCTGATAATTATTATCTAACTTCCCTGAAAGTCAAAATGGTATCAGAAGCCATAGTTAGAGTGCCGACAATTTAATGTACGCGTGTGCCGGCTGCTACTAACCCGAAGACTATTTTCTGAGTTTTTTTTTCTGTCATTGCAGGATAAAATAAGCATAATTTCTTACGTGTAATTTTCTTGTGAACCACTTTCTATATAGTGCGGAATAAGATGTGTTATTTTGATTCCGATAGTGAGTCAATGTTTCTAGAAAGAACCCCCACTATCTCTCTCGCCAACCAATGGGTACTACTCAAGTTCATGCGTGCAGATAAAACGTTCGCACTGCAGTACCTTCCTTCCTCCATGTTGTTGCTGCACTGCATGTTTGTTGAACAATTATAACATGTGCCATTTCAGGTATGTTATAAATACTATCATTCATAGTTGCAAAATCTCGATGCGTTAACACTCTTGAACTGGTTATTTCGTATGGAATTTCATCCACCTCCGTAATCACTAACTTGCTAATTCTAGTATAAGGTTTTAGGTAACCACTATTTTGTGCTAGATCACTGCAGTTTAGATTTGTCGATAGTTTCTCATTTTCTGTGATTTAGGACTGTGATTTTTTGCATGGAACAGGCAAAAAATCATCGCGCAGAAAGATGCAAAGCACAGGGGTCCCTGGATGCTGAATATATCAAAATATTGCAGAGCTATACCGCCTAATATTTCTAAGTATTTACTTGCAAACGGTGAAAAACTTTTAAAAAGTTACAGCATTCTTGTGCCTATCTTGAAAATTTTACAATCTAGATACAATCACATTGAAGGCAATCCAGATTTAAATTCTAAATTGTGATTAAGTAGCACATTTTAAGGAAAGGATTAGCAAAAAGTAAAAAAAAAATGTACGTATATTAAGAACTAATTTCGTGGCTTCATTAAAGAGTTTTTTGCTGGAAGTGATTCTGGTCTGACCGTGATTCTTTTATCATAATAATAATAATAATAAATTTATTGTCAAAAAACAGTACAGTGCGTATGACCACGTGGAGGACAATAAACTAATTTACTCTCCGGAAGCAAGCAAGGGACCATCCCATCAAATCCGATCAAGGGCCCTAAGGCAGAGGCGGATTCAAAAATTTCAGCAAAAGTTCCTAGATAAGATAAAAAGTTAGCTGCGAGTTATAATACATATATAATGTCAATATGTTTGTAATTTAACGCAAATATGTTTGTAAATTTACATGTACAAGTTATTATCGAACTATAGATTATTCTGAGTATAGTGTTTAAAAATCATAAGAGTTGAAAAAACACTAAATTCACGATTTATTGTTACAATAAACACGCCCCTAGACAAAGCCTAGAGAACCTGTATAAGAAATCCGCCTCTACCCGAAGGAAAAACGGAGAAAAACCCGGGCCAGGATGGGGCTACAGAATTAATGTACACAACCGTGCCAAAGTTGAGTACACATAAAACTAAATTAATATGAGCCATACGGCAACACAATCATGCAAGAAAATAGTTTTTGAAATTGTTATAAGTTATTTAAAAAGTGCTACAGCAATGGCGTGATAAAGTACAAGACGAATTTAACTTTTATTAAAATCAATAAATTCTTTTACAGTGTAGAAGCACTGGTGCAGGAGGTAGTTTTTAACCGCGGATTTGAAGATATTCAATTTCATAATGTCTTTTATATTCTTGGGCAGGGAATTATATAGAACGATTCCCGAATGATAAGGTCCTTTTTGGCAAAGAGTGGTTGACACTCTAGGGCGATGAATATTATTACTATTGCGAGTATTGTGTTCGTGAACGAGACTGTTTCGTATAAAGCAAGGGTGGCACTTCAGTAATTCGGTCTTAACAAACACGACCGTTTCATAAATATAAATGCAGGGAAGTGTTAAGATATTTAATTCCTTGAATAAAGGTTTACAAGAGTTTCGGGGGTGAGATTTACAAATTATCCGAACTATCCTCTTCTGAATTCTGAAAGTTTGAATACTCTGACCGGAATTACCCCAGAAGGTAATGCCGTAACGTAAATGGGAGTAAACGTTTGCAAAATATACGCAACGGGAAATACGTGGACTAACTGCGTTAACTAAGTTTCGGAATGCGTAACACAATTTGCTTAATTGGGAATTAAGATTGTCAACGTTACAATTCCATTTGAGGTTGTCTTGAAATGGAGACCTAAGAATTCTGTATTCGTAACAGTTTTTAATTGTGTTCCGTTTAAAGAAAGAGAAACCTGGGGTAAAGATTTTGTGATACTATTGTGAAATGACATAGACACTGTTTTGTCAGTGTTTACAATGAGACGATTTGCATGGAACCAAGTCGAAAGGTTAGACAAAACTTTTTGAGTATTGGCGTGTTTACATAGTAAATTAGTGTCATCAGCAAAAAGAACCATTTTGCAATCAGATGTGGATGATGACATGCAATAAAAAGAGTATAGGGCCGAGAATTGATCCTTGGGCTACTCCGCAAGTAAGTGGCTTTGTTTCTGAAAGAAAACGCTCAAGTATTTTATTTTTAGTATAGGATATTTCGACCTGTTGATATATATCCTTTAAATAATAAGTTAGCCATTGATGTGGAAGTCCACGAATGCCTAAAGAATGCAATTTGGTAAGGAGAATTCCGTGATCGATGACATCGAATGCTTTGGATAAGTCAAGAAAAACACCCTGAGGATTTTCTCCACTGTCTAGAGATGTGGTAACATCGTTTAAGAAGGAAAATATGGCGCTTGTAGTGGAAAAGGATTTCCTAAAACCGTGTTGATCGTCAGAGAGAATGTTATATTTTGATAAAAAATCTAGAAGACGCTTATAGAACAATTTTTCTAGGATTTTTGAGAAAGTGGGTAGTAGAGATATTGGTCGGTAATTTCCAATATTAAGTTTGTTTCCTTTCTTGTGTAAAGGTTTCATTTTAGCTCTCTTAAATATTTTAGGAAACACCCCTTCCGATAAAGCACTATTAAAAATATTTATGAGTGGATTTAATATAGCATGGGACGAAAATTTAACAATAAACTCAGGTATATCATCTACGCCTGTTGAAAATTTGTTTTTTAATGAGCTGATGATTCTCATGACTTCACTGGTGTTAGTTTCGGAAGTGAACATAGAATTGGATACGTGGGTGGATATAATTGGAGGACATTGATTTGGATATATTAAGTTCGTTATTTTACCAACTTCTGAGAAGTGAGAATAAAACAAATTTGCGATGTCCTGAGG
>NNCF01128577.1:661008-679741 GCA_002313205.1 Laupala kohalensis | reverse complement strand
AAGTGAGAATTAAACAAATTTGCGATGTCGTGAGGATTTGTTACGATTTTGCCATCGTTTAGTAAAGAAACATTTTCTTCGCGGTTTTCAGAAGTTGACGTGTAATTTTTAACATTATTCCACATGGCTTTCATCCGTTTGTTCGATTTTAGTATATTCCTGTCGTTTTCCATTACTTTAGCTGCATGGACTACTTTTCGAAGAATAGTCTTATATTTACGAAAATAATTATGGAATTCGGGTGGTTGGTTATAGCGTTTTGAAAGATAATATAAACGGCGTTTGTTTTTTGAAGAAATCCTTATCCCTTGGGTGATCCATCTATTGTATTTCTTTGTGTTAATTAACTTGCGTTTTATGGGAAAGCTAGAGTTGTAATGTTTTAGGAATATTGAGATAAATACATTGAATTTGTCGTCGGTGTTTTGGCAATTGTAAACATCTTTCCATGTTTCTTCACGCAAATAATTTATAAATATGGATTTATTTATGTCATTAAACTCTCTTGTAAATTTGTAAAGGATTTTAAGCGGTTTTAGTTTATTATTAATAGTCAATACTTGAGCAAGGTGATCACTGTATCCGGCGATAAACACTTCAGAGAGATACGAGATTCCATTGTTGACTATAATTTGATCTAGCAATGTTTGAGATGAGCCGGAGAGGCGAGTGGGGTCATTTATCGTAGTAATAAGGTTGAAGGAGTCGATAAGATTCTTGAATCGATTAACTGGTGAATGTGCAGAGTCGGATGTACTCAAGAAATCGATATTGAAATCACCACATATAACGATAGATTTAGTAGATTTATGTGCGATATGTTCTAAAACATTTTCGAAGTTCCGAAAAAATATGTCAAGATCTGATTGAGGAGGTCTATAAATACACAAAACAACAATACCGGTGTCGGTCAGTTCAACTGCAGAAATTTCGAACACACTATCTACGCAGAAGTTCTCGTAGCCTGTCAGTGGAGAAGATAAAATATCATTACGAACGTAGATACACGTACCTCCGTGGGGATTTTTGCCTTTAAAATTTTGCCGACAGTAAGAACTTGCTAAATAATAATTAGAAATAGCAGTATCGTTGATGTTGTTAGTTGAAAGCCAATGCTCTGTGAGGCATAGCAAATCGAATCGATTTTCGTGTACCAGAATTTCAATGTCTGTCAATTTGTTTGAAAGGGATTGGACATTATGATGAAATATAATTATTTTATTTTCGCAAAGAGTTTGTGACTCACGAGAAATGGAATCGACGTTAGATTGTGGAGAGGAATTTGAAATTGGTACAGCTTCTAGTTCCGGATGAAGCTCGCACACAGCACCTGAACGCGATTGTCACCTTCGAGTACCACATCGTACTCCTGAGCGCAAGTTGTAACGGTGTATGGGGGCGGCAGGAGGAGTAGATGAGGACGTGCGAGATGAGGAAGCAGTAGGTGAAAGAACGGGGAAAAGAGAAGAAATGGGTGTTGAGATAGGAAGAGGAGATGGTGATGTGGTAGGAGCAGAAGGAGGAGATGAGGTAGGAGGAGGAGGAGGAGATGAGGTAGGAGCAGAAGGAGGCGATGAGGTAGGAGGAGGAGATAAGGTAGGTGCAGGATGAGGTGTAGGAGTGGGTAGTGGGGCAGGTGGATGATGTGAGGTCAGATGTGAAGCTAGAAGAGAACCGAAGTGCTGTTTCCCAGACGGTCTCAGGTGTAAACCGTGCTGGGTAAAGTCCTTGGCAGTCAGGTGTGGTTGCAAATCAAAAAATGTGATTTTTGTGTCTGCCAGGTGATGTTTTAGGGAGATGTTTGCCAGGTTAATTTCGTGGTTTATTTGTGGAACGTTGAAGCGTGGAGGCAGGCTAGAGAGCACTATGTTCGTGTGCAAGGAGGCCATTTTTAGTTTTTGTAGATGTTCAGACGCGTTGAAATGACCACCCAAGTTAATATCGTTCTGTCCACCTATGATGATTACTGTGTCCCGCTCTGTGAATTTTTTAGTGTAAGTGTCCAGTTCTAGAATAACTTCAGACAAACGAGCGTTTGGCTTAAAGAAACCGGAGACTGAGAACTGGCTAGGAAGCAATCCACGCAATACGGAGGACATCTGACGACCGTGCGAATCAGCTAGTATGAGCACGTTTGATTTCTGCTCTGACAAAGCTTGGTTTTTATGTTTTATGTCCTTACGTTCGAGCACGTGTACCTCCCACTCTCTGGTAGAAAGGGAAAAATATCACGCCTTCAAATGTAGTTGAGTTTTGTCTATTGTTGAGGAATTAACGTCTGCTGGGGAGCTGTTATGATATAGCGCCTTTTCGACCTTGACTCATCATTATTTATTATTTCATATTTGTGATGTGTTAATTAAAATGAAAATAAGTGTTCTCTGTCATTCAACTACAGTAGTCGGAAACGGGGCGGAAAAGAATGTTTCTGAACTGAATAGTTGTTATTCCCACTTTACATTAACTAAGAATGTCCTTAATTAACTATCTAATGCTCTTCCTAAACGTGCGAGGTGCTGGCGCACGTACATTTTGGTTTATCAAGAAACCTGAACGGGTGTAGTCGCTAATTTCCACTCCATGGCAACGCGTCGACAGCAAGTAACTCGTATCTGAATCTTAAAATTGACTTTTCTCAGCGAATGGGCGATCATTTGCATACAAACTCCAGGGAAATAATAAGCTTTCATCGACACATCCGATCATGTTAGTTTCCCTGATTTTTCATTGCTGCACTATTTTTATTTGAATTTTCCTTGAAACGCATCAATTTTTCTTTACTTTTGTTCAAGAATTTAAAATTTCGTGTTGCCTTCATTCGTCGCTTCGGTCAATGTCGAGTTTCATCTGGAAGTGGAGAGATGTCAGTACTGTATGTTGTTATAATATTACACTCAGTTTATTAAAGTTTTTGTTCACTGCGGTACTTTCGTGTAGGTAGTGACCTCTATGAACACTCCATTGTATAAATTGACTAAATACACGTATGAAATACAAAAGAAAAATATATGACCGCAAACGATGTTCGCGACAGTTCCTATATTGAAAAAACCAACTTCGTAGCGTTGTGGCTAGAGAGCCCAGCTGGCACCTCAAAGATCATGTTGCAATCCTCGGAATCCGGAGAACGTGCTGAATAGGTAAATTCTGCTAGTTATAAATTCTTCGCACTGCAACGGGAAAGTCGTTTGTCTGACAGAAAAAAGTTTAGGAAATAATTTGTCGGGACTTTTTGTCACTTCTTTTTTTGTAATGTTTTTTTCTCGAAAAGTGCATTTTTATCATGTTACAAGTCAAAAACCCAAAAATAAAATAATTTCAACATGTTATAACGGGTATACTATTCACCTGACAAAACACTCATAGATGTAGATTACAGGAAATTCTGTCTAGTTTCTTGCTGTAATAAGTATTTTCCTTTGAAACATGCTTGTATCCTGTAATAAGCAAGAAGACAATTAAAAACATGATTCTTTGGTAGCTGTATTTCTTTCCTGAAATATTTCGAAGTTTCAAAGTTAAACATCGTAATAAGCATCTTAAAATACATAAGGGAGCTAAGTCTCATTTTTTTCCACAACTTTCAGATAAAATTTCCAAAACGCTGCATCTAAAAATTATGTACAATCTTTTCATAATTGGTTAAAAATGTAAATTTTCTAAACACTTGGAAGGAAATATTTTTATTTAAGAAATATTTGTGGTTGTGACAGTCCTCTTAGTTGCGTCACAAGAATACATTTATTTTAAAAGAACTCATGCATGCATGCACAATATTTTCAATATCTCATTCGGTTTGAATGTTATTTTAAGTTACCATAAGAATCTTTTTTATTTATCTCATGCATAATTCAAAATAGTGAGTTTTATGTATGAACGGAGGCGGATTTGTAAGTTTGGCGTTCCTAGGCAGTAGAAAATATAGGGCCCTTTGAGAATGGATTTTATGTACATACATTTTAAATATTTATATATTACTTATATGACATATAAACAAAGTATTTGATCGGAATTTGATGGGATAGTCCCTTGCTTGCTTCTGGAGAGTAAATTAGTTTATTGTCCTCCACGTGGTCATACGCAGTTTGTACTGCTTTTTTGACAATAAATTTATTTATTTAAATAATAATTATACTTTTTGTTTATTTATTATTCTTATTTATCATAATGTATAAAGTAGTATAAACAATATAACTAACTAAAATCCTTAAAACTCTTATGACTTATCTAACTAATAATTCTTAGGGAATCTTTGCTGTTCCAACAAAAACCTTGAAAATCATATTTTAGAGAACATTAAAAAAGCATCATGTTTAAAGAACAAACATTTTCTTATTTATCTATTTGAGCTTTATCTTAGTTCGGAACTTTAACTCTGTTTTCGTCATAAAAGTATTTGTTAAACATTACATGACAAGATTTGGGTCACTTGTTGGGGAGCAGCAAATATTAAGTTGATACGTTCTTAAAAGCTTTCTACCCCTCCTTCTAGGAATTCAACTTTACAACTTCTACTATAAGATCTAATTGATTATCTTTAATATTTACTCAGAGGCTTTACTCGCTAGGCCACATGGGTGTCATCCATGTTTTGTGAGAGGGTAGGACCGGCTGGGACATGAGTTCAAATCACGGATCAAAATATAATATTAATAACACAACAAAAGTAAACATAAATTTAATATAAGAAATGCTGGAATCCAGCTAACTACAGAAAGCATTTCAATCTACTGCATTCCACACTAACATACTCTACAGTTGAGCTCAACACTACAAGAAGCAAAGATCACTCACTAATACAGATACCACTGTTACATAAATATACTACTCTACTTTCAGAGCCTGAAGGGCAATTACACAATCCGCGCTGAGGGCACGTCTTACGGAGTGTCGAACCCTGTCGACACTCTCGTTCTAAAATAAATGAATATTACGGAGCATGCCAGCAACACATGCTCCGGAGTGTACGTCACCACGTACACTGCCTGTTCCTTCGCTCGTCGGCCGCCTGCAAGAAGGGAATGTTGGAGGCGGAAGGGCTAGTCATTTTATTATGATGTCACTTTTACGGTTCTTCATTGGTTGATCAGAGCATCACGCCACTAGGGCGTGATGCTGACATCCCCGATCTCACGCCACTAGGGCGGAGGCGGCCAGCTGAAATGGCGAATCGCCTTTCCGCTGTCCAAGATGTTTCTGACGGCAGTCAAGACAATAGTCGGGACAGCGAAATAAATAAAACTTTCCACTGCTGTTTAAGTGGAACCGTAACAAAGTAAATTATGTAATTATATACTTGTCTGTTACAATAATGCGCGTAAACTTTGTCATTAGCTACTTTAGATTTCAGTGCTTTTTAATCTCGAGCCATTTTTATAGAAGGAAATATAAGGACACGCCTACGAAATTAACGTGTGACTTATCTTGATCGAGATTAAGGTTTTGAAAATGATGTTGATAAACCGCAAATCAAAAAACAAAATCGCCTTCATGGACGAGCCGGTCCTGGACTAAGTATTCTGTGTCATTCAACTACTCTCAGTAGCATTCTAAAATGAGTAAAATGCAGCTAAGATTGAATTATTTCTTTTATTTTTTTGTTATTGCTTATCGAATAGAAATTTTTATACAGTTTTATTTTAGAGCCATAAAATGTATGGTTCATTTCAATACTTGATTTGAGTTCATTGATTTGACAATTTACAACTATTGCGCGTGATTCAGTTATGGTGCGAGCGCATAACCTCTTACTTCTTTGGGGGACTTTAAATATTTTACGCTAAGACGTCCAATATCTGATCAACACGTAACAAATGTTTAAGTTCACAAGGAAATTTAGGGGTGTTATTTGAGGTGGACAGTTGCCCAACCCAACAGTTTTGAAATTGAATAAAATTAAATGCTCGTAGTAATTAAATTAACACAAGAGAATACTTTAAAAACTTAAAAATTTAAGGGTTTACTGTAGGTTTATTTATGTAAAACTGTAATATAAGGTATTCATGTACATAAGTCATTATTTTTTTAAATTTAATATTTTAAATTTAATATTAAATAATAATAATAATAATAATAATAAATAATTTATTATGGGTTTATGCTAAAGTGCAGTTTAAAGAAGATTTTCAAGAGAGGGATCTCAGGTCAACTAGTACGCCCCCCCCCCACAAGAAAAAAAGAATATCGTGGATCCATCCCTGTACTCCAAGTATTGATCATTACTTCGAAATTTCATTGCGTTGGTTTTACCACTTTGTTCACCATTGAAGTCTAGTACAGTCTCCACTAACTAATTGTCAATTTATAGAAAGATTTGTGTTGCTAAAAAAGCTCGGGGCGATTTTTGCTTGGTTAGTGGTGTTTTCCCTCTCATTCAATAGAACTGTGAAATATTTTTCGTCTCTTTTCCCCAAGCCCGAGGGTCCTGGAGCGATCGCTTTACCCGCCATGCCACTGTCCTACGGCGAAGTGCTGAGGTACTCCGCTCTCATTTCCCTTCTTTTTCCATCCACCCGCAGTTTTCTACCATTACTAACGATAAATTATTTATCCCAAACTATTAAGTTTTAAAGCAAGATTAGGCAAGAAACAAAAAAATATCGGTGGAATACGATTTACTTGTCACCAAATTTTATTAATTCTAACATTAAGGTTATTCGTTGATTTCCGAAATGTATGACAATAGAATGACTTAATGATTTTCCTCCTTCAACAATTACAATTCATCAAAAATGAGATAATTCAAAAATGAAAAATATCACGCCATAGCAACTATATTCTCCAACATGATTCCAAAATTTTAAAAGTTCACTTCTCCGTAAAAATTTTCGTAAGGAAAAATTTATCTAGCATGATCTTCTTCCATTATTCATGACTTTCAGGTATGAAAGCATCCAACACTTTTGTGGAGCCAGAAATCGAAAGTGAAACTAGAGGCCATGTTCGAGTTTATTGGTTTCCTCGGGACTTTTCACAATCCCGGTTTGGAGACAGAGCTACTGGTAAGTAAAATTCGTTTCCGCTACTTCAAGAGTACGAAAACGTAACGTAAAAAGTTCTAAAAAGTAAACAAGAAAGTAACGATGTATAGTCAAAATTTATCAGTATTGATCTACGTTTTGCCGCATAAAAATTCATATTTCGATTTGAAAAATGAATTTTTAAATTACTTGATATTTTATTGAAGTTATTAATGAAACGTATTACATTGTATAAAGATGCTGAACGTAATTGATGCGTATTAGGAAGCAATGCGTGTACGTTGATCGCTCTTTTGATGGCACAAAGATGTTACCAACAAGAAATCAAGATCTGCACTCCAGATGGACAAATCAGCAAAGCCACGATAAATGCTTTGGCCGAAAGCATTCTGGAAGGTATGTAAACGGTTATGATACAGATGAAAAGTGTCATAAGTTTAGGGAAGAAAGCTACTTTGCAGTAATTAATGGATGAAAGTTTATGGGTGGATATGGAAATAGTACACTGAATTTGGGAAAATATGGGGGAAATTAAAAAGAAACTTCGTAATTAGGTGTAGAGTGTAGAATTGTTTCCAATTATTAACTCTCCTCAAAATATTTCGGAGTCACGCGCTACTAAAAACTACCTCTAAAGTGTACGTATGTGGTTTTTGTCGTTTTGTCGCAAAACGGTCAGGTTTTAGAGAAAGTTATATGTATGACAAAATATGCCTAATTAAATTTCCAACACAAAAGGTAATTACCAATTTCGCGATATGTGCATTGGTTCTCGTACTGTAAGCTATTAAATCAGGGGGTAGTTTTCAAAATGACAATTTATTCATCATTTATCGACATATTCATCATTATCGCCTTTTGTCTATTAATACCTCGAAGAACCTATGTATCCGGATATAGGAATATTGTAACGATTTTTGAATGGAATAGTGTAGTAGGTAAGCAAACCCCACGTTGGAGGGTCAATTGTAACAAAACTGAATAGTGTAATGATAACCTTCAACAACAACTGAACAAATGAAGTGAATAAAGTACTGCATTATAAAATAAACAGCTTCGGATAAAATATGGAAGGCCCCATGTTATGCTAGTTATTTATAACAATTGGAATTTAGATGGTGTAGTGGGAACCATTACCTACCAGACCCACTCAGCATTCACTATAAGTCCCAATTAAATTCATGGACTGATTTAAGAAGGGCGGGGTTCTGCCCATTTATAAACATAAAATACACAAATTAAGGCATTAAGAAAACCCACGACTTCTATAAAATAGGCTTTAATAAACGAACTACGTACATCACTAAAACTAAGCCTCTACACTACTCGTGCACATAATTGCCCCAAAAACTCCCCAAAAAATAACACGTTTCAAAAATCTACTATTTCTTTTAACAATGAAATGCTGGTATAATATTCGTCCCAACATATTTGTCTTCATCCTAAATTACTGGACACTTATTAATTTACAAAACCAAGCTAAGTGTCTCTCATGATTGTCAATTACATACCGCATTCTATCAAAAGTTCTGGATAACGAAGCACGCGCTTGTGTTCTGGTAATCCACTTGTCGCTTGTGCAGGCACTGGGCGCAGCCAGTAGTGCCAAATTACCTTACTCTAAATGACAATTAAAGATGGACTGCCAGTCACCAAACCTCGTGGGCGTGCTAGGTTCTTCCGGGATCAATGACCCAGAACCTTCTCGTTGCCTCTGCTCCCCAGGCCTACAGCTGCTGGTAGATGCCGAAGGCCAGTGGACCCTAGCGTCGTCCCTCGTAAACCATTCAATGTTGACACCAGTCGACTCGAAGATATTAACGGCCTAATTAAAGTTCTTAGCCATTTTACTATTTAATGGAATTCCGTGACTCGAGTTGAACACGCACTACGAGAATCATCCGAAGAGCAGAGCCACTTAATGACTCAATGATCGTTGATTATTTTATAAGAAGCCGAGTTCAATGTTAATGAGATAACTAACTCTCAACTCGTAATTAGGATGCTCGAGCGAACTTCGTAATGACAACCGTGATCATCATCTCGACGTGGTAGTCAGAGTGATCTGATCCACTATAATGCTCTCATTGACTGCTCAATGCTAGAATGATAAGTCGGTAGCATAAGATAAAATGAGATAGCTCCTGAGCGCTTCGGCGCATCCCAATAAATAATATGCTTCCCCACCAGTTCCCATAATTGGTGAAGAAAGCCACGCCCTTTCTCAGGTCACGTGCTATTTTAGGCCGGCTCCACGTGGAGTAATTTCTATTGGTCGATTTCTAGTGACGTAGGCTAGTCCTAGGCGAATAGCAAGGTTCCCTTTTTAACGACATTGCGTATTTTTTCAGCGTCGCCACGACAGGATCTCAAGACTCCCGACCCTTTTCAGGATCTCGGTATCTCAGGACTGCGGCGTTTGTCCTCCATTGTACTAATCATGTGCGACGTTCTTTTTCCCTAACATTTAACACTTCGAAACATTCTAAAGAAACCCTGACCTCTCTGTTCCATGCGCGTTCCTTGTTTCTTGGTTAGCTTTACGTCCCGTCAATCATCACTATTGTTCGTTGTCTTCGATGGCCAAAGTCACTAACTTTCCCTTTTTTATGGCTGTGTTCGTGGTTCTAGGTTTTGTCTCGAAATAACCCAGAACCGTTCCCCCGAATTTCTGAAGCGTCCTTACCCTCGCCTTTGTTACGTTCCTGTGAAGACTATTTCTAGTTAATTTTGCCTAGTCTTCTATTGTGTTTTTCTCTTCTTTATCTTGTGCTCCACGCGAGCTACTTGTAGAACATTTTCCCCTTATGGACATTTTTATGGTCGTATTCAGACGAATATTTGAACTGTTCGCTCCCTCGACCACGTCAACGATTTCTTTTGTGCTTCAAGTGCGTTTCTCTAAAAACCCAACCTCCTCGGGTGCGCAATGGTTCATTTTAAATACTTCTTTTAATATTTCGCTTAATGCCTTTTAATTTAACGTAATGAATTAATCTTTCATTACAATATACACAACTAAACAGCTGTCTCAATACGTATTTTGGTAAAAAAAAATCGAGTCTCTCTGCGAACTATACCAAGTCCAAAACTTAACGAATTTGTCCCCATTTGTGGCCTGTTTTTCTTCCAATTTCAGTGCAATAAAAGGCTATACTCTGGGCTATTTATCTCTCCCTTGAAATGTTATAAAATATATACATTTTATCTCAAATATGGGCCATCGAAAATGAGTTGCATCCATTTCATACGCATATCACTTACGAACTAATTTGATGTGGTTAATTTTTCTTTACGAAAATATTCAGAGTAAAAAATTTAGGATAATGGCTAATGAGTATATATAAACTACAATGTGGATTCTGCCACAGATATGAGGGTACATAATTTCCTCTATGTCTCTAGAGTTGTATTTTTTACGAAATATGTAGGCCAAAACGTGATGCTAAGAATAGTTTAAATCACGAATTTCTTCATTATATATAAAATATTTTAACAAAAAGTTCAGTAGTTTGTCAATCAAAATGTGCAACCAGAATTTAGGAACCACACTACCAGTACTTTGCGCGGAAAAATTATTATTGAGGGTAATAAGAACAGCCAAGGTTACCGGTCGTATAAAAAATGCAAAAATAATAATTTTTACACCTCTCTTCATAATGTACCTGATTCGATACCTCTTACCCCCTTCAATGCTTACGTATCACAAGTTCTACCTTCCTCCTACCGTTAAGAAAAGATTTCGTTGTTTTTCGGAAAATGTGGAGAAAATACACATACACAATTGTTCGTTCCTAATTGCTCTGTGCTCTCACTGAGCGCTTGAGTACAGACAAACTAAGTTTAAAAAAAAACAATAAAACATACTTTATGGAACATTGAGTTACGTAACCCAATTTCTCTGAACCGTTATACTTCGAGTAAACATTGAGCTAATATACTGAGACAAACGAAATAGATAAATGCGCGTGGATTTAAAAGCTAAAAATTAAATAATGAAATTAAACCGCAACCAACGTAAAACGCAAGTAGCAGCGAAAGAACCGAAAACTCGAGGAACATAACTTTTTTAATGCTACACCACGTTAAAAATATTCATGAATGAAGAGTTTTAAAATTCTAAAAGTATGGTCGAATGAAATTAAATCTTCCTTTACTTATATATATTTCAAAAGCCACAATTTTCCTAAATGACTTCTTGCGAACAAATAAAATCCCGAAATGAGTTTAGAGTAACTAAAATGCCACGGTATTAAACAAATACCTTGGGGAAACCATGATTAATTCGTCAGATATGGCAAAAAAATATTTTTGAGAATACTTTCTAAGTGAACCTCTACAAAACCTAAATAACATACCGTCAAAGTTTAAAGTTTTCACATTTCACTCTTCTAAAATAAAATATAAAATAATCCAAAAATCAATTTTTAGACATTTTATTAAACAATCTTTACTCACAAAAACCGAGATGATCTCGCAATCAGTTCGTGAAATGCACAGAAAATAGCAAATATTTGAAAATACACATTTCCCCCGATTTTTCCCTTTTGTAATGGAATTTTTAAAAAACCCTTCCCAATGAACTTCTATTTTACAAATGCCGTATCTCATCCACATTTTGAGTTCTTATTTTTTGTCTCTTTGATTAATGTTCTAGACGGTCAGGACTATGCACCAACAGTTTTGCATCTTTTCTTCCATAAAAAAGAAAATATGGAAATTTGATTGTTATACATTTTTAGCAATATGTATACACAAAAACCAGAATTGATATCTCGACCAGTTGCTGATACAAGGCGAAAATAATACACCAAAATATTAGTGTGAAAGACAATGTTTCTACCCTTTTGCACCCATTAAAAACAAAAGTATCGACACCCCCAAAAACCAACTATTAGATATTTAAATTAACTTTTTTTGCAAACAAACAAATAATATAACGATAAAAAAAATTAAAAATCGAAAAAACACATTTCACCCTATTTACCCTTTACAAATTAGAATTGCGAAAAATCCTTTTTAATGAACCTTTGCATCAGAAATGCAAATGCACCCAGTAAAAATTTCAAGTTTCTATCTCTCCCTTTAAAATCATATATATTGTGTGTTTATTTATCTCTGAGTTGACACATCAGTCATTCAGTCAATCTATCAATCAATTAATCAATGTGTCATGAAATTTTTCTTTATATGAACAGTTGTATCACTATCACCTAACATAGAGCGCCACGAAGGACACAACTCTTGCGTGGAAATGTGTTAGTTAACGGATTATTTTATTAGAATAAACTCGCATGTGCTCGCTGGGGGTAACCCTGGCCCCAGATCTCCATCCTACCCCCTTGACGGCCGTGTCATTTGGAACAAAAATCCTTATTACTAGATTAAAATGATTCACTGCGTAGACCAACGTACGTGGAGTCCAACCGGTGACACTTAATCTAAAAGCTGTCGTGAGGAGGGAAAGAATGATGTGATCATGAGAGCAGTTACACCCCACACGGACACCAATTGTCGTGAGGAGGAAAAGAAGGTGCTAAGCAACCCCACACCTACGCCAATGGTCGTGAGGAGGGAGCGGGGAGTATTTAGGCAACCCTACGCCTGCACCAAAGTGTCGGGAGTAGGAAGGGTTCTGCCTTCAGTTTAATCTACCCAAGCGTCGTGATGCGACATGATGTATTATCTTACCCTGCCCGACCACTTGGCGAGTGTGAAGTTGTTCTATCCCTGTCTCCTCACTAGGAAGGGCTTTTTAGACTTGGAAGCTAATTCCTACTTCTGATTGGCTTAGAGAAGGATGAGAGGGAGCAATGAAATAGGGATTGTCCAGTCATGGCAACCACACTAGTGCTCCGCTTTAGTGACTCGTTCGGGACGGAGTAGTAAGCGCGTAGCAATAAGTACGGTGACAAGAGGCGGATGTGCTGAGAGTCCACGGGAAGGTGACAGACAGTCAGTCGGACCGCGACGTCAAGCCGAACTAACAGAGGTGTAGGAATGCGTTCAGAACCGTTAGGTCAAAGCCAAGCACGAATAGGGGGGGAGTGTGTTCAAAACCGTGAGATCGAAGTCAAGCGTGGCGCGTCACTCACTTGGCAACACGGGTGCCCGCTGCCTGCATCTACACGACAAAGCAGAAAATAGTATTTTGGTGCACCGCATAATTCAGTGCTATAAAAATATGCAGAATAATGCCTGATTAATTGTATGTGTTTACTATCATTAATAATTTTCAAATAAAAATATGTATTCCTCAGATCCAAATCTCGTAAACATTCTAAACTATTTCTCTCGACTTATAAGTTGTTGGTATATTACTACCAACGTTACCAACGTCTATGTAAATGGAATAAATAAAGTCTAATCTTGTTTTTCACTGCGCTACGCAAACATTAATTTAATTATTACAAATTAATGAAACTCCTTCTTCACTTCCTTGCATTAATCGTACGCACCTTAATTTGTCGAGGCTGCAAATTAATGTCCTTTGAAAAAATATCAATGTGACATTTCGGCTCATATGTTATATTCATTCCATGCTTATTAAATACTAAAAGAACTTAAAAACACGTACGAAATGAAACTATGAATCAATACAAATTATCAATAAATACTCAACATGATTGTATAAGATATTGATAATTTATTCTTTTGAGTAAAGCTGAAGGCATTCAAGGAGTAAACAATAAGCCATCTGCATGCAAAAGATACGAGTAAAACAGCTACTAACTTATAATGATAGGTATAAGAGAGAGATAATAAACTGATATAATTACTATTTCACTAATTCTAACATTAACTAAAATTTTGTATCCTAAACGGACTTAAAAATAAAATGAATAAATAAAAATATACCCACAGTGTTTCGCTGAGTGCCTTTGCAATGAACATAAATGCAAATACGGTCTATTGTTGGACGTTTTATAAGAGATTCAGAAATATAAAACAAACTTAACCTTCTTTTACATTGTAAAAGTTATTGTTTCTTGTCTGAAACTTAATTCTTTAAGAACGTAAACAAACTTTTGAAATGAATCAATGATCGATACAAACATTTACGGTCTGCTGCATACATGAATTGTGACTTGATCACGCCTTATTGAAAGAAAACCACTTTATAATTTGTGATGATCTTCGTTCTTTTGCATTTATAAAGATCGTAAAACGAATTTCAATCTTATCTCAACACTACAAAAATAATCAGAGCCAGTAATATGAAGCCTGTCTAGGTAAATGGTGCCTAGTTTGGCCATGTAAATAATGAGCATCTTTGCAATGTAAATAAAATGCAAACATATATCTGTGCTAATCGATCACAAAAACTCTTACGACACATTAAGGAATAAAAGCAATTTTAACGAATAATACTTCACGATTACGTTTGGCAACTTTGTTGCACTTCAGATGCTTTTTCAAATATGATCACAAAGATCCATTTTTGTCATTTCATTTGCACATAGACACAAAACAATTAAACGCATATGGTGTTTATTATCAACTGGTTGTAAAATTAAAGCACACAATAAACCAACACGTCCTTAAAACCTTAACTAACATGCACTACTCACGATAAATTCCAATACGATTGCCCAGATGTTCGTCGCCATTCGACTATATTTTTGTAATCGTGGTTTAGCTACGTGGTACATCCACAAGCTAATGCTAGCTTGCTTGGGTAATATTCATTCCCCCCATAGTGTATTAAAAAAATAAAATTTTCGAAATTTTTGAATTTTGCTATTCCATAGCTAGGAGAAAAAACAAATTTCATGTTTCTACGACTAGTGGAAGTATCAAATAATTTTCAACTATAAATGAGTGAGTTTTACGGAGGGCTTTATATTATATGGGCTATAATGTACGTGAAGTCTCGTTATTTCAAGGTATATGAGCACAAGAGAAGACGGAGAGCGTAAGAGAATGTATGTGAAATTTTGCACTTAGATTTAGTTTGATGTCAATCTTTCAATCTAGGTTACGTAGTTTTTAACAAGCGAAATCGAGGTTTCAAGTCGGGTCTCCTAAAAATCGCTTTCAGACCGCGTCTTCCACCCAACAGATTTAGAGAGCTTTGTTGGTTATTTTTGATGAATGTGTACGAATTGGAATTACACTTAGATCGTAGGTCGATAGTTGAAACTTGCTGATCCGTTGTGTGTCTCATCACGTATCTTAATGACCTGGAAGGACAGAAATGCTGTCATGAGACAATTTATGCTCAAAGACACGATACTTTACCTAAAATTATTCAATATGGTTGCCTTAAACAAATTGGCAATCTCTACAAAAGAGATCCTTGAAACACTCACGAAAATTTTAAGGAAAGAGTGGTAGGAAAATTTCAGGAAAAGCGTGTTCACAAACAATTTAAGTAATATCCAAATAATATTAAAAGTAGTCACAAAAGCGATTATTGGCTGTGAAGAAATACAAGTTAATAACACAACAAAGAAAAACACAAAGTATTCGTTCCTCATGCTTGATGAAGAAAGGACAGAACAGCGCCACTAGAGCAAGTGAATTGATTGTTGTCCGAGGTTGGTCATGAATTCAATTTCGAATATTTTGCCAACTCAACGCAAGGTACCTTTATTATTACTCTTATGGACGATGGCGAAGTAAAAGCATTGGCTACATTGAGTACACGTTCTATACCAACGTCAAGCCAGTTAACGAGTGACAATAAATAAATATATAAATAACTTACGTTCAAGAAAGCTGTTACAAACTGCATATGACCACAGTGAGGACAAGAAAGTAATTTACTGCGACCAATACAAAAAAAAACCAATGAGCACAGTGCATTTCCGTTCATGATTTTTTCTTAAGTTGAATTTCTCGAGGCAAAGTGTGGTGACTTTTACTATACGTGTCATCCATAAAATAATTGAGAGAGGGGAAGAGGAGTCCCATCGAGCGTTACGTTGACAAACTATAAATCATAAGGGAGAGGGGAGTCACAAATATTTGTACGTTCATGGCGTCACATAATTTTCTACAATCATTCAAGGTCACGAAAATTACAATAATCAAATATAATTATACAATAAATGTTTTAAAAAAAGAAATAAAATATTGCAATGTTTTTAATTCACCTTTAAAAAATAAAATGTTCCAACAAATTACAAAAATATTGTACTTAAATTTTTCTTTTAAAACCAAGGGGGTACTTGATAAATCTGAGTCGTTTAGGGGAGTCAAAAGTTGCCTATTTTGGTGAACGTATTTCATGCACCCCTTTACTTAATACAGATTCGTTATTGGAAACGGAACAAGGAAAAATGATTGTTGTTCACGGAAGCAGTCCTAGTTTTTAACGTAATGCGTTTTGGCTGTATAACTTCAACGCTTATGTGAACACGCTGTCAGACATAACCTCACTTATGGTCATTAACAGCTAATTGAAGTTAACTTGAATGTTTTACGCAAAGTCATAAAAATAAACAGAGGTTTTATGTGCCAGTTGTCCGAACGGGAAAACGTGAGGTATGATGTTTGTATATAAGATGTACTTTGGGCAATTCTATAATATATCGCATTTTCTCTTTTAATAATTTCCATTAAAAACATAGACCTAAATAACATATTGTAACCGGAATCTCCCCGGTACTAGCCTTGCGTACAGCAGGTAAATGTTGGGCTCCAGGAAAAAGAAGGTTTCACAAAATATGATACAAAATAAACATAAAAATATATAGTAACAATAAACAAATTCACATCTTTTTTATACTAGTTCCTCTGAGAAACCCCGCTACTAGAGGGCATCGCCACAAGTTCCACACTCACAAAAACCGAACAACACTGCGTAGGTTGGAGAATCTTGGTTTCACTCTTGGTATTACTAGGAAAACTTCACGTATCAGTAGCGACAAGTTCTGTTTAGGACAAATAACTTGTCCTTCTCTAGAATAGAGGAAACAATTTAAAGTGAAAACAATGATGATTGCTCACATCGCTAATCAATTGCTTCTGGAAGAGTGATTTTGGAAACAATCCATTAAAAGTCATTATTCCTTTTGCCACACACAACCAACTAATTACGTTTCTAAATTTCAGAGATCACGATCTTACACTTGAGAAGATAAGAAAAAGTTTTCAATAACTCAAAAAAAAAAAACTTCTTTTGAACAGACGAAACAATTCAAAGCGAAAATAATTATGATTGCTCACATCACCAAACAGTTACTTTTCAAACAGAGGTTTCATTAAGAGTCATTATTCCTTGTCACACACAATGAACTGATCACGTTTCTACATTTCATTAGAGTAACCATGCCAGATATCAGCAAGTGCGCACTAAGATTTTCACCATACACAACAGTTACCGACCCCAATTAAGTTACACAAAATAAAAGACCCCTAGCGCAGCAAACGCGCATCTTTTATACCTATGCGAACTACTTTTCTTTTCGTTGTCGCTCCTTCCGCGCGTCTAAGGCCGTCTCCTGCGTGGGCGACAAACGCGAGCGACAACTTCAAGAGACAGAGGAGTAGCGTCGCGTCGCCAGGATTGAATGCTCTGCGTGGGCGCGCGCGCGATCGGTCGCTCTTTAAGCAAGATACACCGCAAACAATACGTGAATATATGACAAGATGGATTTATAGCGAAATGCGTGGTTCTAAGGCAAATATGCCATGAAAACACACAATAAATTTATCAGAAAATAAGATCTTAATTACATTGAATTTTAACATTTGTACTCGCAACTGTTTTTGCGCCCCAAAAAGTTTTTGGATGTACCAGTGTGTTGAACAATGTGAAAATGGCATTAACGATTACATTACTAAAAAGGAACTAATTTGCAACACCAACAAAATTGGATTTGTAGTGTTTTGAACTTGCACGAAACTGTAATCCCTTCGATACTACATGAGCTAACCTATGAAACACAGTAGCCTCAGGAGACATCACGACGAAATGTCAAGACCTACTCGATACTATTACATTTCATAATTTACAAACGATACTCTAGTATGATCAAGTAGGTTGTGTGAAATCAAGGAGACTATATACTCCTTGTATAGTCTCTTTGTGTGAAATGTAGCGTCTGACGCGCGAGAAAACTCAAGCATATTTGAAGTTCAAGCGTCGACGAATGTCGCGCTTGTAGCGCTACAGTGTCGCTGTCGCTCACGTAGGTCAGTCTCGTAACTACAGAACTACAGGCGTGTTTGAATTTTGTCGCTTGAAGTTGTCCCTCGCGATTGTCGCCCACGCAGGACACGGCCTAAACGTCACTGTCAATGAAGCGCACTCTTCGCAGCCATCAACCTTGAAAATGTCAAACTTATTTTCGTTACAATATTAACGTAATACTTGTATTTAAAAATAGAGGCCTATTGTAAGGGTAAGCTACCATGTTATAGTGCAATAAACAATAATGTAATAAACAATAGAGTAATAAACAACAGTATTGCCCACAGTATTTATTTACGGAGGTCGGAAATTAATGTAATATGTGCTAATTGAAACATATTTTACGGAAATGAAACTATGCCAGCTCATTACATTGCTCCAGTGAATTGCATGTTGATGTTTCTAGTTTCTTCTCTGATGAAGTTATACAGAAATGGATTTCAGCTGTATGTTGAAGTAATTGAGAAGTTTTGATATCCTCAAGTGTAAGTAATTAAGTAACCTTATGATTTCCATCTTTCTATCTGTTACGATTTATATACTTCTACATTTACGTGCCCGCAAGGGCTCTAATGACCTTGCCGTTGACGAGCCCTAAAGCCCCATATATATA
>NNCF01128577.1:643747-660846 GCA_002313205.1 Laupala kohalensis | reverse complement strand
AGGAGAGCCAACATGACTCTCCCCGCGTGTGGCGTGTGGGACTCGCCGAATGACTCAACCATACGCACTAAAAACCCTCCTGAATTGCAACATATCAAAACATATATCATTATATCAAAACATTACAACGAGGAAAATGAAAGATACCCTAGACCTCGCAACCTACTAGCGTCGGGATCGAAAAGAACAAGAGGTGACCAAGGAAGGTCAGGAAAGAGAAAGGAAAGAGCCTGGCACAAGTAAGTTGAAGTAATGCCAGACTCAACTCGGGGACCCGTGTTTGTCAAACACGTACTTACTAGATGTAAGTCCCCTGGGGGGAACAGTATTTAGACAATGATAAATCTACATCAATACAATTTTTATATTTCGTTTACAAAAATTTACATTTCGTTTATTATTTTAGGTATATGGATTCTGATATTGGAAAAGAAACTAGTACCTGAGATGACAAGACTGGAGAGAAAATTACTGTGAAAATATCTTGTACCAATGTAAAGAAAAATACAGTATCAAAGTTATGCCATGGATGCCCATCATACCTTTCCAACCCACGAAGTACACGCGAAGGGCTAATTTGTGGGAATTATTAGAGAAAGCCTTTCAAGAAAGCTCAAAAGAGGTTATTTTTTTAATTTAAAATTATGTTGAAATTTTGAATTATTTAAATTGTAACGTATATAATGTGTTTGTACTGAAGTACAAAGAGATTCGTAAACAATTTCGTTGATTCTAATGGTGCTCCAAGTGGCAAGTGCTCAGCAATGCTCAACGTTTCATGTATTTTTCGTAGTAGTGAAATGAAAGAAATTGGAGATGAGAAACTTCCAGCTATCATAAAATAAAATATCATTGTCATAAAATATCAATATCATAAAATATAATTATCATATCATAAAGCGTAATTAATGTCACCATTAATTTCTGTTAAACAATTGTATGAAAATTTTTGTGTACTTTAAGAATTCTAGAACTTAAGAAACTAAAGCTTCTGTGAGCTAATGGTAATGCATTTCTTTTTATTTTGGAGCTAGTGATAGTATTGAACTGACATAAATAGTAGAGTAGTCATTCTTTCCATACTATGATCTTGTTTTTACTTTTACTCTCGTTATATTATTTTGTGTGAAATGTTCTAATGGTTGTTGATTATTCTTTGCTAGTATACTTTTTTCTGTGAGAATTTAATCTGGCATTATTTCAAAAATTGTATAATATTACTTGAAGAGTATAACATCAAATAATTTTCAAATGTGAAATATATATGATAAAATGTCGTTTTTATCATTATTTTTTCGTATTGAAAATAAAATATTTGAGTTGTAAGACTATTTCCTTTTTCTTTTCTGTGGGTAATATATTCATTTTTCAATATTTGAGTTAAATATTGAATTTATAACATTTATAAATATCCAAAATACATTTCATAAGTATATTTAATCATAGTCTGAAGGTGAAGTAAGAAAGCTTATACAGACGGAGACCGAAGTCGGTCTCATTGCAGTGACGTCACGGCAGAGAACGCAGGCCTTGAGATTTCGAGAGTGGATCGGCCCGTACCATGTGCCACTTGTAAAGCGAAAAATATATTCACTCACAAGTATCATTGACATTAAAAAAATGTACAGGTTAATCACCAAGAATGTCGGGAATGTAAACATTAAATCCAATCGGGCACAGCACATACTACTACACGTAGTTTGAAGCGAATGATACATAAGAACATGTCATCAGATGTTCGCAGAAAATGTTCATCACAACTGATGTTTGAAATTTACCTGATCTCGTTGTAACTATGTAAATTTGTAGTATTGTTTGCATTTAAATGCATTTCGTAAGAGCATATTTTTATTTCTCATTTCTATTAAATCTCCCTCCCTTCATTCCCTCATAAGCTTATTTATCACAAAATTATACCGACGTGTATAGGACCCAATGAAGGGGACGGGGACCGAAGTGAAGTTTAAAAGTCTCAAAGATTTCTCTCCAAGTTTTTGGAAAATTTTTGGAGGAGCACAAACATTGAATCAGGCAATCTGAATAAGGAGCAAAGTAAAATATTATACGTCGACCTTATATTCACTGGAATAAAAATAATCCCAGTTTTGGAATAGATATAATTTATGGGTTTTTACTCCAAACGTCACAGGTAGGCCCAGTGAATGACAATATGTTCTAGGTGCTGATGAGAATATAATTAGTACTACAGTGTTATAAAACCAGTAGCGTGGGTCAATAAAAAAAGTGAACAGAATGTGTCACAAGCAGAAAGTGATCGAGAGCTTCTTAGTGAAAGAAGGCACCTAGCGGAGCGAAATGTTTTGATTGGTGTAGGCAATGCTCTGCACGAGGCTCTGTTGGCACGTGGCGCACTGCGTCATGTGAACATGACAGTGCCCGAAGCCATCGCAGCTGCAGGGGCGCGCGCCAAGTTCGTTTGCGAATGGCGTTCGCTGGTGTACCTCATGGATCTAGGAGCGTCGCTGTTCGAGCAACTGGCCGAAACGCTGGCAGACTGGGAGCGTAGCCCGCCACCGCGTCGCCATGGCCACGATCTCTTCGTTGTGCTCATAGCTGACAACCGCTCCGTATTGCTAGTGTTCCAGAGAGATCAGGACAGGGTAAGATACATCAAAATGAAACCGTTTCATTGCTTCAACTCTGATTTTTGCATGTTATTATAGTGGTTAAAGCGTGGATTAATCTTGCAAAGCACGGCTACTGTCGGCCAATTTGGGAGAAACTTTAGGGGGTTGATGTTCTATTGCCGTAATTTAAGATTCTTGCTGTGGTGTTGTATTTTATTAAGCAATACGTCTTCTAGTGTGCACTCAAGATTCACTCAAGCGAAAGTGCGTACTCTAGAAGTAGAGATTTAGAATTTCAGAGTACGGTCTTTGACCTTCATAATCAGAAAAGATTCGGTGAAATTTGCATGGACTCATTCTTCGTTCATTTAGTGAGGTTGTCAGGAATTATCAAATTCAACGATATATCAAGAACGAGAACGATTTCTGATTCTGTAGGGGACTTCAAGGAAATCTAGTGTCTCGGACACATGGTTTCCAAGATACGTCGGTTACGACATAGCTACACTAAAAGAAAATTTGGAACAAATCCATATAAAACATAAGGATCCTTAAATGAAAAGAATGTTTTTTGGGGACGATGGCATTAGCGCAAAAACCATTGCTCCGTGATACACCTAAAAGCTAAAAGATTTCAAGTGATCCAGGAACAAATTGAATACGTTTATTTTCTTCGAATAGTTAACAAAACAACAAATAGTTAACACAAATAAATGTCCTTGAAATTCATGAATTAAATTCTGAAAAAAATAAAATATAACCCACAAAAGAAATTACAAGAGAAAAAAATTGGACACTTCACTGGAACACTGAATATTCAATAGAATACCGAGGTGAAAAACAAACGAAAAGAAGTCAAGAACTTTCACATTTTATTCCCAAATTTGTCTATTACCGAGCATGAAAATGGTAGATCTAAAGGAAACGTTTCAGCAGATAATTTCGACATCTAATATGAATTCGAAAGTTGTTTCTCCATCAATCTTTCAGAAAGTGAAATGCTATGTTAATGCACCAGCAAAGATATATCCGACGCCAGGAATATTATCAAATGCACAGGGTGGTGCTTTGTGGAAAATTGCCGAAGAAAGTTCCGTGGAGCGAAAACAATCAATAACAAAATTAGGATGACACCATTTGTATTCTTTAATAAACCAATAAATACTTAATTTGGAACAGATATGAAATCACAATACCGGATTCAATTAGTTTAAATTGTCTTAAAACACTAAGTGTAAAATAAACAGAAGTTGGTCATTCTGTAAAAATAAACATTAGATTAAAAGTCCTTTGTTTTTAAAACTTCAAAACTCTCATCTATTCTCAGCGATTAAGTTTACGTAAAATTTTAAGGACCTTTCCACAAAAGATTTGAAACGTACTCGTACTAAAGCTTCTATCAATATTCTCTATTATGTTTTATTAATTCATCACTTTTTTGCGTACATTCTTGTGGGCAGATAAAAAAATAATAGATAATCCATATCTGGATACTTACTAGTAACGTGAGTTGCATACACACAACAGTACATTATGCACGAACACTAAATTAGACCAATGAACGAAAAGAACGACCGAAACTAGTTTTGGTAATGCTGTCTTTGCTTTAATGAATGTGTCAGACATTCAGAACAACGAACCAAATGTTTTCAACCCTTTACACACTTTTTAAATTGAAATACCGAAAATTACAGAAAACAGTTTTTAGATATTTAATTAAAAAATTATTCAATACAGAAATAGAGTTAATTTCTCAAATATCTCCTAAAATATAGCAAAAATAGTATACTACGACGATGTCGTTATCGCTAACGACTAAACCTTTCCGTAACGCCCGCTAGAATAAATATCGAAAAACCCAAAAACCCGATGTATGGATATTTATATATAAATAGATATATGAATTAACTCCGTTAACGTACAAATACCGAGTTAATAAAATGAAAACTTAGAAAAATTACACATCACCCTAAATAAACGTTATAAAATATGAATTTCTATAAACCCGTATTCAGTGACACTGTATAATACAAATGGAACTTCCTGCCAAAATTTCAAGTTTCTATCTCTACTCAAGGCAAACAGTACAATATAAATGTGTAAGTCATTCAGGATATCGCAGCAAACATTTCTACCGCTTTTTCATCCATTAAATACAAAATACACCAGAAATAGTTTTTTAAGAGTTTACTTAAGCAACCCAAAAATTACGTTGATAATCGTTTTAGTTCATGTGTCAGCAAAAATAATATATCATGCAGTTGGTGCGAAAAATAAAAACGTGACATAATTTCTACACCTTCGTACACGTTAAACAATGGAATGTCGAAAAAACTACTCTCGTTTTTAAATATATTAATTAATAAATAAATAAACTTTAAAGTATAAAAAGCAGTTGCAAACTGCGTATGACAACATGGAGGATAAAAAACTAATTTACTCTCCGGAAGCAAGCAAGGGACCCTCGCATTAATTCCGATCAAGGGCCCTAAGGCAAAGGCGGATTTAAAATTTCAACATACTCCTAACGATAAAAAAATTGTTCGACACGTGTTATAGTATTAACAAATATCAACAAATATTGTATTTCATAAAACATAGAAAAATCGTTTCATAAGTATGTATTATTATCAAGCTATAAATCATTCGGAAAGTATTGTTGATAATTCGTAACTATTAAATAACGCTAAATTCGCTAATAATTATATTAATTGATGCCGTCTCTAGGCAAGAGCCTAACGAGTCTTTATAAAAAGTCCTCCGGTACCCGAAGGAAAACCGGAGAAAAACCGAGCCAGGATGGGGCTACAGAATTAATGTACACAACTGTGCCAGGGTTGAGTACATATACAACTAAATTTATATGAATAATAAGACATAATACTAGCATGCAGGAAAATAGTTTTGGAATTGTAGTCAGATATTTTGAAAGTACTACAACAATACCGTGATAAAGTACAAGACGGCTCTAATTTCTATTAAAATCAATAAATTATTTTACAGTGTAGAAGCAGTGATACAGAAGATAGCTTTTAACAGCGGATTTGAAGAGATTCAATTTAATATCTTTTATAATTTTGGGCAGGGAATTTTACAGAACGATTCCTGAATGATACAGCCCTTTTTGGCAAAGGACGGTTGACACACTCGGAAGATGAATATTATTCCTATTGCGAGTATTGTGTTCGTGAACAAAACTGTTTTGTATGAAACAAGGGAGGTGATTCAGTAATTCGGTCTTAACAAACATGACAGTTTCATAAATATAAATGCCGGGAAGTGTTAAAATATTTAATTCCTTAAATTAAGGTTCACAAGAGATTCGAGGGTAAGATTTACAAATTATCCGAACAATCCTCTTTTGAATTCTGAAAGTTTGGACGCCCTGCCCGGGATTGCCTCAGAAGATGACGCCTTATCGTAAATGGGAGCAAACATTTGTAAAATATACGCAACAGGAAATATGTGGAGTAACAGTATTATCTAAGATTCGTAATGCGTAACACAATTTACTTCATTTGGAATTAAGATTGTCAACGTGACAATTCCATTTGGGATTGTCTTCAATATGAAGACCTAAAAACTTTGTATATTTTGCGTTTTATGGGAAATTTGCTTCTTAATAATTTGCGTTTTATGGGAAAGCTATTGTAATGTTTTAGGAATATTGAGATAAATACATTTAATTTGTCGTCAGTGTTTTGGCAATTGTAAACATCTTTCCAAGTTTCCCCGCACAATAATTTGTAAATATGGCTAAATTTGTGCCGTAAAACTGTCTAGAATACTTGTAAATGATTTTATGTGGTTTCAGTTTATCTTTAATGGTCAACACTTGCGCAAGATGATCGCTGCATCCAGCACGAAACACTTCCGAGAAATACGAGATTTCGTTGTTGACTATAATTTGATCTAGCAATGTTTGAGATGAACAGGAGAGGCGAGTGAGGTCGTTTATCGTAGTTACAAAGTTGAAGGAGTCGATTTATGGGTGAATTTGTGAAATCGGAAGCACTCAGGAAATCTATGTTGAAATCACCACATACAACGACAGATTTTTTGGATTTACGTGTAATACGTTTTAAAATAATCTCAAAATTCCGAAAACAATATGTCAAGATTTGATTGACGAATTCGATAAATCCATAAAACAAAAATACCTATGTCGGTCAAATTAACTGCAGAATATTCGAACACGCTGTCAACGCAGAATTTCTCGTAGTCTGACAATTGAGAAGATAAAATATCATTACGAACGTTGATACACGAACCTCCGTGGGGATGTTTTCCTTTAAAATTTTGTCGACGGTAAGAACTTGCTAAATAATAATTAGAAATATAAGTATTATTGATGTTGCTAGTTGAAAGCCAATGTTCTGTGAGACATAGCAAATCGAATGGATTTTCATGTACAAGAATTTCAATGTCTGTCAATTTGTTTGAAAGCGATTGGACATTATGATGAAATATATTTTATTTCCGCAAAGAGTTTGTGATTCTCGAGAAATGGAATCGAAGTTAGATTGTGAAGAGTAATATGAATTTGGTACAGCTTCTAGTCCCGGATCAAGCCCGCACGCGATTTTCACCGAGCACCACATCGTACTCTTGAGCGAAAGTTGTACCTGTGTATGGGGGCGGAAGGAGATGTGGATGTAGAAATACATGAAGGCGAGTGAGATGAGGAAGGAGGCGGCGATGATGGCGAGTGAGATGAGGAACAAGGGAAGAAATGGGTGTGGTGATGGGAAGGGGGTGATGATGAGGAAGTAGCAGAGGGAGATGGAGGAGGGGGAGGTGATGAGATAGGAGCAGAGGGAGGTGGAAGAGGTGGTGTAGGATTGGGTGAATGAGCAGGAGGAAAATGCGAGGTCAGATGTGAAGCTAGGAGAGAACCGAAGTTATGTTTCCCAGACGGTCTCAGATGTATACTGTGCTGGGTAAAGTCCTCGGCAGTCACGTGTTGTTGTAAATCAAAATATGTGATTTTTGTCTATGCCAGGTGATGTTTTAGGGAGATGTTTGCAAGGTTAATTTCGTGGTTTATTTGTGGAACATTGAAGCGTGGAGGCAGGCTAGAGAGTACTATGTTTGTGCGCTGAGAGGCTGTTTTTAGTTTATGTAAATGTTCAGGCGCGTTGAAATGACCACCCAAGTTAATTTAACATTTTGACATACAAAACAGTTGATATATCAATTTGTTTGTGAGATATAGTGCAAGTAGCGAAAATTCATAAACTCATATTTTATCATATTTTCTCCCTTTAGAAAAGAAATTTCAAAAACTCCTTTCTTAATTAAATCAAATTTTCAATGAAGCTGTTTTAAACTGCGTATGACCACGGGGATGGTTAAACTAATTTATACTCCGGAAACAAGGGATCATCGTATCAATTCCGAATAAAGTGTCCTATGGCACTGAGGGACAAATTTCTGCGTCCAAGGCAATATTTGTCGCATCATTGGTTGTTACGTGACACAAAGCACCTATTGACGAAATTTCGTGTTTCCAGCTTTAGTAGTTCACGCACTGCTTTGACGAGTGTACCCGTCAGACAAACAGATATTAACAGCCAGTAGTTCAGAAACAATTTCTCCAAGAATCCATTTCGGATAATACTAATCGTTCCTTGAACTACTTTTGAGAGCTCCAATACGTAGACACATACGGTACTAAGCCATAAACAAGCAGGGAAACTAAATAGAAGACTGTCATGACGGTGGCTGTACAAAAACGTTACAAATGTTATTTTAATTTTCTTAAACAAAATTAAATGCTCTTCCCTATTTTTCAATTTGCAGAAGAGTTCTCGACCTGTAACGGTGAGATATTTTGAGATACTAACTCAAAAATTGCTTCCTCAAACACTTATTCGGTTTGAAACGAGACTGCTTTCCTCGAGTAGAAAATTTTCTGTTCAATTACAAAAAAATAAAAACATAGTTGTTTTGTTTCAGTACTTTACACCGCATTATGGTTCTGGCGAGTGACTTTATAGCTTAGCTGAAAAGACATGCATCGCAATACATGTTCCAGCAGGTGGGCGTAATAATAGACGTGATAGTGATGCAGGAAGGTCTTAATACCATGCTACTTAATATTGTAGTCATCGATGTGAAACTTACCCTTCTCATATATACGCAGTTTGTACTGTTTTTGACAATAAATTTATTATTATTATTAAGAAAAACCTTGCTTCTGCTGCCTCGACTGCGTGATAAATATCGAAAGTACTTTGCATCGTCACCTTAAGAAATCCAGAACGTAATGTTCAATATTAATGAAGATGTCCAATGGTGTTCGCAGGACCAGCGACAACCAGAGAAGGGACAGGGGGAACATCAAAAGAGCCGAACTAAATCACCTACAACATAAATTATTTTGAGTTAATAATTACATGCAAAAGTCGACTTGCGCGGTCAGAATATCGATGTCGGGGAAAATAGTGTCTTTGTAAAAATAAAACAATTGCGGTCACAGGAGAAACACTAATTAGTCGGCAGATATTAACGAAGGCACACAGTAGCTCAATTTTTTTTTCTTCTGTAATGTGTTAAAAACCAAATCTATCAAAAATGAATGTTTTTTGTGAAAGAGGGCGTCGCTTTTTGTCATGGGAACACTATAGACACACAAACCACCAGCTATCCTAGAGTATAATTTAAAGTTGAAGTATAAGTGTTAGAATAAACTTGATTCTGTTGAACAATAAAATTAAGAGCTCTAATGACCTTGATGTTGACGATCCCTAAAGCTCCATTGATAAAAAAAAAGAACAATAAAATTATTCTTTTTATACATATCATGAATGCTCATAATTCATGGGTCAATCCCTTACCCCAGTTCACGCTGCAATCCCTGTATGAACAGTAACTGTTGTAGGTGGGGATTACTGTTTGCGCATGTGCACAATCAAAGTGCTACTGCGCATCTACTCTGGGTTTCTTCACATAATTCATCTGATAAAATTCACATGTTTCACATGTCCTCCCAAGATGGCGCATCTATCTATCCTGTCGCTATAAAAATCAGAGCAATAACAGGCTCATTTAATTCCTCGCTAAATCTCCGGGCAGAAAATGGTCCAACTATCATCTCAACCACCATGAACACACAAATTCTTTCCATGCAACAGATTTATCTCAATGAACATACAGTGGTGTACAATACATGTATCCTTCAGAAAATATTTTTGATAAATAAACAAGTCAGCCTTTAATATTTATAGTCCTTTAACTGTTAATAAATTCTTTAACATTACAGACTGATTAATCAATTGAGTATTTGAGTCATTGGTCACTTGGAAACTTAATACATTTTCCGTCCGATGATACAGCAAACACACTTGGCCTTCTTTCTCTTTTGTTGATGAATCTGAAATATGGTGAAGAAGCTAAGTTCCTGGTTCATGTTATCTCAAATCTATACAAGCATCAAGACAAATCATTTAGAAGAGTGGAAAATAAATAGCCCATCTATTTTCTCATGGAAGCTCAGAAAAGACACTGCAATGTTTTATTCCATGACTATCTTATAGTATTTTTGTGTGTTGTTCATTACTAAAGTGCATTAAGTTGTCCAAACACAAATTAACCCATCTACTTTATGATTTGATATCCTGGGGTTATAAATAAATCCATAAAGAAGCCTTAAACATCAAGTTCATATTACGTAATATTTGCAAGCAGATAGAGTTCTTTTCTAATGATGAGATCACTGAATCCAGTATTTTATGATTGTATTTTTTGTTCTTTGTCTACCATCTTTTTATCCTTAAGAAAACTGCCAGTATGATGAATTGCAGGTCCCCTTAAAAAGCCTAAACAATGAAGGGGAATTGATAAACATAAAATATACAAATTGTAAAAGAATAATGTAAGAAAAATATTAAAAATTTGAGAAAAAATTATTGGTTAAATAAGGAGAAGTAAAACAAATTACTATTTCTTGATATGCTACTAATTTTTTTGTATAAAATGAAAGTGAAACCAGTTCACTTTCAAACAGGTACCATACAAGGCTATATAAAATTATGATTCACAAAAGTTTAGTATTTTAAAATAATTATTTATGATTACTGATTATTTGTTTTACCCAACTTACAGGTAAGCCTCATAGACTCCCATCAACACCAGTCACACGGTGCAGTTGTAGTACAAGTACAAACAGCACATCTCCAGCAATTGTGTGCATGGTACAACTCCCTCTTGCAGACCTGCTACGGAGCACGGCCTGAATGTTATGAACTCAGCTACCTGTACTTCAAATGTTTTGAAGCTGGAGAAATGCCATCTGGATAAATAAAGATACTAATAGTTATGGCTCTAATCAGCCTGTACATAATTAAAAAGAATACCCAAAGCTTATTAAAACAATTTATTGGATCCATTAATTCTGATCTAAACTTTATTTACACAATAAATTAACCATTCTACGGATCAAGATTTTCAATATTAATAAACAATGGAAAAAACTAAGTCTCATAGAACACTTTTATAGTATTGAAGCTTTTGTACAATTTAATTACAGTTTAGTGTCATGGGCAGCCATTCAAGAGTGATTCTTAACAATTTCACAAACTCAAGAATTCTTTTTCAAATGTGCAATATTCTTGGACATTCTGAAGTGCTTTTCTAGTCATTAACCTGTACATTTTTTTAATACCATGAATAAACAATTTCTTATTAGGAAATACCACTACCTAGAAGAAGTAAAAAATGATGGTTCCTGATCTGAAGTCTCATTTTCTATGGTTTTTTACAATAATTAGGAAAAGTTCTTTCTTCCCTTCACTTTCACTACTGTCGTATCTTAGTTTTTTCTTGTACTCATGTCATTAAACAACAGGTTCCATCAATCCAGTCAACACTTCATTAAATAACTAAAATTATTAAGATTAAATGATACATAATGTGACATAAGCAGCTTTGCTTAATAGTAGTGTTACATTTAATAAGCACACTTCAAATTTTTCACTCCACTTGCTTTAAAACAAACCAAACATTCAAAAACAAAACAAAAAATACATACATGACATTTCACCTGTTTCTTTATTTTACAATATGTACAGTTTCTTGTAAATTTATGTATAGTTATTTGCAGCTTTTTATGAGTGTATTTATTACATACCATAAATCATGGAAGGATTCACCAAAATATGTACTACATCAGCCAAAAGACAACTGTAGAAGATGCTGTTCATATTAGATCTCATTACAAAATGCTGATTGTATGTTCTAATTTAGACTGTTCAATAAAACTAAAAGCCTTATTATCTAGAAATTGGTGCTTCTTCCTTCACAGTACAACCTATACATTCAAGCGAAAAATCAAGCAGATTCATATCATGAAACATGTAATGAAATTGTTTTAAGATTTTTAGAATGCAAAAGCATTAACTGCTCAGCAAAAGCATTTTAGAATATTTTGACATTTTCTGAAATTTTCAAACATAAGAGTTAATTAATATATCTTTGAATTGAGATGGAAGTGCTTAGTGTGTTTAGCAGTGCGCTTTACTCGATTCAATGATTTTTCTCATTTAATATTATAGGTGGTAAAAGTATTATGGGATAATTAAAATTTGAAGCACTTAAATTTAACAGAGTATAGTAAAAATATAAACAATAAGCTGCCACAAAAAAGTTGAAGTGAAGAACTGCAATATATTTTTTCATACTTATTAAGGACTTCAGTAGATCTGATAAGTACTTCAAAAATTAGCTAATAATACGCTTGAATATTTAAAATAATAAAATAGAGCTTCAACTGCTAACAACTGGTCACACATACTTTTTAAGTTTGTGTACTATCATTGCGTCAATTATTTAAAAGTAGTAGAGTAATAACTAGATAGAAACATCCTGATTTGAAATTCCACAGAAAAATACACATAAAATTCTAACTTCATCTAATAATAGAAATAATCTAACCAAGGCTGAATGATACTTTGTAATACTTTCTTTGAACATAAATTAACAACTTACTCAAAATAAAGAGTTATACATATGTGTAAAAAATATGTTTTAAAAATTTTCTTTTGGAAGAAATGCAACAATTAACCAACTGTGGAATTTCAAAACTTCTATTCTATGCATTTTCAATAAAAGTGTGTCACCATAGTAAAATTATATGGTAGAGCAGTTGTTACAACAGGATAAATTAACAAAAAGAAGAATATGACATTTAAAACTATTAAATAATCAAGTTAGTTCTGCCGACAACATTAAATCTTTTAATCATCTAAAATTTGTATAAAAGGATGCAATAATATATACTGATATCAATTTTAACTTTAAAGCACACCTTTTAAAAGAATTTTCGACCATTTTTGCTATACATAGTTGACTCAATATTTAGATGAAATATATATCATACGATTACATATGATTATTACTGTGTTGAAAAAAATTCAAATAACTATTGTGAAATGTCCAAAGAAGATCGTATGATATATATTTCACACTTTTGGATGAAATACATTGACTATAATGAAAAAAAAAATTTACAAAAATAAATACCTTCCTAATCTAGTAAAAAAAAAAAAATATTCTTTTTAGAAAAATCACCAGATATTCTGAAGAGAGATTACAAAATTTTTTTCACAAATATCTTCCTGTCCATTATTATCATCTACATCATTCCATATAGATGAATCAACAGACTGTAACAAGCATTGCTCTTATAATATAAATATGGTAACACAGTAAGAACAGATAATTTTTTCACCTGTTGGGCAGCTTCATCCGGTCATCATACTTTCACTAAAAAAATTTGTTAAGCTCTTCTTAAAAATAAACATGACTAGCTTTAAATGCCAGCAGGCCAAAATAAGCACAATCAATATACCAAATAATACAGGGACATTTTAAGTATGAACTGAATGAACAAGTAAACAAACAACACTTTATTATATTACATGATTGGAACATTCCCATAAACAAGACTGACAGAAATCTACAAGAATTAAAAGTTCTTCCTATACAGTAAACCCTTGAAGTTCATATTTTACACTGTCGAGACACAAAAATCTTTATCCACACTTTGATGTTGGAAAGACTTCCTACTAACATGTTCTACACAAAGCACCATTACCTTCCCACTGTTCTGCTATTCATAATGAGCTAATTGTACAGCACAATTATAAAATTAGTTAAAGAAAACACTTCTTTAAAAAATTGGAGAAAATCATTATTTTCATGACATTCCCTGATCTATGGGATAATAATGATAACATATAAAGGAAAAGTACCAAAATATAAATAGAAAATAATTTCTTGAAAATGAAATCCAAAACGGATAAGTATGAAAAAACGAGTTATCAGCTCACATAGAAAGGTAGGTTGCAGCGTCAGCAGCACAAGAGGCTGCAGACAAGTATTAAACCTGAGTGGAGTGGGGAGCACAACTTGATGTTACCATTGGGTGAGCATACTCTACAAAATCATCAATAAGAACAGGCCATGCTCCTTCCTCATCATAATTGGACATGTCATCATTAATCATGAGAGCAAAGTCTAATAAGAGATTCCATGTATCTCTTGGAATAGACCGTTTATGGTGTTCCTGAAAAGAAATAAAAATCCCACACTTGAATGCTAAGATAATTTTGTATAACCTAACTTACAAAGATAAAAATTACCTGCAAGAACTTGCACCATAAATCAAGGAACTGGAACTTGCCCTGAAGTACAATGTTCCAATAAGCAATGGCCATGTCAAGATCTAATCCTTTTTGGCCTGGATTCTTAGCATAATTAAATGTGAAATGATAAAAGTCTTTAAATCTCAAGGGATCTTTCAGCTCCAATTCTAAGGAAGGTAATCTTGCTTTTAGCTTCTCAATGCTGTCAGCACTGAAAATAACAAATAACTGATTTAAGAACAAAAACAATAATGACTAAAAATTGAAAATTATATAATTTTACTGGAACAATGATTCATAACACTTCTTGCAAAGATAACAAAGCCTGCACACTTTAACTTAATAACAACAAAGTATAAAACCAATGATAGAATTAGAATAAAACAGAAAAATTATTTTTGTTTTATTATAACACATCAAAATTATTAATTCTTCGGTAAAATTTGCTTTCAGCTCTTTAACAATTAAACTGAATTATAATTGACTCATAATATTGTTCAGCAATAAGTTATTTTAAACGCATCTCAAAAGGTATCTACTTCTCAACAAAAAATACTTATTTACTTCACATCATTTTAGTCAACAATAAAACATAGAATAGTTTCCCATATAGTGATGTAGATTTATTTGAAATTTATATAGGATTACAAGAATGACAACTAAATGCAAACTTTACCATCACTTGAATCATTATGAATTGTTAGTAATTAATATAAATATAAATATATATATTATATAAAATATAGAAATTAAGTTATACTATGTTGTACCTGCTGCCAAAGAAGAAAATTTTTTATTGTTTAAAAAGTACATTCAAAATAAATAAGCTCATTTCATTCTACAAAACAAAGACATAATGAAATTTAACAGAAAAAATATCAGTATCCCTCCAATATACATTATGAAAATAATTGTATCAACAAGACAAACAATACCAGTTTTTGAATCTCTCACACTTAATCCCCTATTATTGCCACACTAATCACTTCCCTACATAATACTTGAAAATCAGAAATTGAATTTAAAATATAAAAAATAATTCTTACCCTAACTCTACCATCCCATTCATAAATTCATCTCTCGAGAATTCACACTGAGTTGCAGCTCTGAACTTCCACGCTATAATAAGAACAAGTTTAGATTCGGGACTCAAATTTAAATCTTCTAAAAACTTCATAATTCCTTCCGCTGTCATCTTATCTGGTTCACTGGGATCTACCAAAATGAACAGTTTACAAAATGTATATTCAAAGCCACAAAACAGGTACCATTTCAATTCAGACAAAACTTCTAAATGCAAACCTCTATATCTTGAGAAAAGTTGTTCCAATTTCTTTTTATCGACTGACACTTTAGGTTCTCTGAAGTAAACATCAGGGTTCTGAAAATAGTTATCGGATGCCAAGTCTAGTTTCCAATCGTTCTGTGACAAGCAAAATATGGCTGTATTTTCGCCCGTTTGAGTAAAGGCAATAAATTTCTTCACCTTGTCTCTTTGAGATGATTTCAATTTATGCTGCAATGGGATAATAAAACGTAAAAAGGCAATAATAAAGCTAGGCAATAGATTTATCAAAAATAAACATGTTGATGGCACACATGATTTATATAACCACACATATAAAATTAAATATAAATAAATACCATTTTAAAAGTATTTTTGGCCAGAAAGACCCAAATTCTTCACACTGCCCTTGACATAAAAGTGTGCATGTTTCAAGTATTCAGAAAGGACGATTATCGTCCACTGGAATGACGACAAAAAGTACTTCAATATCACAACTGTTCACCTACGTTAAATAGAACGTATAATCGATTTCCATAAACCACAAAATCTCCTACGAACTTTAAGATTGTTCGAAAATCTAGAACAGGAAATAAAACAACTTCGTCACCGATTCCCAAGCCTATCAACAAATAAAGCAACTTTCACTGAAGTCTGGCTGCATGCAACTCATAGTTTGGAAGGCTGTGGTAGTGACGTAGCCGCAGGCCACTCACTGTTGAGGCTGCAGAGCGAAATAAAGACAATTGACACGCGACCTGCACACGGCTGCTTGCAGTTATGGTTCGATTAAATACCAGCGACTACTTTTTGAAAATACCAGTTTTCGTTTCTAATTTCTGAAAAATTTCGATGTTTTTTCTATTTTAACTTAAATTACTTTTATTCATTAATTAACTACTTTTATGAAAACAATGAATCATTACGCAAGTTTTTGAACGCGTGAAAATATACGTAGAAGGAATCTTGAAAAGTTTCAATACTGTTCCACTTTGGGAGAGCAAGAAAAAAAACCCTCTCAGTTTACAATCTGGGAAACATCACTTTTAGAAGAAGAGAAACGGTCTAAGAATCATATTTTTACCACATTTTCTTTGTGACATAGCCGATTTGACACTTTCGTTCAAATTCAGTTTTCGCTCTATGGAATAAGGGGTTAGCCTGCTTGCTCTCCACCAAGTCGGTTCGAGTTCAATTCCTGGCGCGGCTGGAAAAAAATTGTAGCTTTTCTCATTAATGTCCCAGTTCATATAGTTGTGACTGTTGGAAAACAAACCCTCCTTCTCCTATTCACCTCTTACTATGTGGCGGTGATTGGGAAAGAAAAGTGGGGGAAGGGAAAAATATTGACTATTTCCATTTACATGACATTTTCTGCAGATTACCATTACGTATGTTATATTTGTCTTTCCTTAAAAATGTGAGGGGGCAGCTGCACCCCTACCCCTAATCGCCGCCACTGCTTACTTCTCCCAGTATCACTAACTCTTGTAATGACTAACTACTCCTTCTGACGCTTCCACGTGCGCCAAATTGTTGGTAAACCCAGTCCAAGCACTAACAATAGCCCAACCACCCACC
>NNCF01128577.1:630291-643578 GCA_002313205.1 Laupala kohalensis | reverse complement strand
TGAATTGTTGTGTGTGTGGGGGGGGGGGGGCGGGAGGTTCACGCCTACCCACATGGAGGGTATGGAAAATTTAAATAATTTAAGGTAGATTATCACTAGATTTGATCAAAGCAATGAAAATCTTAGATCTTTATGTTTTAAATTACATACACAGTTCCTTCTACTTTTTTTCAGGACGGGGTAACCCTTCCTAAGTTTACCAACTGAAATTCTGAACTTATTTCTTCGGGTGTACTATGGAACTTTCTCTCTTCGGGAAACATTACGAATGTTAACTTCACGAAAATCTCACAATAATTGTTTTTTTAACTTACCAAATGTATTTTTTTACGATAATGCACAAGTAGAATGCATATATTTCTAAAACACCGAGATGTTATAGAAACCACTGCTCGCTGAGGTGATGTGTTTGGACTTGAAACAAAACAATCAACGTCTTACTGTTTAAGTATTTTAAGTCTTTACATTTCTTTCTTCTTATTTTTTTGTGTGGCTTTTAGGGCACGTCAAAGTCATTAGAGCACTTTCTTTACATTTCAAGACAAAAATAAAGACATGGTTGTACGAAGTTTTGGAGTATAGTTGTTTCGATGGTGGAATAAATCTTACGATAAAATTGTCTCGTTAGCTTTCTATCCAAAGACGTAAGACTAGAATTAATTTATAGGAGGAAAATGATTTAATACGTATTTTTAATATTGTCGTGAAACAAAGCCTAGAATTGCAGTATTGAAAAAATAATGTTTAAAATAATTTTCCGCTATCAAATAAATAAAAATAAAGTGTCTTGACTGATTGAACTAACCATAAATTAATCTAAGGACAAGTTTGACGTTTTACTGTTATCCACTCTTACAGACTAAATCCAGACTAGAAACACCATTGGAGAACCGTGACAAGAGTTTACAAAATTCAATAAGTGGCAGCCGCTCCTGTAAATAGCTCTGAATACACCAAAGTTCTCTGAAGTCTTGTTAGCAGTGACACCCGCGGTAAAAGTGTAAATCTACTATGGACTCTGGTTTCTTATGTTTAAATTTGTTGATGTGAATTGTGATCGCTAATTCGAACCAGATATAATACATAAAGAGGAAGTTAATTTTGTATGTTCTTTGAAAATGTCAGTGCTTGTTTGTGTTATTTTCTGTTGGTTCAGTTCCTCGGGAATTTAGGAAATATGAACATTTCGAACATTTACATTCCGAAATGTGGAGTCAGTGAATAATAACACAATACATTTTCACAATACAATACATATTTTTTCAGAAGTAGGTAAAATAACGAAGTAAATATCTCAATATTCTTATGTTCTCCAAACATATCCACCAGCATGCCTAATTCTATTTTCGCTTCCGACACTAACGCCAGTGAATTAATGAGAATAAAATCAGCTAAATGAAGAAACTAATTTTCAACAAGTATAGAGGATATATTCGAATTTATTGTTGAATTTTCTTCCTACGTATGAAATCCACTTGTAAATACTTTAATAGTTCTTCATCAGAAGGGGTTTCCTAACCATTTTTCAATTATTAATCCTTCCATATTTAAGAGAGTCAAAGTGAAACCTTTACACAAGAAAGGAATCAAACTCAATGTCGGAAATTATCGACCAATTTCTCTACTACCCACTAACTCAAATATCCTTGAAAAATTGTTCTTTAAGCGGTTTGTAGATTTAGTGTGGAAAAATAACGTTCTCTCTGACGATCAATTCGATTTTCGGAAATCCTTTTCCACTACTAGCGCCATATTTTCTTTCTCAAACGATGTTACCACTTCTCTTGACCGTGGAGAAAATCCTCAGGGCGTTTTTCTCGATTTATCCAAAGTATTCGATGTATCGATCATAAAATTCTCCTTTCAAAATTGCAAACTATTGGCATTCATGGACTTGCACAGTCATGGCAAACTTTCTATTTAAAAGGTAGATATCAACAAATCGAAATATCTTATACTAAAAAATAAAGTACTTAAGCATTACCTTTCGGAAACAAAGCCACTTGCTCGCGGAGTTCCCTGAGGTTCAATTCTCGGTTCTATACACTTTTTATTGTATGAGAACGACGTGTCATCCTCCACATCAACTTGCAAGGTGGTTCTATTTGCAGATGACACTAATTTACTATGTAAACACACCAACGCTCAAAAAGTTTTGTCTAACCTCTCGGCTTGGTTCCATGCAAATCTTCTCATTGTAAACCAGGGGCGGATAGACTAATATTTTGGGAGGTTCATAACAAAAGAATATAGACTAGGGCGTGGGACATTCCAGAAAAAGACACCAACCTCGAAAAAAATTTGAAAACCGGAAAGAAAATTGTAAGTTTAGGTCATCCAAGTGTAAATTAAGAGGAATACAGTAACGACCTAATTTCGTGATTATTTTGTTTTTTTGTGGGGTAGGGGAAAGTAATAAATACAAATTTTTTATTATAATTAAAAATGAAACGAATTTATTCATTTTTTTAAGACAGAGAAAAATTTAAATTTTCAAGCACAACAACAGAATTGCTGCTAAAGATTGTGCTGCAACTGTAGCTTTTGAAAAGTTAAGTACAAATTATGTTTACAGCTGAGACTGTTCCTTCCAATTGGATCCAAAATGTGAATGCGCCATTAATTCTTGAGACATTGTCTTTGACCGTGTGGGCCAAAGTTCATTTAGACAAAAAAACAATGTTCAAAAAACGCAAGAAAAAACATTTTGAACAATTTACCTCTTTTTGCAATTTTAATCAAAGCGAGGTACATAAATTTTCTAGAAAAGATTATAAGACTAAAAAACTCCCAATTTCTTTGATAACAAAATTTCGAAACGCTTACCCTTAAGTGCCTAAATAGTGACCCATAAATATTAAAGTATGGGCTTATATTAAAACATCATGTTAATAAATGAAGCTCAAACAAGTTACAAAACGAACTGTTTGTACTCATTAGGGTGAATATTTTTAATACAAATTCTTTGCGCCTCTTCTCCCACATAGCGTATTATTACGTTCGCATTCTGTTGTTGTTTATTCTTCCGCCACGGACTAGTGACACTCATACAAAGTTCTTAGGTCTCCATATTCAATACAATCTCAAATGGAATTGTCATGTTCACAATCTTAATTCCAAATTAATTAAATTGTGTTATGCATACCCAATCTTAGTTAATATTGTTAGTCCACATATTTTCCGTGGCGTATATTTTGAAAACGTTTACTCCCATTTACGATACGGCATTATCTTCTGAGTGAATTCCGGTCAGAGCATCCAAACTTTCAGAATTCAAAAGAGGATTGTTCGGATAATTTGCAAACTCTTGTAATTCTTTACTTAAGGAATTAAATATTTTAACACTGCCCTGCATTTATATTTATGAAACTGTCGTGTTTGTTAAGATCGAATTACTGAAACGCCAACCTTGCTTCATACAAAACAGTCTTGTTCACAAACACAATACTCGCAATAGGAATAATATTCATCGTCCTAGAGCGCCAACCGCTCTTTGCTAAAAGAAACCATTTCATTCGGGAATCGTTCTATATAATTCCCTCCCCAAAAATGTAAAAGATATTATGAAATTGAATCTCTTCAAATCCGCGGTTAAAAGCTACCTACTGCACCAGTACTTCTACAATGTAAAAGAATTTGTTGATTCTAATAAAAGTCATCTTGTACTTTATTACACAATTGCTGAAGAACTAAAAAACCTGATTATTTTAAATTTATTTTCTTGCATGCTCGTATTGTGTCTATCGACTCTACCTGACACTGTAGGCACGTGGGTGTTTTACTCGCATCTTACTTCTTACAGAATCTTACGTTCGCACGCTGCCGCTCTTACTAGCCGCTTCGAACACAACTGGGGAAAGAAGGTGAACTGGAGTCAACGCTCACATAAAATACTCTACACTTGTTCATCTTCTATCGAGATTTCAAAGGAAAGGCTAGACTACAACTGTATTCTTTAAGCGTTTCTTTTTCTATTTGTTTAAAATAAGGTAGTTGAATTTTATTCTGAATTTTATTTTTGAATTGAACGTCTCTCGGATCACATTTTAACTTTGAAGAAACTTAAATCCATTTATTTCTTTGACAATTATTATTCTACTTGAATTCTCTTGTACGTATTTTGTTAGTAGAGCTAATTCATTCAACGTCATATTGTTATTTCTACGTTACATCAAATGTAGTCGGGTCTATTCAAATGAATACTCGTGTTTATTTCACTTAACCTTGAAAATATTATGTGGTGTTTTTTAAAATTATTTTATGTTGCAAAGATACACAATATTCTATCATTAGCTATATAAAATAATTCAGTATTTTCAATGGTAGTTATAGTATAACCTATAATTTCTCTAATAGTTGTCCGATCCAAATGAGATAAGCATGGAAACATTTATAAAATTAGAACAATTTACATTAAATTATTTTGTTTGTTAAAATATTGATCAATATATTTCATGGATGGAAATGTTTTACTGGTGTTCTCATAAAATGAGCAATAATAACATGGCACATCTTACAAATCTTACAAAAGTGAAAGAATGACCGGGCAAATTATAATTACGTCATATCGACCTTTGATTCGAAATGTTTTCCACTGCATAATAAATTTTTCGGGTGTTTCCGCGGGATAATCTTCTCTGCTCGCGCATTTGGTGAAACGTCCTTTATCTTTTATTAGATATCCAACATTACATTTTACATTACATTACCGGGTTGTTCTCCGTTTTTCCTTCGGGTAGAGGCGGATTTCTTATACAGGTTCTCTAGGCTTTGTCTAGGGGCGTGTTTTAATAATCTATAGTTCGATAATAACTTGTACATATAAATTTCTTGCGTTAAATTACAAACATATTGACATTCTATTAGTATTATAACTCGCAGCTAACGTTTCATCTTATCTAGGAACTTTTGCTGAATTTTTTTTGAATCCGCCTCTGCCTTAGGGCCCTTGATCGGAATTGATGGGATGGTCCCTTGCTTGCTTCCGGAGAGTAAATTAGTTTATTGTCCTCCACGTGGTCATAAGCAGTTTGTACTGTTTTTTGACAATAAATTTATTATTATTATTAATATTACCACTTTCATCCTCGCATTTAATACCACTGAATTAGTACATTCCATAAGTGTTATAGTTTGAGATCGAACACCGAAACGTTTTCGATTCGTGTAAATTACTGTTGAAATTATACTGAAACAGTGATCAGGCTTGTTAGAAGGAACACTCAAAATAAAAATTTGGCTAAAAACACAAATTATTTCAAGAACGTAATTTTTTAAAGGTCGTTCATGGAAACTGCAAATTAAGTTAATACATTATTCCTATAAAGAAATTTCTTAAATTGCAGTTTCAAGTTTTTAAATTTTTAAAACATTTCCTGTGTAGGGACCCGCTCTCCCTGGCATTTCTTTCAATCCGGTTCCTCCAAAATGAAGTCCTAGATCCGCACATGGAACCGGCGAATCTACTTCGAATTGAGAATATAGGTAAGACATTTTTGCTCATTGTTTCTACGTTTTACTATTTGTGTTTGATACAGTCAATGCACTCAATGAAAAATAAATAATTCTCAAGGAAGTTTCATTGCAAAAAGAAAGAAAGAAAAAAGAATACTTTGCATTAATTCTCTAGTAAAAACGCCCATTGAGTGCCATCTGTTAACGCCAAACGATCATTCATTTTAAGTGACCACCAATGGTCATTTGGCGATGACAGATGGCCACCCCTATGACAATTTTTACTAGAGTTGAGTAAATAACAAAAAATAGACATAAATGTCCGCCACGATGAAAGGATTTTCTACATACCGATTAACGCAGAATGTAATATGCTAAATCCTGATATATCTAGCTTTCATTGGGCTCTTCTGGCCACTTAAAATTCTAACGAAAACTCAAGTATCTATAATTCGAATGACGAGTAAGACATAGCAAGAGCGTCACGGGTTCGAACGCCACGCTGAAAGTAACGTCACGCTGGAAGTATTTCTCGCTCGATTTATGCAAAAATTCTGACATACGCAAACACTTTAAAGGAAAACTTGAAGTTTACTATATTATGTTAGTCGCTCTCACTTTTTCTCGACCCAAAATTTAAAACAATCTTCACTAGGAAACGTTTTCATGCTATTGTTCTAAACATTTACATTATTTAAATATTATATATTAGTATATGGTAATAATATTAAATATACTAATATAAATAATTTAATATATAGTGTATATAAAATACTAATATCACGATATGAAAATTGAATAAAATAGCATTTTAAAGCACGCTGTTACTACAAAACATAAATTTCGAAGCTGACTAAATCGTTAATTACTGAAGCGCGCTCATTTAAAATATCTACTTCGGAGTTGGGTTTTGAAAATACAACCCAGATAACACGCATGGTTACGTCAACTGTGGCTTTTACTTAGCATTTGCATCGTAGCACTAATATCAGTATCATCGCCCCAATCCAAGGGGGATAGAAAAGACGAGAGCTTCTCATTGGGGCTGTAATACGTGACGTCAGAGTGAAATAGTTTTTGTAACCCTTCCCGAAGCTTCTAATAAAGCATTGGATTGAGACTTGTGATAAATATTGAAGGTCTCAATCAGAAGTGTGAATTTATATTGTGGTTTACTTTATAATTTTCTTCCAATTTTCAACTTCTAGTAGTCTAAAAAATTATGGAAGAGCATTTATGAACGACTAGTTGAATTATCTGGTAAATGCAATACTAGGATGTTTTATTTTCGTTAATACTTGGCCATTCGGTTAGGAATATAAATGGATTGCAATTTCAAAATTTCCAGTAACACATTTTAAATCTAAAAATTTCATTAACACAAAAATAAAAATATGAATTCAGGATTTACTATAGAATAACTCATGAAACTGTTCTTCATATTAAAATTAAATTACTGATTCGAATACTAAGGCACGAGGAAGATTCATTATGATTTCTACAGAATTACAATTTTAAAATTTTCTTTATTAGAGTTTTTTATTAAAAGAGAAACTAAATGGAATTAGTAAGGATACAGGAAAATGTACTAATAACTTGAAAGCCCAGGTTATATTGTAACAAAATATCTCCATACTTGGGAATTTTCTTAAAATACCACAAACATATTAAATTAATGACAAATTATAAAGAATAAAAAATTAGAAAAACAATATAAAATAGAAAAACTCACTATCAAAAAATTTCACCAATATCAATTATTTTGGTACCAAATGTAATTTGTACAACTTAATTTTATAAATCAATAGTAACATATACAAGTGTAGTAAACACAAAACGAAAACAAAACAAAACATTTTCTTTAATAACATAGAAATAACGCAAAGAAACAAGTTTTACATGTAAGTTCCAAGATTGAAAATATTAAACTTCTGATTGTCGACAAACTTTTCTAATCAACCACAAGGACTGAGATTACTTTTAAATTCTAAGCTCCTTCTTTTTCCTCAAATATGCAATATTCTAATTCGGTTTTCCTCCTCTTATTTTCATGTTCATTTGACATCTCAGCATCAAACCTGTTTCTCGTTAAACACTACAAAATGTAATAACAAAACGATCACAACAAATTCTAAAATTACATTGGAGTTTTATTGGAGAAATTACATTGGAGCNATTCTAAAATTACATTGGAGTTTTATTGGAGAAATTACATTGGAGCTATCTCCAAGTAACTCCGTCTTCCCCACTTATTATCACTTACGACATCTAAAATAACCCAAAATAGAACAAAAGTTGATCAGTATTTTGTCAACTTTAATACAATGAATATATATTCTCCTCGCAGCAAAGGAAAAGTAATGAGGGAGGAGCGTAAATACCATGTGAAAGTTGAGAAGCCAATGCCAGCATTGCGAGATTGCCGACTCTACGCTGCTGACACGTGAGCGTCTACTTATGACAGCAGAATCTTACGCTCGGACGCTACCGCCCACATTAGTCATTTCGTACACAATCGGGGAAAGTGTTTGAACTGGGATCAGAGTTGAAATAAAATATGCTTCTACCTCAAATTAAAAAATAAAATATTTTTCTACCTCAAATTATGTTGGTATTAACGCATGTAACGAGGTGAGAGGGGGTAACAGGAAAAGTGAAGGAGCGAACTCCTCTCTTGTTATCGTAATCGTGAAAAATTCGAAAACGAGATTTTTTCGGAAATATCCGTTTTGGAGTTCCCTGATTCCGAAAAAGTGGTTTTTGAACGTCCGCCCGTCTGACTGTCCACGCGCAGCACTCCTGACTAAATTGTAAAATATCTTTTTTCCACTTTTCGTCTTTACGAATTTCCTTCTGAGCTATGCACGTGCTTTCAGTTTTCTTTTTACTTTAATACAAAGGGTTCTTCACATGAAGGTCAAAGTACAGTTTTGAATAATTTTCGAAAACTGGTCCAACGATAATGCTTAAATTTTATGTATGCAGAGTGTAATTAGTGAATAATACAACTTCATTAACGGTATTTCGCTAAAAAGTTTGGTATAGACGCAGTAAAATAATCTTTGTCCGCTGTACTCGGACATTGGTGTACTATTTCAAGAAACTTAAATATTATTTAACAGTGAAAATGGATGAAGATAAAGTAGAGTACACTTAAGCTAAACTGAAATGAAAACACAAACACATATATTAATCCTCTTCAATTAATTAAATGATTTATATTAATTCCTTTCGCGATGCTAAGTGGTTCTACTCATAAATACCACCCTATTTAGGTGGTAAACCCCCACGTTGGGAAAGCCTAAATTGTAAGAGGATCAAAGCTAGGGTAGTGGTTAATATTAATTACCAATTAATTAATATTATCTAATCTTAAAATACGACTGAAGGTCTACTTAGATCACCTGGAGTCCTGCTAATTACTCAGACCCCACCTTGAAGCGCCACTTGTAGTAAAACATAATTAATACCACAAGAATAAAATAGGGCAGGGGATAACCATACCGCCATTAATCAATAAATCAAAAGTAATTAAGGAAATTTATGACGGGCGGGGTTCGTGCCAATTTATAAAAAAAACACACTTTTGGTATAAAATACCCGCAGCGTCAAAATAAAATTGGTTTTTAATTCCTAGCTACTACTTTCTTAAAATTATCATTATTATCCTACACATGCTCACATATATTCCCCTTGTTTATCCCCCAAAATTCACACGCTTTATGTTACACAATAGTTCATAGTGATGTGGGTTCAATGGTAAGTCTCCAGTACATCAATTTTCTCCTATATCTACGTTTCACATTTAATAATGAAACAAACAGAGATAATTAGTTCATTGCTGACTAAGGAAACATTAGTCTTTCCTATTAAGTCTGTCATAATGAAGTACACGTTCTATCATCGTCCAAAGACACATTGCTCGCATCTACTTAAGCTGGTTGCAACCATCTGTGAGAAATTTACCTTGTTTACAAAATATTGTAGAAAGGTTGAGCTGTCTCGTGCCAAACTGTGTGGTCGCCTTGGGCTGTAGTTTGGTTCGATGACCTTAGGGTTTTCCTGCTACTACTACCTGCGGTGCCTTTCCCCTGAATGGAACCAGCCACCTCTCGTATCCCCATTCACTGATGTCTCCGGTCAATACGCTCACGGCTCACGGCCTAATTACTGTTCGTGGCCTTAACTTCCTGAGTCCGACACTTCCTAACTTCGACCGAAACTCATTACGAAAATTTTTTCCAAGTTAGGATTACTTGTTCAATATCCGAACTATCTAGCCATTTGACACGATGATGCGATACTCGTTATTCAATGTCACAAATAACAAAATCGAAAGTTTATATATTTTATTAATAAATTTTAATCACTGCCAACTGATTAACAGGAAACCACACTCGCAAATGATCACGAACCGAAGTGCTATCTCACTTAGTCATGCGACTGAGCACTCTAAGTAAATATATCTCGCAATAAATCGAGGTGAGAATCATCTCCAAAAATACTCGAAGTCGAAAGAAAAATCTCAGAATCTACTCTGACGTGAAAAATCTCCGAATGTGAGAAAATACTCTGAATCGATCTGAATGAATCCCAGAATAAGTGATACTCGGAATAAGTGATAAGTCATAAGTGATCTCTGCGCCTCCGTGCACCTCATTTTATTATAAACATTCCTTCTTCTCCTCAAAATTTTGAAGAGAGATTACGCCTTTCTTCATGCCACATGATTTCGGGAACCAAAAATTTTGTATGGCGTACTCCACGTGGAATCACCTCGATAGGCTGAAGGTTCCTGACGTTTGTTGTATTCTCGACGAATCACGCCGTTCTGTTTAACAGCAACGTTCGTTGCTTTCTCTCGACGACACACCGAGACCACGTGGCTACCCCCTGCCAAACTGAGTGGTTCTCACGCTGCATCTTCTATTGTCTAGTGACAGTTGTGCTACAGCCAAAAGAACTCTTAGTTCTGCGAGTCTGAACTTGCCACATGTCCCTAGGGTTCTCGTGTCCTAAACCGTGCCCCTCTTTTAGACGTACTGCGTCGTCCATCTGTTTGTATGTCGTGCCGCCTTGCTTTGATCAATTGACTTATTCCTCTTTTCAACTCTCAAATTTTTACGATCTTGTTTTTCGGTTCTGGGTCCCGTCTTGAGATGTCCCAGAAACCTCTCCCTTGAACCTCATGTTCCTCCACCCATGCCTTCTGTTCAAAACTTACAAAAGAGACCTCTGGTTAATTTTGGGTTGATTTCCTATTGTATGTGTTACGTCTGTTTTTTCGCTATGTGCTGTCCACTGCTGTGTACCCGTCTCTCTTGAATTTTGCCGCTTCGACTCTCACGCTCTTGTTAAATGTTTACAAAACGGTCTCTGATTAATTTTGACCACGTTCCCAATTATTTTAGTTATTACGGGCGCTCGCGGCCTACCGCGCGTAACCGTCTCCCTTGAAATAAATTTATATTATGGTCATCCCAGCCTTCTCAAAAATTGTGGCCTTTCATATTCTCAATGGCGGCAACCGCTCCTCTGTCGGTGCGCCGCGCGGGTTTTTGTGACGCCCTGCCCACATCGCCTCCGTCAATGGTCTGGTTTTGAAATGTTTGTCGAGTTTCTAACGTTCTACTTTTAATTTAAAATTAACGAAATTAATATATCGTGACAAATCCCCTACCAAATTTCGAAATTTCTTGAACTTTTGGAGTTTTACTTATTGTGAAAATAAATTTCGCAAACCATTTAAATAATATTAATTTTCGGGAATGAAACTTGAATCCTGACTACTTCGCTTAATCGTTTCTTTAATTAATATTGGGTTCCCTTCCACCTTCCATGCGACTTTAAATTCTATGATTTTCTATCCAATTAAGCGCTCAACGTTTCTTAATAATCATGGTATTATATCTTAATTGCCCTCCATTTTTGTTTTCCAACTATTTTTTCCCGTGAGTTTTAATTACTAAAAATATTCGTCAATCAACCCTTAATTTTAACTATTTCTGTACACATAATGCTTCCCGGACGTTTTCCTTTTTTACGTGGGGCGCTTCTTTAATTAACGACGATTCATTACTTTTCGTAGGGGAATTCTACCCAGACGACTATTATTTCCTTTCAGCGCGTGGGGTGATCCAAGCTACGTTATTTAATTTACTTTCTTAACGACGATCCTCCTCCGTCCTTCCTCAGATGTTGATCACAGATACTAAAATTGTTTTAACCCACTTACGTCATCAATCTAATTCAGCTTATTCATCCGTCCTTGTTCCTCAAATATCAATGATCTTTTAAACCAATAACTTAAGCGAATTATCCCACGATTATTTCTTTTATGAAGGTTTCTTTAGGAAACTCATTCTCGTTTCTCTTCTCGAAGTATTTATTTCTCATACAGCCAACTACTTTTATTTGACTCCATGATAATTCACATACTTTTTTTCATGCATTTCTAGTTAAAACATTTACATAATATTTTCTCCCACAAACTTATAACAACTACCTTTAGTTTTTCTACACTTCCCATTAATCTATTTACTTTATAATTGAACTAATGTTGTGACGCTTTCCCCGTCTCAACTTTAATTGAATTTATCCAGTGACTAACTCCGTTATCCCATAAGTTCATTTACCGACGCTTCTGTTTAATTTCTCATACTTCTGTAAGATCAAAGACCACCTCGCTTTTATTATCCGTTCGCTTAATACGTTTCCTTTCTCCCTCCAAATTTCATTATAATTGGAGGGATTCCCGAGTAAGCATTCAGCTTATAACCTGCATTACGGCGAGCTATGCTGCTCGTGGGAATCGCCTATTTTGAACTTCACCTACTTCGCCGCTTTAACCAAGGAAGAGGAAAGACGTCGAGAGGTGTATGAGTTGCGCGTACGGCGTATTCTCTTCGAACAAGGAGCCGCAGGAAAATGTTTTGTCTGTTAGTAGGAGACTTGTGCTGGTGTAAGGTCACAATCATAGGATGATGCAATCAAGGATGACGAAATCGAGTATGGCGCAGTCTTAATAAATTCGTGATGATGCAATTTTACTTCATAGGATGCAACCCCCATCATAGGATATACCGGTTTGTGCACAACGAGTATTGCGCTACCTTCATCAATCCAGGATGCAACCCGCTCATGCAACCAACACGATCCACCTGCGATGACTGTCGACGATGTACTGTGCTTCTTTCATCAAGAGCAATGGTTTTGTGAGAGATGGATGTGATGTGTGTCATGGGTGGGGGAGGTGGTATAAAAAAGACAGAGTAGAGTTCATCATGATGTAGTGGCATCATGGATGCCAACATGGCAACACAGGACAGCATATGCTCCCTTTGCTAGTAAACATATATCTCATCTATCAAAAATTTCTTAATGATACAGCTTTTTGGGAATACCCTGCAATCTTGCATCACGCGATTGCGCAATCTTGCACCATAGGATGACAGAACCTTATACCACCCAATCTTACGTCATAGGATGCAATCCAAAATGTGCGGGTTTGATCACAACGAGTTTTGCACAATCATGTATCACATGATGCAATCCCTCAGCATAGGATGCGCTGGTTCTAAAACGAGTATTGCGCAATCTTGCATCACATGATGTAATCGAGGATGGCGCAATCTTGCATCACTTGATGCGATCCCCCAGCGTAGGATGTGGTGGTTCTAGCACAACGAGTATTAGGCAATCTTGCATCACATTATATAATCCTGCATTACATGATGCAATCCAGGATGATGCTATCTTACACTACGTTGTAACATCATGGATGCCAACACGACAACACTGAGCAGCACATATCCTTTGCTAGTATGTATGTAT
>NNCF01128577.1:601687-622577 GCA_002313205.1 Laupala kohalensis | reverse complement strand
TATATATATATATATATATATATATATATATATATATATATATATATATATATATATATATATTGATACACAAAATGATAATCCCACCGAAAGAATCTGTGGCATGACAGCATCATTGACAATCATATGATCTGAAAATATGTGACCCACAAATTCTACCAACATATCGCTGCTATGTTGCCTCAGAGACTAGCCTGCTCCTTCCGCACGTATGGCCAGAGGTTCCTCTCGGTCCTGTATTTTGTTATTGGTATTTTCCGTCTTTGGATATTGGTTTCAAAGGAGCGACAAATTGCCAAGTCTCAATAGATATATACATACATACACTCAAGGCAGCTCCACACATTCGCTATTCGGTGCACCCCGAGCAACTGCACGCCGGATAGTAACTAGTGTGGACGGGTTGTGCGTTATTCTTTGCATCACGAATACCCTTTCCCGCAGCGTGTCGGTCTTTTGAGACACATCAAAGAAAGCGGAGCATAGGCGAATATTCGCGAGTAATCTGTTCGTGGTTCTATCCACATATTCGCGCCCTTACGAATATCAAGGATAGCGAGTATACGAGTAATACGCTTTCAAGTTATTTCGAGTAAGTAATCGTCGGAAAAACTAATTATTTGTAATTTTTCTCTTTATCGTACAAAGTAATAAGTGTTTTTAGAAGTGATAAAATAGAGAAATTTGAAGTAATAAAGTAGTGATGGAGAAACTTCATTTATTATCTTCAGTGTGTTCATACGCAGTTTGCAACTGCTTTTTGACTATAAAGTTTATTTGATGAGATTTAAACCGCAAATATTTTTATTCACATTTTTAAAACTTTTATTAGCGTCCTAAAGTTTCACAGTATTGAACGTGTATTGTCGTTATTAGCATTATCTATTTTTGTAGTAGTATTATCATATATTTCCTGTACACGAAATGTTCAGGAAATGAAAAATGTGAAAATAAAAAAATACTATGATAATAAATAATAAAAATATAACACTAAAATGTAATGAAAGATATTTCAATAAATAAATAGAGTGGGATGTTGTGGAGACTCAAATTAAGATAGTTATACAATATTGATTCTTTTTATATGGATGAAAACTATAATGATTATAAGGATATTAAATTCGAGATTACCGTCGAGCACATCTCGGCAAATTGCTTATATCTGGATCAGTGTGCTCGTCAATTGGCGAATATTCGGGAAATACCCCGAGCAAGTCGTTAGTGTTCGGGATTCGCTGTGCGGTTGCTCGGGGTTCGCCGAATAACGAATATGTGGAGCCGCCGTCACACAGTGGTGTCATGGTTCCGGATATTTTTTATATTTCGATACCTACATAAAAATTTATTTTATGCGACGTTAAAAGAGATTGAATTTGAGAAACATATTTCAAGTTGAATGCAGCAAAAGATCTGGACCACGTGTGAGAGCAATGAGGTTGTTTTAATTTCAATCCTATTTGATTTTGGCATGTGCTAGGCAACTTAGTGAAAATTGTACTCTTACGTTACCTCATAACTACCAGCACAAACATGTGTCATTTTTAAGGATTCCAATATCACTCAAACATACACATTGATTATAATTTTTTTATTCGAGAGTCAAGAGAGCCATATGAAATATCTACAATTCAAAAAAGTGTAAGGCTAGAAATAATACAGACCCATTTAGTTTATGGTGCGTCGTTTTAAGTGCTTTAGGTCTCGTCAACGGCAAGGTCATTAGAGCCAATGGTGTGAATCCAAAGAGTTGTGGTTTGTTGATTCATTTTAATAAATTTCTCTTTAAAGAAGAACAGGAATGTCTCTAATTTCTGTTACTCTTGGTAATATGATCCTCCCGCACACGCGAACTGCACGCTCCACTCGTAACCCCTTATCTGGTGATGCTCGCTGCGTAAGCTTTCGAATCAGAAGTATCCACTGCTTCTCTTGTCGGGTGTCGTCATATTTGTTTTTTGTTACTTATTATTTAATAGGTTAGTAGATTCTGAACACAGATGTTTGAAGAATGAACATTAGGTAACGTGTCTTGTAGGTTTCGTAGAATGAAACATCTTTTTGGTTTACGTTTCCTGAATCTTCTGTAATTGTTATATTACAGTTTAAATCGTTATAAGTAGATTAATTTAAATGAAATATTTCACTCATAGAAGACTTAGACAAGCTAGATAAGGAACGTTACGATATATGACTAAATAAATACAAGCAGACAGTATCCATTTCTGAAATCGCTCAAAGATACATTAATTGCAAAAAACAACTTTGTTTTTAACTCAATTATATAAATGTATTGACGGTCTGCTTGCTTGGTACATGCTTTAACAATATTGTAATTATCTTTTTATTTATTTTTACTTATATTTTTTGAAATAGCACATAAATCTAACAGATTTAATCTAAGGACAGAATATGAAAATTATGTAAATGTAATGTGAAAATTCTTTTATGTAGGTACTAGAGAAAGTATTTTTATGATAAACTTTTCGAAGGGGGTAACGTGAAGTGTACCAAAATATTGAGTACCTCCATAACATCAACCCCCAACTCTGATGTACTTCCAAATTCTAAGCCAAAAATTAAGAAATATTTTACAACTTACTCTATTTTCATTAGCTATCATCCCTCTGGTGGCTAAGCAATTAGTGTTCTTGCTTACCACCAAGTCACCCCTGGTTCAATTCCTGGCACATTAAGAAATAAAAAAATTGTAGCTTTTTCACATTAACGACCCAGTTCATGTAGCTGTGGCTACTGAAAAGCAAATCCTCTTATTTGTATCCACCTCCTACTGCTCCTAGTATCAATAACTCTAACTATTACTAACCACTCCTACCAACCCCTCCAAGTTGACCGACTTGTTGGTAAACCCAGCTATCTGACAAAAACCTAGCACCCTCCTCCTACCTTGGATTGCTCCTTGTAGATAAGCTTCAATAGCATGCTACATTTCCCATTTACAATTATTACAATGAAAGCTACCATCTCCTACCAAAGTACAAGTAGTGGTGCAAAACCTGAATAATAATTTCATACACTTTTAAAAGCCTGAACTGTAGTAAGCAAATCTAAATTTTTATGGAAAGAAATATATTTATTCAATTTTACAAAAATTAATCATGTTACTTAAAATAAAGCATCTGCAAAATTGATTAAAGAAATGCGCATGAAAGTTGTACGATACACTGACAAAAGTGTAACAAAAACAATAATTTTCATATCAACTTTATTCAGATTGTTAACAAATATACGTACCACCAAATTTCTAAAACATCCATAAAACTACACAATTGAAAACATGTGAATATAATTCATCAAGGAAAACACTGACCACATATGTAATTAATATATCATTTACTCATATCTAAACCTAACCATCTTTCTTGGGGTCTGAGTATTATCTATTACGCAATTCAAAACTCTTGCGATTCATTACTCCAGAAGTTAATACTATAATGAACAAAGTTTGCATGTGGCTATAACAGATAACTTTTCACACAGTTCAAAACACATTTAAATGATGGAAGTACTATTCAAGAAGAATGATTTAAGAGAACATGACATCCACACAACAGCATCTTCATTTGTTTTTCATTTGCTTATAAATATATGGCTATCCATATTGAAGTTAACTTGAGCAACAATGGTTCTTTAGAAAGATCAAACATAATCTCAATTTACAAATATCCACCATGAAACTCCTTTCAGAAGAAAATAAGGGACATTTTCAAACTCAGTAAATTTTTGTGAATACAATACACCACATGCCACAGAAAATACAATTATTAGAATCTTCAATTTTTGTTTTGATCACACCAAGAAAATCAATTACAAATTATACTTCTCCAAAAAGTTCCACCTTTTACATAAAAATAACTCAAGTAAAAGTGATTTTTATAAGAGTAAACTGACTTTAATTGAAATGTAATATGATTTGATACTTGCACAGATATATAAAGAAAATATGAAGATACTGCAAAATACCCCTTTTTCCATATTTCTCAAAAACTAAATGTTTTTGAAATATCACTGTAGGGAAGGACCAATTATAATAACCAATTATTATAAGCTTCAAATTGAATTTCATGTACAATTAATCAGAAATGTAGTTTTTCAAAATCTCCCTTTCCGGCAATTCCTGTTACATTTTTATGTAAAAAATCTTTTTTTACATAAAATGAATAAAATTTCAAAATAGGGGGCGACTTAATAAACCATTTTTTGCCAGAATTTTTTTTTGAAAATAAAGTAGTCAAAATTCTGGGATGTGACAAAAACTTGTTCACCTTGACAAGCCCTAAAGCTCCCCCCTCCCCATTTTTCTTCTTCTTCGAAGAACACTCAACCAACTTTCCACGACTCCAGTAAGTGCCTCATAATTTATGTTAATGAGGTGCATGGGTAGTTGTATGTATATTAGCATGTCAGAAAGAAACCCAAAACAGCAGCAAGGAAATAATAACATAAGTATGAAAGATCAGCCCATTACCAGAGGAGTTCATATTAAATGGGAGTTAATGAATAGGAATAAAGAAAATCTTCCTTCCTCTGGAGCAACACATATTTGTTACATAACTTCTTTTAGAAATATTAAATCCACCACTACCATTGGGCATGATAGGAATGGATGGGATGCATAGGATTGCTTATTCTAGGAAAATTAATTAGATTATAGCTCCCCATGCGGTCAAACAGTTTGTAATGACATTTTGACAATAAATGTATTTATTTAATCACTCTTTTTAATTCCTGTAATTTCTCTTCATTTGTTTCTGTACCTCTTGTTGATATTTCATTAACAATTCCTTTAAATATATAGTAATTTTTCTGGAATATCTAACTTTTCAAATTACTTGTATTTGTATCTTTCATTTGTTTACTTTTTTAAAATAACTATCACATGTTTTGCTGAATTATTCGATGAAAAGCACGAATATTAAACTTCTACAGATGCAGTAGAAATTGCTGTTTTCAATCGTGTCAGTGACTCATTTGGGCCTAGCAACAGGAACATTTCTGCCACAGATGGTCCTTGCTGCACAGAAAAAATAAAATAATTCACAATTCTACACAAAAAATATACTAAATATCGTTTGCACATGTAAAAGTTATGTAATGTATATAATACACTTGGTTTTGATGATGGACTAGATAATATAATTTTACGTTTTTCATGACTCCTGAAATTACTTTTATGACTTTTCTCATGAGATTATGGCTGGGAAGATGAGATTGGAAAGGAGATATGTTGAGTTGCCGGGGATTATGAGATAGCAAACAGACATTAGTCTGGAGTAGGAGAAGGAAAGCCCAGGTGACCCCAGGAGCAGGAGCAGGAACCTCAATTGAATGGCTCTCCTACTCAACAGTACATTGGGAACATAGATGCTAGCACTAAGCTACCGCTATCACTTGTGAGAAATTAAATGCATGTTTCAATAAACCTCATCTTCAATTTTTGAGTTTGTCGATTCATAATAAATTAATAAAACGATAATCGGAAAAATGCTTTTGATTAAAGATGAAAATCAGTAATAAATTTAAACAGACTATCGTTGTGCACTATATTACATTAAAATACAAAGTACTTAGGTCACTTGGTTTACTCCCATGCCCTAGATGCAATCGAACATGAAGAAAGTAATAATGGCTTTTCTTTATGTTGAGGCTCTGGTTAACTTAAGGGCAAGTTAACCAGAGCCTCAACACTAAGAATAGCATTTATTATTTCCCTTTTTTGCTTTCGATTGCAAAATGTTTGTAATCTGACATGGGAGTAAACCAATATTAATCCAGGAACAATGTATAGTAATGTAGGGGTGGAGATTTTTGGAGTCCAAAGTAGATACCCCTCGTCAATCAATCACACAGTACAATGGAGTAACTATCAGGGCCCCCAAGCAAAATGTGGCCGCAGTTTTAGTGTTTTAGTTATGGTTAAGTTTAGAAAAATATTTTAGTAAAAAATACAACATATCTTAGTAGCTATTTAGTAATTTAATTTAATAATATTCACAACCATATATTTTAATGCGGTAATTATACTGAACAATCCTACGATATATTTATAATTTCATACGACATACTTTTGTTTTAGTAAATGTTTTAACGAACTGATCTAATCTGCTTCTTAAATGATTTGTATCCACATATTACAACACTTAAACCACTCAATTTGTCTTGATTCAAGGAATTTCTCATAACTAAGTAACTTTTGAGGAGCGTAAATTTAGGAAAGGACCATTCTTCAGTTGCTACTTTACCTGGCAGAGTTAAAATCGCATGACAACTGTAGACTTGTCCGGAAAACTGGCCGATAGTGTAAAATGATCAATTAGTAAAAATTAAGCATATGGAAAAAGTTGGTCAATTAATTGTGTCTCGATTATGTAATATAATATTTATGTAATACTCAAAATTCTTTTGTTTGAACACTAATTTTTTTCTTCACAAACAGTTAAAAACCATGAAGAAAGACCCATATTACTTCCAGAGGTTAGGGGTCCCATGAGACTGGCGGCCCCTGGGCAATGACCGGGTGCACTGGGTGCTAGTTACGCCACTGACACAGTTCATTATGGGACATTTATTGCAAATAGGTAACTCTTCCCTATGCTTAAAAAAAACATCAATTTTTGCATGTAGTGATATAATTTTAACATACAAAAACTCAAAATGTTATTATAGTAACTGTCCCAAATGCAGAATGATGATTTTTGTACTTTGCTTTCATGTATTTACAGTCGTTGGGGAGTACTATTCTTACATTATACTATTCTGAAAAATTTGCTTGAAGTTTAAGAGTGCACAATGAGTTCAAAAATGTTCATCCCTTCATTTTATGCTATAAACATAACAAAATTTAAGAGATGATGTACCAACATTGGATGAAAATTAGCGCAAGTGTTCAATTCAATCCTCAAAAAGTGAATATTTACATGAAATAAACCATAATCCTAATAAAAAGGAATGTTCTCTGTTGCTTTTTCTCATTTCCTGAAATATCTTATTGGGATGAAGCAGAAATTCAGTTAGAACCCCTTAAAACAGCTTAAAATAAAAAACTCAAAACTTCTCCCAAATTTTCTGAGCAAAAACATCAAATGACTGTATTAATACATGAAAGTGGAAATTTATGATTCAATTCTTCAAAAGCAATGGTTGAAAGTAACAAAAGGATATAGGATCATTATGAGACTGAAAACTATTTTTCATAATGAATGACTCAAAATATGAATTATGTCAAAAAATAACTTTATTTCCACACCTGTAATCCTGAAAGAGCAAATCTCAATAATTTCATCAGACGACTAAACGGAATACTTTCTGATGATGAGATTTTCTTAATTTCTGCTGTAATTTCAGATTGTTGAAAATTTTCTTTTGACATATTCAAAACTGAATAATACACAGATTGAAGAGCTTTTGCTTCCTTCACTGTGATAACGAGAGGTTGACTGGGTTGCTGCCACAAAAATGCTAAATTTGGAGATAAAAAATCAGTCAAGTAATGAACACGAGGTATTGCCCATTTAAGAACTTCAAGAATGTGTTTGTGTTGAAAATGTAGAGAATTTTCTCCTTTCCTGCAAAAGAGCATACAAATTTGTTAATTAAAGTATGTTTTAAGTTTCATTTACATAAATAATTTAAATTTACTCACTTAAGTAAGAAATTTTATTCAAAGGAACACACAATGTTGTAATTACACATAAATTTTGTTTTTGCTAAATACTTAACATATTTCTGTCAGCAGTAAACATTCAATCTCTTGAGAAAGGACTTAAGAAATGGAACAAAATAACCTAGAGCAGACAGACAAAATAATACCATGGGAGTGATGTTAACTTTGGTTCCAATTATCACCCATGTACCCATAGAGGAGGTTTGGGGAGAGGGGACTGAAATATTGTGTACTTGTCGTGTGTAAACCAGTTTTTGAATGAGAGATCATTTTTAAATTATATCACAGTCTTGGGGGGAGGAGTTGCAAAATGTGATCGTTCGTGATGAGAGTGGCCGGGAGTATTTTAGAAAGCTTGACGATATGTTTGATATACCATAAACGTTTAAAATTGTCTCAATTGAGGAAAATCCTGCAATGAAAAAATATCTTATAATCCTTCATGCATCATTTTCTCTGTGTGACAACACAGAATTGTAAGTTTACCTTAAATAATACTTAGGAAATAAATGAACTATTTTCTCCTTTAATTTCTGTTTTTCATTCTGTATTATGGGAGGGGTTTGGTGATGAAGTGTGATATGAGGGGTCGGGATGGAAGAAATCCTCAAAGATTCTGTGACATAATTTACAAGCAATCCCTAGAGAACATTGCTTACTTCAAACATGAGTAACAACATGAAATATACTATACAAATGAAAAAAACAAATGAGTAAAATAGCTATAAACAATTAATCGTCAATTAATTTTTTGTCATGACTCCAAACAAAATACATTTCTGGTTAGCAATCTGTTTGAAATAAGAAAATATTGTTAACATAGCTAAAAGTAATGGAATTTCAAAAGATATGGTAGTTAAAGATACAGAGAAATTTAAGTCTTAAAATAGCAGTAATTTTGAACTGCTGATTTGGGAGCAATGGGTTATTAAGGTTCATGAAGGTTGTATGGTTACACAGTTCCCAAATAATAGATTAATACATAAATAATTCAAAACTTTTATATGAATTTTCCAAAATACAGGAACAGTTTGCCATGAAATATTGGATGTGATACATTTTGTACCTTTTTGACCAACACCACAACAGTGTTGGTTTGCTAAGATTTGCAAGATTTCTGCAACCTCAAGAGAGCATGTATGAGCTTCCTATGCTTTAACAAAAGAAATAGTCTTTATTGATTGCAGAGTTCCATCTCGTGCCCCACTAGAAAGTGATTGTAGTTATAATTTCTTCGTTCCTCGTCATCGCCTAGCTTTTGCTCGTTATGTCAGAGTCGATATGCTCAGTGTTCTCTGGAGTGCAGGGGGAAAACCATCAAAGAAGAAATCAATTTTCATTTTCCATGATTTTTATTTGATGGTGAAAAATATTGGATAACAGGTACAACTTGTTTAAATAATTAAAATAGATGAGTTAACAATAATATTTAGGAAATAAGGTGTTTGCAATTTTAAAACCTTATTATTTTCAATATTTTGAAACATTTGTGTATTGCATCATTCTCAATTTCATTAATTATATTTTTGTAAAAAAGGGCGGAGAACTGAGCAAGTAACTATATGATTGAAAAGCATCAATGAGGGAGGCCATCAGAATTTAAGTGAGCATACATGGTAGCGCATGATAAAAAATAGTGTTCGCATTTTTTTAACCATACTTGATGTTAGGTCACTTGAATGGGGGAAGGAATATCTTCTAACTTTCAAGTTACTCCAAGGCCATGGCATTATAATTTACAAAGTTAATTAACAGTCCCCTGTGCTCCTACCCCTTCCTGGTTAAGGGCTTGGTCAAGTTGCAACCCTAATTCTGTAGCCCACTTGCTGCTACTGCAACCTAGTCGAGAGTAGAATACAATTCTGAAGTTTCATTGGAAAACAATCTAATTTTAAAATACAGTGAAACTCCCTCATGATGGATTCTGGATGAAAATAGACATACATTAATACATTCAAGCAAATAATTATTGTAGGGAAATACACATATGCCTCCATATTAAATGTAAATAAATGAGTGTTCACTTGCAGTTGAACCGGCACATTTAACTGCTGACACCAATGTAGACACATTTGCAGAGCATCTATTGAAATATTATCTATCGAAAAGAAAAAAAAGAATTACTTGGTGGTCTCTCACTAGGTTGGAATTATACAGTGGGGAAACATCTTTCATCCGCTATCAGAGGGAATCAAATAAATGGGCATCTTATATCTAAGAAATAACAGCATTTTTTCCATGTATTTCTAAATTGTTCACTATATAACAGGGTACCATTGTACATCAACCCACCCTGGAGATCAACCACCAGAAAATGATAATGTGAGCAAGTGTCCCTGAATGATGAATTTGTAAAATGAATTTTCACAAGATTGACACACCATTCGATTCCTGATGTTAAAAACCCTCTATACGTCAAGTCTATGCAAAATCCCACCATAAGTTTACAAGATAGCTGATTTAAAATAGCCTTTATTGCTTGTATAATAAGAGTATGATATGGAGTGCTTGGAGGACATGCTCGGACAATATTTTAAGATTTTTAGCTCATAACATTTTATGACACATCGTAATCCAGTGGAATAAGTTACTCAAGAATGGGATTTGGAACAAAAAAAACGGGGGTATTGTGAGGAGAGAGGGGTAGGGGTCGCAACCTGGCCAACAAAGGTCGGTGAGTTACAAGAATCATATGGGAGCTCTCAGCATGCCCACCGAATGACCAGATACACTAAGGGTTGGTCAAGGGACTCTAAACTTGGCCAATGAATGGCCAGGGAGTTAGGAGAAGGGAATCTCCATCAACTGAGCACTGATTCTCTGCGGGGCCACCAGGAACATTGAATGTAAAAATAAGTAACAACTGAAAGTGTACACTTCAGACATAAAGAAGACTAGAGTGCATATTGTACACTTTTTTTAAATAACAGCTTTGCATTTCAAATGCGGTGTAAAAATATAAAAATGTTTTTTTATAAAAGTTGCAGATGACAATATTACCTACAAATGAGAGCAAACTTTCTGAGATTTGACCCCAGTAACATTTTCAAAATAGCAACAGAAGTTTAAAAATGCCCTCTTTTCAATTTGTTTATATCTGAACGAAATAACAACTTAACACCACATACCTCTAGAATTCAGCAGTTAATAGTTTACTTAAATGGTATATAAAATACGAGCATGATTGATTCAATAGTGTTTGTACAAATTTGTTAACAAGGAAATAAATGATTTTTTTCCAAAGGCTATTGATCCTTTAATTATTGAAACTCAATGGAGCCAGGTTTACACCATTGAAATATCCTTTATTTTCACAATAACTAATAAAAGAAATTTTTGGTAAAAATTAAGAAGTAAAAACAAATTTTAAAATTTAATATTATAAACAAATCCAATATCTTCCTCAGTTGGGGTGGAACCAACAAGACATTTAACAACATTTAGAAATAAATCTCCGGAGCTAAGCTGTTAAGTACTTATCCTTTGCTCAGCTGTAATTATTCATTTATTGACAGAGCTACTTAATATGTGAATGAAGTAGCTGTGATCAATTGTGCTCACCAAGTGACTTATTTAGTGAGAGAATTGGGAGTGGTTGTGGCCGCAGACTAATACTGCAAGCAGCATGCACTATACGCAGAGGAGCATGTGTGGGCAACTTTGAATCTACGACACCCCAACAAAAGAATTGGTTATAACTGTCACACAAAAATTGTTTTGGTATGAAATCGGGATACATCAACGAGACAAGATGAATGGATTCATCAAATGCACCATAGAACACCATGAGAAACCTAAAATATGGGTGAACCTGTACTGCTTGCTGTGGCATCCAATGTTAAATGGTTAAAATGAATAAATTTTGAGAATATTGTCAATAATCAGTGAATTAATTTTATGTATTCACAACTGAATTACATATTGTTTCTCATTTATAAATTATATAATGTTGTTGTTTGTTTTATAGAATGTTACGTAAAGTGAGAAGATTGGAAATGATGGTATTTAAAAAAATTATGGGAAGTTTTTGAGAACAACTGCTGAAAATAGGAACAAATATTTTTTGAAACTTTGAATTGATGTTGGTGAAGTATGTTGTAGGATATATACATACTTAAGCTTTTTCGGGGTAAGGTAATTCACGAGATTTTGGCAGTGAGTGAATGGCATTTATTTCTTTTCTTGGTGATAGTGAAATGGTGAATCCTACATGAACCTTGGTGTAAAATGCTGCATGGGAAGTGGTGTAGTGTAGAGATGAGGAGTGAATGTATTGAAATAGGTTTGCTACTTAAATCTATGAGTCCATTCTGTTTTAACTGTACATAATTGCAATCTGAGCAATTATCAGTCATCCCACAATTGGTATGTAAAATTTCACTTTTCTCTTAATTTAAATAAAATTAATATATTTCTTCTCACAATAAAAAAATAGTTTCTTAGATTACCTTCCAGCAAAGTGTTTCTTTAGCAAGTTGCTCAGCTCAGACACAAGACAGGATGATTCCTCTGTACTACTTAACTGCCGTTGAAGTTCAAGCTGATTTATATGAGGCAACTTGTCCAATGGGAGTCGGCAAGATGATGGACGTAGGCGAGACAACTCAAAGTATGGCACTAGTTCTGAAGGAGTCATTGGAGGTAAATCTGAATGAACTCCAACAGAAGAATCATTAGGGAACCCCCCTCCAGCAAGAGTCAATAAAGTTACTAACGGTCTTGGATATACTCCTGCAGACCTCTGCTCAGCCACTGTCACACCTCCCTGGCGCTTAGATAATTTGCTGCCATCAGAGTTCAAAAGGAGGGGTAAGTGACCAAAAGCAGGGGGTTGCCACTGAAAGGCCCTGTAACAAAATAAAAACTAAACACATCAAAATAGAATTAACTTCTTTGCTAAGTATTTGTTGTCTGCAGAAGAACTACAATATAAGAAAATTATACTTTTTTGGGGGTCATATTATGTTTCAAGTAGGACAGATTATCCTGTTTCAAATACAACTGGCAACTGATGATCCTGACCACCAGAACAAGTGATACATATCAGAATCTATGTACTAAACTAATAAACCTCTAACATACTAAATGTTTCACATTTCAAAAAATTATGGAATCCCTTTTGTTGTCTCTCTTGTTTTGTTAAACTTTCTGTAAAATTTCAATCCTGCACCCAGAGACTCAGATAGTAACAAACCCGATGGCAACAAACAACTTTGATAGCATGAAAAGGGAGAAAATTATAAACTAAAAAAAATTAAATTAGAAATAATTAGATATTGTAGTTAGATGGTCTGAGTCTCGCCACTAATAAAGTCATTTATTTATTTTATTCATAAAATATACTCCACAACAAGTAAATGCTAGGGTGATCTTTCATTCCATAACATAAATTTTTTTGACCTCCTAGTTTGAAGGATGTGAGCTGATATTTTGGTGAGGTTTACCTACTAAACAATTTGTTTAAGGCATCTAAAATAACCCTAAAAGCAAAACAGAACAATACAGTTATGAGCCTAAAAGAAAACTACTTTAAATTCAACTATTATCAGTTTTAATTATGTTCATCTATTTCAACTTTTTCCCCCCTCCAATTTTGGCCAGCTTTTGAGCTTTAAACCTCATCTCCTGGCAAACAGGGACTGACACCCAGACAGCACTGGCAGTGGTTTTAGCTTTGCTCATAATATTAAAAATTACCCTAACGAGAATGAACTTTTGCCACTTAAAATTAAATTACCACATATGCATATTTGTATCATCTTTCCTTTTTTTTTTAACAAAGTGGTATTCACATTTCAAAAATTGACACATTAACTATTGAACTAAATGCATGAGTTGGCTTGCACAGGAGGAGAGAGAGTTGATAAAGAAAGTATTTAAATTACTTTCTATCTAATTTGATATTAATTAAGAAACCTGACACAACATTCATATCCTAACACAACATTCTTAAAACAAAATTAACAGTCTATCCAGTTTACACTTTTATTATTACCAAGGACTCTAATAACCTTGTTGTTGATGAGCCCTAAAGCCCCCCCCCCCAAAAAAAAAAACGTTACCTAACTTTATTGTAAAAAAAGTTGCAAACTGCGTAGGGAAAACTTCAGTTTACGTGACTCGTCTGTAAAGACAAAGATGACATTACTAACATCTGGTTCCAAATAATGTTACATTTCACTATTGAGGCAGGCGTCTTTTGTTGGGCAGATGTGGGAATACGTAGTTATAATAAAAATTTAGGTGCAATATATAGTAACGTGAATAGTCGGAACACGACATGCTGAATACGCTAATTTGTTGACGTAACATGCTTTCACTAGCTTAGCAAGCAATATTCAAAAAAATATATCAGTGAACTAGTTAGAAAAGTAGTTCTCCAGTACATAGTAGAATAACAAAAGTGAAGGAAGTGATTGTTAACTGTGACCACTTTAAGAATCATGACGAAAATTCAACTTGATGAATACTGATAATATGGTATATATATTAATGAGAATTAATGGTGATTATAAATGCTTAGGGTCATTTTCCTAGACTAAATTAGTATATTGTGCACCACATGGTGACATGAAGTTTAAACTTGTTTTGATAATAGAGTTCATCATCTATATTATTATAAATCATATTATCATTATATTTACTTCTACTACTTTAAGCATACTATGATAGGTGTCATTAAAATAATGAACTACATAGACAACTAATTCTGTTATTGAGTATAGTGTTTGGGTAAATAGATGTCCATTAATAAAAACAACTTTCGCTATAAAACTACTATGTTAGCATTGGCAAAAGTGTGAATTGGATAAACAATTGATTTTGTTTTATTGATAGTGTGTTAGGATGAGAATGTGCCCTCTTCTAAAAACAACTTTGGCTATAAAATACTGTTATGTATTTTGAAAATTGAAAATATTGTGTTATAATATCACTGCATCAGCAAAAAAGCTTTCACTTTAATTAATAATAATAATAAAGATTGGTGATACTATACCACAATAGTTTCAATTTATTATACCAATCAATATGCCACCAACTATCCAGTATTGATAAAAGTATGAACTGCATTTACAACTTGTTTTCTTTTAAAAATACTATTTCAGGATGATGTGTGGAGAATTTAAATTAGATTTCATAGTGATTTTCAGTGAGTCTATAAATTACTGTAGGTCGCTCAGTTATAAATAAATAATAAAAGTTATTGTCAGAAAAGCAGTTACAAATTGTGTATGACCATGTGGAGGACAATAATATAATTTACTCTCTGGAAGCAAGCAAGGGACCCTCCTATGAATTTTGATCAAGGGCCCTAAGGTAGAGGCAGATTTAACATTCAACATACTCCTAATGATAAAAAAATAGTTCGACACGTGTTATAGTATTAACAAATACCAACAAATATTGTATTTACTAAAACATAGAAAAGTCATTTCATATGTATGTATTATTATCAAGCTATAAATCATTCGGAAAGTATTATTGATAATTTGTCACTATTAAATAACACTAAATTCGCTAATAATTATATCAATTGATGCCATCTCTAGGCAAGAGCCTAGCGAGTCTTTATAAAAAATCCGCCTCTACCCGAAGGAAAACCAGAAAAACCTGGGCCAGGATGGGGTCAGTTGTGCGGTAATTACGTTATTTATTGTTATTGCATCTGTGTTCTTTTGGGAGAATCATTGTAGTGAAATAATTTATTTAATTTACTTTTTTTGTAATAGAAATGGCTGAATGTTGCATAACACGCGTTCGTGTATTTTGGCCATAACTTCGTAAATAATTGTTTGCTCACACCAAGTCCTTTTCAGAAACACATCAAATAATGCCAAAAATGGAAATAATTTTTTTTTTAGGAAATCATGTTAACTGAAGTGGAGCTACTGCATATGACCACATTGAGGAAAATGGGCTCTAATGACCTTGATGCTGACGAGCCCTAAAGCCCCACAAAAAAACCAAAAACATATGACCACATCGAGGAAAATAAACTAATTTAGTATAGGATAATGACCCTAAGCACTTATTAACATTTCATTAGCAAAAAAATAAATTTGCATAAATGTACATACCATATTATCGGTTTTTGACATTCATCACGTTTCTTCAAGTAGTCACAGGTCACAACCACTTCCTTTGCTCCTCTAATTCAACTACTTAAGAGAGCTATTTTTCTACCTAGAGTACTAATATTTTTTTAAATACAAATTTTACCCTTTTCATGCTAAACTAGCAAAAGCATATTACATCAACAAATCAGCGTGTTCATCGAGTCACATTTGACAATCTGAGTTACTATATAAAGCACCTAATTTTCTTTAACAACAAAATATTCTGGCATCGCCCAACAAAAGACACCTCAATAGTGAAAAGTAACATTATTTGGAACCTATTGTAGGTAATGTCACATTTTTACAGAGCTGGCATATAAACTAAAGTGTACCCAAATTCAATAAATAGTATATTTTTCCATTTCATTTTTATAATTTACTATATATATTCAGATGAAATTATTACCTCTCTGCAATGTCACTACTATCTTGTTTTTTACTTTCTCCAGTTTTCTATTTATGAAATTACTGAAGTTTTTTAAATAAATTACTCTCTATATAGAGAGATTTATTATACCTACGAAGTACCAAAACATAATACTACACGAGATGAAGAACAATTATGTGAGTAATTTTACCTATAGAGCTGCAAGTGCTTTGGTGTAGATATCTGCCACTCCACTCCACGTAATACATGGGTTACTTCCATTAAATGATCATCAACTACACATGCAAGATGATATGTTGGAAAACCATCAGTCTTCAAGAGGATGGGGTCTCCTTCTCCAGATATATCATGGCCTGTTGGCCCTAATATCAAATCATTCCAATTTCCTTCACATTCTAACTGACAAAGAAAATAAATGTGTCATAAACAAAAAAAGAGAGGATCCCCTAAGTTAATTATATAAAATTCTGAAAAAAGTTAGGTAATTATATTAATTACCATTATCCTATAATAAAATGAAACATTTTACTAATCATAATACACCATAAAATATCTCATTAAAACAAAATTGGAAAATCAATGTGAATTGTGATGAATTTATTTTTATTTCAAATATTTTAAATGCATCTAACAGCCATTATAGAAACACTTATAAGCGGTTTAATGTTAACCTACTCACTAACAAGTTTAATTTTAACACAAGAAGTGCACATAAGCACATAAAGTAGAAATAATTGCATTATTTCTATTCATCTCTACAGTTATTTCAAAGTAGAAATAATAGTATTATATATATAAAAGAAACCTATATTTTTATTTATTTATTACTAAATATAGTAAGCTGTATAGGAAAGAAATTAAAAGGTAATCTAAATTAACAACATTGGTTTCCTAATTTTACACAATTCCACTTTATATATCTCATGTCAAACCAGAGTTTTTAAAATATACATCACATTTCAGTAAACCTATATTTGGTGACACTATAAAAATAATTATTAAGTTTACAAATAATTCAGATTGTACCTTCAATCGTATGCAGTGAGGTTGACCTTCATTCAGTCTATTATTAATATCAGATTCAGAAAGATTTCTACAGCGATTATCATATCTTGGAATTTCACGGGATCTCACTGCTTGTTGTCTGAGTAGATCTAGCCGACGTGTTGTGCAAAAACATCTATATGCATGTCCTTTTTCAATTAATAACTCAGCATGCTGCCTGTAGATTTAACATAAAGACTTAACAAAGGAACAATATTTAACACTGAAAACATACATTACCACTAACTACAACACTGCCACAAACCAACAACTCACTTATATAAAGGAAGGCGTTGAGATTGTTGGTAGGGACCATAAGATCCTCCTTTCTTTGGACTCTCATCAGGTATAATACCGGCCCACTCCAAGTCATTCTCAAGTTGGTCAGCAGAACCTTCAACCAACCGACTTTGATCAGTATCTTCTATTCTAAGAATGAACTTGCCAGAGGATGCTTTTGCAAATAGGTAATTGTACAAGGCAGTTCTTAGTCCACCCAAGTGTAAGTAGCCTAGAATGGGAGAAATCGAGGAATAAAAATACGTATTCAATGAAATATTCATTAACTCATCAGAACTTTCCTACCTGTAGGACTCGGAGCAAAACGTACACGTACACTTTCACGTTTGACACAGTTGTGTCTAATTGCAATAAAACTTAAAATTCTACCATTAATGAAAAGTTTTGATCTCTGCATCATTTCAATTTCCACTCTGTCAACGCGGTAGCACAATATTCAGTTGTGTTTGACGTAAAATTGCATAATGCTAGTTACGAGGTTAACACACTATTTACAATATTACAGAATTATGAACAAATTAACAAGTAAAACAAGGCAATTTTACGTCAAACATAAACATACACACTCTGAATTCTCAGTCCTTTTCTCACTTTTAGTAAATAATTCCCACTTAATCAAACCCCAGCGCACATGTATAAGGCGTTTAATTAAAATATACGTTTAGGACTGTTTATAGTCTGTGGTTTAGGAGCGACTAGCGTGGTCCATGCGCACAGGACGCGCAGTTCATTCCACACGATTCGACATCTACCTAGAGATGTGACGTTCGTGAACGAACGATTCCAAAGGAACGTGTTCTTTCAGTGAATTGTTCACCCCAATCGTTCCTTTTGGTGAACGATCGTTCTTTATTCATCTAAATATTAAAAGTTTTCGCTATATTTAGTTATTCCAGAAAATTGAGTGATATCGTAGAAAATATATCTGTTTAATAATAGCCAAGCCTCTTTTATAGATTACATCAGAATAAACAAATGGTAAACACAGCATCTTAGAAACAAAATATGAAATAACGTTAACATATTGGAATACAAAAAACCTAAACACTTTTACGCTGGCAACTGAAAAACTGTCACAACAAATATTGTGTTCAGCCCATCTAAAGGTTATATGATATATTCAATAATACTGGATTCAATAAATCAATCAAAAGTTTTTCAAAAACACTGTTTTTGAATTTTGTAATTTTTTCATTATTTTTTAGAAAATGATCACCATATATTGTTTTATATCCTCGAATAGATAATCCAACAATATTGTTCTTTACGCACATTATTCACACAATCTTCCAATATAACCATTAATAGTTGATATAATTCGTCGAGAACTGATCTATCAAAAAGTAAAAACCCTCCCCGACCACAGACTATTTACCAGACCGCCGTCTTGCGTGCTAACAGTTTCAGTGCTCCAAACGAAATTCAATACCAACTACTTTTCTAAAAGCAGTCGCCAGGGCGCGTTTCCCTTCCCCTCCCCTTCTAGGTACTGGACCATCCCCTCCCACGATCTAATGCTTCCTCATTTCACATTGTATTTTACTACATATTTGAAACAGAAAATGAAAACAGGACACAATTGAGAGGAAATGTATACAAAGAAAATATATACTTGCTCTTAATTCTATTTATTCATAATAAGATTACATGACATTCTCATATGAATGGAAATATACAATACTGTATACAAAAATGGGGTATACTTGCAATAAGGTACTCATTTGTGTATATCCACCAAGTATTTGGACCAATAATAAATCAATAAATGAGCCGGATAAAACAAGCCACACGAGAAACAAAATATGCAGGTAAATTTGAAAAAGGGGTACAATTTTTTCAAACTCGTAGGGAAATGTGATTAAATTCCTACCTCCTCCAATGGCTGTATAGAAAGCAGTCAATGGAATGTTGGTTTTGCCTTAAGCCACAGAGATGTATAAATCCCTCTGCCCAGTTCTGTCTCCCTGAAATGAGTCTAGAAGACTTAATCTGTAGTGTGGCTTGAAAATGTAGTAACAAAAATATAAAGAAATGAAGACAAACCACCAGTACCATGGCTCCAAAAGCAATAGATATATTAGTTACAATATGAAGAAACCATACGATTTTCATTTATACAGGTTGAATATCATTCTGTTTAACAAATGAGAAAGGCTCGTCAACCTACCAAGAGTAACTTTGACTCAAGAGATCCTGATCGACTCACATTTGTTTTTACATAATGAACTGCCTCCTATGTAACCTTACCCACTCCTCAAACTTCGATACTATCCAGGTGTATTATTAATCAAATGAGAGCAGAATAAGTCTAAAGATTTTCAGAAGGAGTCTTGAAAAGGTAACAATAAAATGAAAAATAAATGAAGACAATCAGCCAGTACAATCTAACAATACTCTACCAAGAAACAGTCTCAAGATTTTCCATTCTACAAGTTGAATATCAATCCATCAAGCAAATGGAAGAGGTCTGTCAACCTGAGAATATCTGTGAGAAGACTGACTTCACTATAAGAAATTCACAAAATTTGTACCAATGCCAATGTTGATTTTAAAGAAAAGTTTACCGTAAAACATTTTATATATCCATAGGGTAATGTGACTAGATTTATCCGTCTCATGGTTTAAAATAAAAACATTACCAAGTTACAAACACCACAGTATACTATAACTCAAGTAGTAAACTAACAAAGTGAAAGTAAAATTATATAACATGACGTTTCAGAAAATCAAAAGAAGCCACAATCCACCAAGTAGTAAATAAACAAAGTGGATATAAAATTTAAAAAATGCAAGTTTACATCAAAACATAAAAAAATATAAATCATCTACATACGACACAAACATTTATCAAAAATAAAATTGATCACAGGTACAATAACGTTAAATAAGATGCAAACATCAATTTCCCTCTAGTTCTTCGTAACTAACTGCCACATGTCAGTTATAATTACAAATAAACGTTATACACAGAAACAGAATCTAACATTTTAACTAGGTACTATTTCTTTAAATTTTTGTTTCAAGATGCAAATTTAATAGCATTTGTGTTTAGTTAAAGAATTGCCTCCTACGTAACTTTACCCACTTCTCAAACTTCGATACTATCCAGGTGTATTATTAAGTTTGTTATGTTTATTTACCCGAGTAGAAACTGGCAAAAATCAATGAGATCACTCTTCAGGTCATCATCGCAACATCTGGAAAGCACAACAAGAATACAATATTATCAGCCAACATACTTATTGTGAAAATCAGTTCAAATACAGTAACTTAATTCACCAATGTTCGTTAAATTTCATTGATCACAAAAAATACAAGTGAGGTAATTAAACCTACCGTCGAAGTCTTTGGGAGAAAAAT
>NNCF01128577.1:557907-597641 GCA_002313205.1 Laupala kohalensis | reverse complement strand
TATCTTCTCTAAGTGTAGGATACACCGAAGAAATATAAGCACACTTTCTTTTTTGTACAGTGTTGGATATTTGGTAAAGTACTCGAATTCTAAAAGTTTTAATATTCGTTCTAAAATTTGAATTATATCTTTGGTAGGAACAAGTATTTTATTATTTTCGTAAATTTCTTTACATTGTTTTATTTTCTCATATCTTCTCATGAAAGTGACTTCATGACCTTTATTTATATTTGCGAACAACTTCATAACGATATTGTATCTTATTGTTGCTTGACAACTCTACTTCGTACTGTAACATAATTACTATTACAAGGGGAAAATAAAAAATTGGCCTTACGTCAGAGCGCCAATTGTAACATGATTAAAAACTAAAGGGATATTTGAATTTCGCATGGTGATGCCATTTGTATCAGAATTAAAATAAAAGGACTCCTTAAATTTGTGCGGCTAAGCTCAGGGTAACAATTTCAACTTATCAATTATCNACATGCACATAATGGTAATATGACTAGGTCACTTACTTTACGTACTCAGTTGCTCGATAATTGATGATCTTAATGGGATTCAAATTGAAAAATATATATACTCAACATGGTAGGATTTTACTGAGAAGGTGGTGGGGGGTCGGCCACCTTGTATCGTGACACACACATTAATCCTTCGCAAAGAAAACACACACTTGCTCAAGATAACGGGAATAATTACTCTTTTCAACAAAGATAGAGTAAAAAAATTTCTACACCATTTATTACCCAATAACGCATTCCTAAAATTAAAACATAACATGAAAATTACACACACACAAAAACAACATTATTATTGCTAACGAAATTATTCTGGGTTACAGAATCAATCATTTCTCATACTTATGGATGACCTATTTGAACATGTTTAATAAACAAACATCATTTGCTGAAGGCTAGTCCACATTACACTCGTGACGTAGTTGAACTTTCTTCAATTACACAAAGTTTAATTGTAGANCAAAAGTTTCTTTCATATGAAAACACATTCACATTGACACAAGATAACACCATCACTGTTAAGAACAATCATTGACATATTACATAGATCATACCTCCATGTTAGGAGCCGCCATGAAACGTGACTGGTCACCAGACCTAGTGAGGTCATTCTCCAAGCATTTGTACCAATTGCCATTGGAATCGTTCGAAATTCTCAGCAGCAATTGTCCAATCTCCCAAATCTTGACGACCAGATGACCAGACCGAAATTATCGATCGCGTGTTGAACCCGGGCTCCGTGTATCGATCATTGTTCCGATGGTCGATAAATCGATTGTTCTCGATACGANACCGGGGCTAAATTATCGAAGTATTCAATCTGTCATTGATCATTGATGATGACACTTCAGAAAGTCATTGTCAAAATGACAGAATGTCAGAATTGACGACTCCGTATGTTTCTGCCAGATACTCAAAATTCCGAATATCGAAAACTTAATTGTGAATTTCAGAAAGTAACTGCCCAAAAAATAATATCCTTCTCCACCCCTCTACAACAAGTGGCGTCTTGGCCACACCTTCGACATACGTCATATTACCTTTTATCCAATCAAAATACACTATAAACCCCTACTAGGTCTCACGTGACCTTCTTTCATTTGTCCGTGGTCTTATAGTTACATATTCGTTTGACCAATTGTGATCCTTCCCATGGTCGTGTGATGTCTGGTCTGTGCTGCTCTCGGTTTTGTTTTGTTACAGTTTCTGTTTAACATCTCTCTTCGGGGTGTCAGAACGTTAATAATAGAGCATGTGGACCTTAAGCATGCACGATACTCCCCCTTCTTTCATGGCATAGACGGGACCACAGACTCCCCTCTACGGTACTAACGCTGCGTTAACAGCTTTCAGCGCTCCTAACATTATTAGGCGCGCACTAGTCCGAGCCTAGTTTTAAAAGCGGCCACTAGGGCGCGTGGCAGTTCCCGATTCCCTTCCCCTCCAGCCCTTCCAGATACACTACCCTCCACTCCCACGATCTCAAGCTTCATAATTTCACAATAATTTAGCTGAAAATACTTGCCCTACAAAAATTAACAATTGTGAGTAGTTAACACGATATATAACTGAAATATTTTACTACACATATGAAATAGAAAAGAGGACACAATTGACAGGAAATGTACACAAAGAAAATACATACTTGCTCTTAATTCTATTTATTCATAGTAAGATTACAGTACACTCTCATATGAATGGAAATATACATACCTGTATATAAAAATGGGGTATACTTGCAAAAAGGTACTCATTTATGCATATCCACCAACTATTCAGATCAATAATTAATAAATAAATAAAACGGATAAAAGAAGTCACATGAGAAAAAAAATGCAGGTAAATCCATAAAAGTGATACAATTTTATCAAACTTTTGGGGATATCTGATTAAATTCCTACCTCCTCCATTGGCTGTATAGAAAGCAGTCAATGGAATGTCGGTTTTGCCTTAAGCCATGGTGGTGTATGAATACCTCTGTTTATTGCATGAGCGAATGACATGCCACAAATCTTATGAAGGTAATGTAGAACTAATTGACAAAAAGTTAATACAAGATTGATAAATGTTCATGTGATATTTATGACCAAAAATAAACAAATGATTCTGCCTTCCAATTGGTATCCAAGAATGAAATGAGAAAGAAACGCGATAACAAATTCACAAAATTTGTACCAATGCCAATGTTGATTTAATAGAAAAGTTTACAGTAAAACCCTTTATATATCCACAGGATAACGTGACTAGATTTATCCGTCTCATGGTTTAAAAAGAACATTACCAAGTTACAAACACCACAATATACCATAACTCAAGTAGTAAACTAACAAAGTGAAAATAAAATTAAATAACAAAGTTTCAGAAAACCAAAAGAAGCCACAATACACTCAAGTAGTAAATAAACATAGTGGAAAGGAAATTTGTAAAAATTCAAGTTTACATTAAAACAAAAAAGGTGGCTCAATGAAAAATGTAACTCTTCTACACACTACAATAACGTTATATAAGATGCAAACATCAATTTCTCTCTAGTTATTCGTACCTAACTACCACGTCAGGTATAATTACAAATAAACGTTTTACACAAAAACAGAATCTTACATTTTAACTAGGTACTATTTCTTTAAATTTTTGTTTTAAGATGAAAATTTAATAGCATTTGTGTCTAGTTAATGAACTGCCTCCTACGTAACCTTACACTTCCTCAAACTTCGATACTATCCAGGTGTATTATTAAGTTTGTTATATTTATTTACCCAAGTAGAGACTTGCGAAAATCAATGAGATCACTCTTCAGGTCATCATCACAACATCTGGAAAACACAACAAGAATACAATATTATCAGTCAACATACTTATTGTAAAAATCAGTTCAAATACTGTAACTTAATTCAGCAATGTTTGTTATAATTAATTGATCACAAAAAATACAGTTTATACAGTTTTAATATAAATATAGACCTTGACATAAATTTATAAAGTAAAAGTAAAATAATAGAATTCCTACAATAGATATCTAATAACCGTAGCCTAAATAAATATTAATATTCCATAATAGTGCAAAATAATAGTATTTTATATTAATTTCTATGTAGTCTAAGATAAATGAACATTATGAAATGCATCAAAATTATTATATTGTTGTTATTCTTATATGCAAATATTGTCATTGTTGTTAGTACTATGACACGCCATACATCATTGTTATTATCTATGTGATTCAATAAAATATTATTATATTATATATATGTTCATCATTTCATACACAGACCTCATTCATCAATACCTTACTTAGATATTATAGATAATAAATTTTTATACAATACTTCATGTTACATTCGTATTCATTTAACATACCATGGAAGTCGTCCGGGGTAAAATGTGCGGAGCACACTCTTATACTTCGTGCGACCCGCACACCCATCAGGCCAAGACAATTTAACCAGAATTGTCGTCTACAAGAGAATGTAACAAATATATTTATAAATAAATAAGCAACAATAATCGCAGCAAAGCGACTGAGCTAAGCACGTCTGCTCACGCGGGCAGTGGCGCTAACTCAACAAGAATTACTTACCTTTCTGGTGGGGAAGGGAATCTCATGAAGTAATGTCCGGGTTGCCGCCAAATGCGCTGAAGCACCCCGGAACACAGCAAACAAAATTTCGCGACATGACTACAGCAACAGTGCTACAGCAAATTCGCAACAGTGCTACGTACAGCAGCGCACACAGAATGTAATAAACAAAGGCAAACACTAGCAGCCTATAGGAGATGGGTGAACACGATCTTGTAGCCATCTATTGAGCGCAACAGTAAATATCTAGAGATGAGTAGATGGTGGCGATGTCTGGTTGAAATTAGGCGCGCACTACTACAAGCTTCAAACCTCAGAATTTTCTCCCCTACCTTCTTTCCTCACCCTGGACGGGACCGTTCAATAAGCACTTTTTCTCTTTTCATTGTTCTCGACCCAGGCAAGACTCCAGACAAATAGCAGACGACGTCATTGATATTCTACAAAGTTGTCAGATTTCCTCCAACTCCCAGTCCCCCAAAATGTTCGCAACCATTGCCTTCTTTTGTTATGATGTAACGTAAAACAGACACCCGCTTTCCCTTTTTCAGGCTGATCTCAATTCGCAAACCCCCGTTTATTCTCCACGTCACAGTACTTTTCCGAGTGGCGCTGTTAATACATAATTGTTGATCTGAAATTATGGTAAAATTGTTTAATTAAATTAACTTTATGAAACAATTGCAGTACAACTGTATGTATTTGTTACAGTACATACATATATTTTACATTCCATTGATAAGCCACGCTCGTAAATGTGCACTGTGTATTTTTAAGTCTAATTTTCATAATTATTTTATTTTCTAGAGTTTTGCGATTCTGTAGGTGTACGTAAGTGTAACGTCGGTCGTAGCGTTCTTAAGTTTCGAGCAGATTCCAAACTGCTGAATGTTTTTCACGAAACGCTACACTTTCCAAACGGTGACTTTCAGATACCTAATTAAAAATATTTATTAGGTATCGGGTAGTCCTCCGCTGCCACCACTGGCTTTACCTCCGAAAAAACAGAAAACTACAAGAACTTGGAATTGTAACTATTAAATATAACTAATAAACTCTCACTAGTTATAACATGAGTACAACTTGGAATGTTTATAGCAAACACCCAGACATCACTGAATTCAAGATGTATACTCTTGCACTCAAATGTCCCCTAGTTCTGTCACTCAACCTGAGCGTCAAGCTCTCACCACTCGCGCTAAGCAACTCCTGATGTCTCTCTCTACCCACATATTCAATTCTTCCCACTAGATAGAACTCGTCATTGTTGTTCGAAATTGCACTCGTAATTGTCCAATAGGAAAAAAAGCCACTATACTTTTTCACATTGTCAAACACAACAATATCTCCACAACAATATCACCTCATTTGGATCATTTTAATGCACATTTCTTACCGAGTCCGACCAACACAAAAATCTCACTTCCCTAATAAATTGACTTCAACATCCTCCGATAGCGTCGCAAAACTCCGTGACGTTACAGTAAGTATTATTTTTTTGTGTAGTGGAATAAATATTTTGTTTCGAGTGTTTGAAGATAAATATAGGTTCGAAAAACATTACTGCACGTTGAACTATTCAAATGAACTTTGTCAACTCTCATATCCCTGAGTTTCTTTTGTGTTATTCTAAGGTGTGATAATGAGTAGTACAGGATGATCATTCGTATTTTCTGGGAGTATAAAGGTAAAATATTACAAATTTGTTTTAAGTATTTCTTTTAAATTTCTGTAGGAATCAAACTCTCATTGTTGTAGTACATCTTGAAATAGTAGCTTAAATTTCTATGAGATAAAATACCTGAGGAGTATTAACTAAATTTCTTATTTCATTTCAATAACTAATTATCTCTTTAGAAACTCTCGTTTTATTAGTAGTTATCGGCTTTCTTGTTTTGCGTCTGCTTTTGCTGCAATTTATTATCCAAATCACAACAATGGACAACATTACATTCCTTAACGCATTCAAAGCTGACCTCCAGAAGGTGTACAAACACGTATTGCAATATATGGATACTCGGATTACTATTCTGGAGGAGGTCAATAAAAACACTAACGGCGGATGGACAAAAGTTAAAAATTTTCGCCGTCCGACCAACTGCTACTTCCCGGTTCAACCCAAAACACCTGCACCATCCCATCTCTTTACACAAAATAGGTTTAGTGCATAAGAAGATAGGTTTAGTGCATTTTCCCCCTCTAGCCACTCCTCTCACTTCTTTCACCTCATCCTATTCCGCACCCAAACCCGTCAACTCTCCTCACAAACCACATCGGCCTGTTACAATACCTTACCTCTCCTCCTCCACCAGTTCCTCCACCTACACCAAACCCACCACCCATCCGAATTACTACCTCATCACTTTCTCCATTTCTCCCAATTCTCATTTCTTCTCCGGTCCCCGATATGTTTTTACCCCTTAACTCGTCCAAACCCGATTCATCTGCCCCAAAATCTTCTTTCCGCCTCCTTCCGCCCCAAAAAGACGACGGTCATATCTTGCGGTCGAGTGTTAGATATGGTGTTCGAAGATGACAATTAAATTCAAATTCTCATCAACCATCTCAACTCAATTGCGTTCTCCGAGAAAATAAAATAAATATCTTTCATCATGTTCAGTCCTTTTCCAACAAAGTAATGAATATTAAAATTCTTTTACTTGATAATCCATTCGATTTGTTGTGCCTAACAGAGCATTGGCTTTGTGATAATGATATCATTAGTTATTCCTAACTATTCTTTAGTAAACTTTTATTGTCGAAAAAAGATCAAAGAAAATGTTCCTCACGCTCTTGTTATTGCGTTAAAATGACATTAAATCCTCTGCACGAGAAGTTCCGCTTGGATGGCATTTTCGAATTCTCTGCAGATTATTTGACCGACATTGATAGGGTAGTTTTGTGTATTATACCTCCTCAATCAGATCTTGCAATATTTTTTCTGAATTTCGCAGTCGTTTTAAAACGTCTAACACGGAAATATATAAAATATATTGTTATCTATGGCGATTTCAATATCGATTTCCTCAGTGAAACGGATTTCGCACATAATTCCTATAATCGATTCAAAAATCTAATCAGCTCCTTCAGTTTTCTTTCTACAATAATCACCCCCACTCGCATTTCAGGATCATCTCAAACATTGCTAGACCAGATAATTGTCAACGGTAGACTCTCATATACTTCTCAAGTACTAAACACGGGATACAGCGACCACTTTGCTCAAATACTGACTATTAAATTAAAACCACGTAAAATCCGCTATAAGCTTTCTAGACAGTTTTCGCAAAAATGTATCAATTTTAAAAAATTTGTTACACCAGTAAACTTAGGATGACGTGTAAAATTTTGAAAACATGAACGATAAATTCAATATACGAGTATTTTTCTCAATATTCTTGAAGTATTACAACTCCAGCTTTCCCATAAAACGCAAGTTGGCCTATTAACGCCCAAATTATTTTTTCTTCATAATTCGAACAATATCTCTATAGTTAGTCATACAAGGTTGTAGTATGATAAAAGTAAAAACAAAAAAATCAGTTTTACATTTCGTTTTTCGATAAGCCGATCTATAAATAGATCGCTGGACAGATTCATGACACGTTGAGTATGCAACACGCAACACATAAAGCATAAAACTTTACAGTAAACATATGATAAATAATGAACTGTATTGTTATAAAACTTCATTTCCATTTATTTAAAAACGAAATATTTTTTCCGCAAAGTTTGGTCTTGTTCAGAACATTTTTGACACAATAACATTGCATTTCGACCGAATGTCAGAGGTCGTCACGGACTGTTTTGAAATTGACAGCGTCTTTCACCCTTCCTTTTCCCTACATAATGGACCTTTCAATAGTAGTCATCATGTCTAAATGCACATTTCTTTGAGATGTCAAGCATGTGCGTCGCATAATTTGATTAACAGATGTAAATCTGTCATGCATCATCACAATTACTTGTATGTTCTGACTCTCTTCCATATTGCAAATAAAAATTTTAGCAATAGCCTCTACTTCTACATGAAACACATGGCTTGTAACCGAATCTAATCAGCTTCTTCTATATGGATTTTTTTGGCCTATTGAGACCATAATATTTCACGTTCATTTCGTCGACCGAGAAATTCTGTTCGAAAATGCCAAACCGCCGAAATGTGATCAATTCCGAGAAATAATCTGTGTTCACCTGGATCGAAAGTAATATCTCGGCGGTTCTTTGATGCAGTTGCATATTAAAATGACTATAATAAAATATACTCCAACACGTCCTCATAATACAGGGTCATCTCCATTAGTTGCACGAGAGTCAAACCCTTCTTTTTCCAGTTCATAGTGAGGGTCGCGGGTGCCAGTTTTTTGCTGACCACTTAGTATTGTGTAAACCGAGCCCAATTTTTGAAAGAAGTGTGTTCTCTTTCAATTTATTTCGTTTAATTTAATCTGTCTTAATAATAGTCTGAAAAACAAGCGATCTATAAATAGAGCAGCAGTTCTTGGAAAGTTATATTTACTTATGAACTTGTTTGTCCGGGATAAACCGCGTCTTAGTAGATAAAACTACTAACGTTTCGGTCATCATGCTGTGGCCTTCTTCAGGGCAATGTCAGAGTCGTACAGACCTAAGTCGCTGTCGTACTCTGCAAAGGTCGAACGAGTCACGCGTCGGTTATGTAGGTTCGGTTGGGGGGCATCATCCTTTTTGCCCGAGCGCGGCGGCCAGTCAGCGCGGTGCGGAGCGGACCCGGGTGGGGCGGGTTACTAAGTACATAAGTCCTAATTTTTCAAAATGAAGTTTTATGTAAGAAATATAAGATCATTCTGGATGATCTTTAAATGGATCGCTGGGTGTTAATGGTCTAGTTAAAGTAAACAATCACAATAGATGGATAACCCAAGGGATAAGAGTTTCTTCCAAAAACAATCGTCACTTACATTATTTTTCAAAACTTCATAACCAACCACCCAAATTTCATGATTATTTCCGTAAATATGAATCCATTCTTAGAAAAGTGGTCTTTGCAGCTAGAGTAATGGAATATGACAGACATATGCTAAAATCGAATAACAGGACCAAAATCATGTGGAACATTGTAAAAAATTACAAGTCCCCTTCAGAATATTGTCAAGAAAACATTTATCTACTAGTCGATAGCAAAATCGCATGAAATCCAAAGGACATTGTAAATTTGTTTGATTCATATTTCTCAGAAGTAGGGACGATATCGAAATCAGTAACTCCAAATCAATGTTCACCAAACACATACATACCACATATGTACCAACACATATGTACCACATTCTATGTTCACTTCCGAAACTAACGCTAGTGAAGTTTTGAATGTCATCAGTTCACTAAAAAAATAAATTTTTCAGCAGGGATAGACACCATACCTGTAAATTCTTCCTCCCGTGTTATATTAAGTCCCCTCACTCATATTTTGATATGTCAGAAGGTGTGTTTCCTGACATATTTAAGAAAGCTAAAGTGAAACCATTACGCAGGAAAGGAAATAAAAGTGATGTTAGAAGCTATTGACACATATCCCTTTTGCCAACTTTCTCAAAAGTCCTTGAAAAACTCTATTATAAGTGACTTTTAGACTTCTTATCACATAATAATGTTCTCTCAAACGATCAGTACCATATTTTCTTTTTGAAACGATGTAACTATTTCTCTTGACCATGGAGATAATCCTCAAGGTATTTTTCTTGAATAATCGAAAGCATTCGGTATAATCAATCACGAAATTCTTCTCGTAATACTGAATTCATAAGGCATTCGTGGATTGGCACATCTATGGCCAACTTCTTACTTCAAAGGTAGGCGTCAGCAAGTCGAAATTTCTCATGTTAAAAATAAGGTATTCCAGCATTATCTTTCAGAAACAAAGCCACTTTCTTGCGGAGTTCCTCAAGGTTATATTTTTGGTTATATCTACTTTTTATTATACGTAAACGATATTGTACGAACGATCCACCACACCTGATTGCAAAATTGTGGTCTTTGCTGATGACTCTAATTTACTATGTAAACATGTCAATGCGCAAAAAGTTTTATCTAACTTCTCGTCTTGGTTTCATTCAAATCGTCTCATTGTTAACACTGATACAACTGTATCCTTGTTATTCTCGCAATAGTGTAACGAAATCTCTTCCTCCCACATCACTTTCGATAATCGAAATCCAAATAAAAACTGTCAAGTTAACCAAATGTTAAGGCTCCTTATTCAGGACAACCTCAAATGGAATTATCACATTGATAATCTGAATTCCAAATTATACAAATTGTGCTATGCATTGCGAATTTTAGTCAACACGTTTCTTGCTGCGTGTATTTTTGCAAATGTTTATTTTCATTTACGAAATGGCATTATCTTTTGGAGCCAATCCGTTCAGAGCATTCAATCTTTTAAAATTCAAGAAGAGGATAGTTCGGATTACCTGTAAATCTCACCCCCGAGATTCATGAAAACCTTTATTTAGAGAATGAAATATTTTCCCTCTACCTTGCATGTGTATTTATGAAGTAGTCGTGCTTGTTAAGAAATATTTATTAAAATCCAACCCCTGCTTTAGAAGAAACAGTCTAGTTCGTGAGCACACCACTCGTTTTAAAGCTAATATTCATCGTCCTGCCGGGTCAGCCTTTTCTTTCCCAAAAAGGGTCATATCATTCAGGAATTATTTGGTGTAATTCCCTTTCAAAATATGTAAAAGATATTAATAAATTTAATCTCTTTAAATCCGCAGTCGAATGAATTCTAATGATTTATAACTTCTATAATGTGAAAGAATTCACTGATTTTAATGAAAAAAAGTTAATGAGAGATTCAATTTAAAGATAAATATTGTTTTCCATATGATTTCGGATGACGTAAAAGATGTTAATAATTTATCATGCCATTCTTATGCATATTGTTTTGATCCTTTTTATTTATAATAGATTATTTCTAACTGTACCCAACCGTGGCACGGTTGTATACATTATCTCTGTAGCCTATCCTTAACCCGATTTTCTCCAGTTTTCCGACGGGTAGTGGCTGATTTTCCGTAGGCGAGATTGTCATTTAAAACTTTAGTTATCATTAATCTCAAATTTTTAACTGCACTTTATATCTACGATTCATTTTGGAATGATAAATTGATAACTACGCATTTTATTAAAAAGTTCAAACGTTTTTTATATGACTTAAAAATATAAATATATCATTATATACTTAAATTTTTTAAATAAAAGTAATCTGCCACTGGCCTTGGGTTCTTGATCGGAATTGATGGGATGACCCCTTGCTTATTTCCGGAAAGTAACTTAGTTTATTATCCCCCACTTGGTCATACGCAGTTGGCAACTATTTTTTTGACAACAAAGTTTATATTTATTTATTTATTTATTTACTAACACGACCCATGATTTGGGTTTTGAACAATGCGGTCGTCCTTGTATGATGAAAGTCTTCCCAATAAATTTCCATAAAAGTTTCCATTATGTTTTCATAAGAATGATCACCACCTGTGACGTCACTGTAAACACGTTCGTATCATAGTCGTGTTGGTGATACGTTTGCACTTCATCTTAGTGGTACATAAAAAATGTTAAACGTTTAAGCAAGAGTGGGTTTAAAATTCCGCTAACATTGATATAATTTTCTTTTATTGCTTGGGAGTAATACAAATAGCAGATATTTCCTTTATGTAGTCCCACTTTTCATTGCGATGTTTTCAATTTTGATCTATTTTTTCCTTCAAAACAAGATATATGCTGCAAACAATAAATTACAAAATCATTAACCTTTTGATGGGTAAGCGAGGTGATGTAAACTATCTTATTTTTGTCTTATTACGTTACATAGAGGGGTGACGCACTCGTGACATTTGACATATACTTTCATGTCGAAGAAGAGTTGTTAAAAGAAATAAAAACATCAAGAGATTCGCAATAAATATCACGTTCCATCCACAAAATTTTACTCATGTCAACATCATAGATGAAAATCACTAAAAACATTTTTCATTTCATGTAACAGTTATAACTCGTTTGCTTACAGTTGTTATTGAAATTGTATGTAGAAATTCAGACTTTGTGATATTTACCTCGAATTTGACAAACAATAGTGCAAAAAGGCGGAAATCACGTTTAGAAACATGTTTTTTTGTTTTACGAAAAGGGTTCCAAAGAAACAAATTTTAATGTAGAAAAATAAAACATGTACACGTTATTTTATACTAAACACGAGTCCGAGATTTGCTCTACTGGTTCGGCTTATCTCTGACATGAGGACATTACTTGCGAGCACACCGAGTGTAGTGATCACAAGCACTATTGCTAGTTATTCATTATATTTATATATTTCCAGTTCTCACAGTCTACCCTGTTTCTTGGCACAAGGCTACTACCAGGGTTATACATACTACAGATTAATATTCTGTTTGCACGATGGTGAATTGTAAGGAGACGCGGTAAGCACATTTCATTAGTTTCCGTAGCAGGTGAAAAATGCATTGTTTTACTCATTTACTTCTGGTCTTTGCCAAAGGAAGAAAAAACTTTCCGAGAAAAAAAATGATGGTTGAACTGTGGGGGAATATTTTTCGCTCTTGTGTACTTCACGTTTTTACAAATTCCTCTTATCTCTTCTTTTTCTTCTTGCTCTGGATGCTGTTAGAACTCGCAAGTCGGGATGTGAGGTACTGACAAATCTATTCGATTAAGGTGAAATATCAGTTCTAACACAATGAGATTATTGTAAGTTTATAGACAAATAAAAGAAATAACACGAAGGAACTATTTTAAATAAAAGTAAAGTCATTATAAACTAGAAAAATGGCTTCTTTGATTTGATTTATTTTTACGACGAGTTTCAGCATGAGAGTTTGTTTCTGAAACACATAAATCACCCCGATCATATAGTCTATTTATATAAAATTGCATCCAGCAAATTTTTCATAAAACATACACTGAATGCTGATAATTTTCGTCTTCTATTTATCATTTAACATTTGTAATAACCCCAACTTCTTTGGAAATCTTTCATTTTAAAGCCAGTACTATGTTTTATTAACACGATATTAATATACTAATGCAATTTTAATGCAATATACTTAACGAAATAAAACACTTATATGAAACATAATTCAATTGAAAAATACAGTAAGCACAACCTTGGCATATTTAGGAGTATAACATACTTATGCTGATACGATGGTTTTACTGTCAGAAATGGACCTCTTGTTTCAGCCATGAGAGAATTTGATAGTGGAAACCACNTCATTGATATATATATATATATATATATATATATATATATATATATATATATATATATATATATATATAAACCTAACATATACTCACATGGGTACTTTTCAATATTATAATAATGTATTTAAAGTTCATATCAATATGAATAGTACAGAAATAAAACAAACACACACACTTTTCTTGCCATTTTATTTTGTTGCTTAATTTTTATAAATTACACCATCACCTCTGCCTGGAACGTTAAATTTAAATTTAATTTATATTTAGTTAATAACATGTGATTGTTTTAAATTGCATTTTAAAACGGAGCGGTGAGTACGAGTCCGGCACTGTGAGAGCGTCCTTTAGCGCGACAACCGAGAGCGCTGGGGAGCCACCTCGCGCGTGGGGGCGTGTCAGACGCGCATCTCGTCGATGGCTGCTGCGGGCAAGCGCAGCGCGTGTGTTGGTGGCGCTATTAGCGGCGGCGCGATCGGGAGTGGCACGAGAGGCGGTGCGGGAGCTGCCAGCGCTACATCCGGCGCGCGCCCTGCAGCGGCTTTGCGTACCGACGCGGGAATCGGCTCCACGTCCACGGCGGCGAAAGGCGAACGTCGCGGTCGCTTGCCCGCCGGGAGTCCCGCCAGTCCTGCCAATTGAGCCTGCTGTGCTTGCTGAGCCGCCGCTGCTGCCGCCTGTTGCAGAGACTTGGCTTCCAAGCGCGTCTTGTCGCGCTGGTAGTACACGCCGGCGAAGATGAGTACGTTGAGGATGAGCAGGGAACAACCAATGGCGATGGTGACGCTGAGGGCGGTGGAGTAAGCGGCGTAACCTGCAGCCTCCAGACTGGCCAAGGGATCTGAGGACGCGTTGCCACCAGCTCCCGTCACCGCCGCCGACACGTTGGGCGACGAACCAGCCACTGCTGTTTGCTGTCCCTGTTATACACACAGATAGGTTGGTGAAAAGAGTTATCAAATATAACGAACGAAGAAATCTCCATGCATCAAGGTGGTCTCGGAAGCCTTTTCTAAGGAATATATGAATACTGAGCTTAAGGAAGTAGATGGAACGAGAACTCAGCAGGGCGTAATCAGAATTTAAAGCATGGGGGAAAGGTCTTGATTGATAGTGTGCGATAAATAGATAAATCATCTCTTCTGTGCAATAAGTGCACGTAAACTTGATACAAATCTTCAACAAAGTTTCTTGAGCACGTGAAAATTGCCAGATGTTTCTCACTGAATGACGAATTAAAAAAATAAATTAAATTAGCAAGGTTAATTTGTTGAAAATATTATACCCGGGAAATTTGTTGGGAATCATATTTATTCTACTTCTGTTTTCATTTTTCTTACATTCACAGCGGTGGTAAATGTTCTTCCCTGCTCCCGCCCCCTCTTCATACTTTTATTTTTACAAATTTCACTTTATATAATTAACCGTATCTTCACAACTACATTTTCACCAACTAGAAACTAAGGCAAATAATCTATTTTAAATTTAATCCTGAGACTGAATTGCTCCAATATGATGTGTGGTCAATCCATTTTAGTTCGCTTAAGAATCTCATGTTTATAGTTACGAGTATCAGCTCTTCTGAAGCCAAAGCTATGCTCAGGAGAGACAGTTATTTAATGGTAATTTTTAAAACTCTTTTCATGGAGCATATATTGCGTAATTTCTAATTTAGTGTTTTCTCCCAAACATTCCCAATCCATAGAGTAAAACCACGTGAATTAGGTTTCATCTGGTCCTTAGGAGCCTCTTCCGATTCCGGTTTAAACAGACAACGGTACCATGATACATGAATGTAATAAAAACGTTTTTATTTATATGTAAACGTTCTCAATTAATGGACAAATGGCTACCATGATTATGTTTTAAATGCCGTTTTCCCTCGTCTTTTTTCGTTTTTAGTTTTTTATTCTTTACTATAGTATAGAGCGATGCAATACTCAATTATTTTTTAATTTCAGAGTTACTTAGTTTTTGTTTACCAGTATATAATTACTTTTGACCACTATGCTTGGAGTTAGTGAAATTTGTGAAGAAAAAAAACAAAAAAAAAACGTACACCATATTTCTTGGGCAATCACTCACCGTCCTGAGTAGTTTGGGAACATCTGAAACACCCACACACACCAGAGGAAAGAGGGAATATGGGGTGGGGGTGGCTCTTAAGATGTGGGTAATTTTTTAATCTTAGTTACTAGAGTGCGCATTATTGAGTCTGTATACGTGACACTAACTTTCCCCGACATTTTGAAGTGTGATATTTTTGCTCGATTTTCTCGAAATTTGCGTTCACTCCAAGGGTATTCCAGAGCCATGGGGTCGGCACGGATACCTCCCGATAAGGGACAATTTTGATAAAACATCAGAGCTTCCTCAGACCAAATTCCACTCTTTTACATTTTAAAACATAGAATTTAAGGAGCGATGAATGTACTGCGCCGCTAATTTGGACGCGCAGTGTAAATCCATCGTTAAAATCCTTCCGAGGAAACGTTTTTTGTCACTAAAAGTTTTCTATCCACTATGTTAATTTTCTTAAATATTTGATTGTTTTGCCACTTTCGTCATATGAAAGTATTATTAATTATTTTTACAAACCGACTCTCTCCGGTTTCACATATTTTTTTTTCTTGTTAAGATACTATTTCTCTTTATTTAGATAAGACAAAAATAGCACTCGTGTACAAAGAACCTTGTATCTAAATTAGATCGTAATATTTAGAGAAAATGCAAATTTCGAAAAATCATATTTCAGTTAGCTTCACAAAAGCAATATCCCGTTACAATTTGAAGCTCCTATAAAAAATATTTTTCTCTCTGAGTTGATGAATTTATACGTTCTCATCTAGTATTTCTATATTTTTCATTTATAGTTTACATATATTACCCTTTCACACTGCAAAGATTAACACACAACAAAAATTAAGCTCTGGCCAGATTTTATAAATTAATAACAGTGTTCTCATAAGCAGAATAATAAAAATTAAGTACCGACGCATAGCTTTTTGGTATGTTCATATATTTTTTAAACTATTCTCTAAAAACATATTGAAAAAATTTTAATACATGAACAGTATGTCAGTATTGAAAGCTATAAGAGCTACCAGGTCTGATGCGAAGGACAAGAAATAACACAAACGTTTAGAGGAATTCATGAACAGATAGGCGAATGTAATGAGGTAAAATATAAGTAAAACTATTTTAGGAAGTAATTATTTATAGCACTTCACACTCATTCAGGATTTTGTCAACTAAGTATGAAATCAGAGCATATTTGAGGTCAAAATGATTTTCATTCATGAAAACGAGTCATAATTGCATAGAATGAAAATCATTAATATCACATCAAATAATGGGAATAACTTCAAAGAACATTTTCAGATACTTTAATTGCAACTTGAATTGTTCCGGACGTCATTTTCATCAAATGGTAAATATAATTTTGAAGCTCCAATTTAGATGATATTCTCTAATTTGACGTAGATTTCTTTACTCGGAAGCATTTATCACCCCAATTTTTAGGAACTAATAATTGGGGTTATCTAACAATGATGTGACCTCATCAATACGTTTCCCATTCTGCCTAAGTTAAGGTACCTGTTTCCTAGCTAGAAATGGACACGCGATAACGTGCCCACAATATTCCGTACTGCCCCTAGGAATCGAAGCGTGTCCGATTTAGAGCTATCGATTTCACGTTCGCATGCGTTCACCAATCTCACGTTAACGTTTGTGGCGTCGTTCCTCTTCTACGTACACGGCAACATTACACGGTTAGTGCATTTAACGTTTATCCGAACGACTGCATATGCGTCACAAACCTTTTGTCTGACGAACAACGACCTCAAGATCAATCTCGCCTGAATGAATCGATATCTATATAGTTACTCTTAATTTCAGGAGTCCCTTAACTATCAAGACTCGTTTTTATTTGCTTATGAAGTAGGGCTTCACAATAATGAGAAAGTCGATGAACCTCGTCGTGTCCATGAATCAACTGGAATGTTAGTCATCACCATATACATCCATCACCAGATTAATGATGAAATACAAGTGGACCAACTACAACACCAGTTTCTTTACTTTAGAAATAATCATACTCCAAAATAATCTTAAACAACCTTCGCCTCATGTCTAAAAAAATCGAAAGTGGTATTAAGTCCCTTCATAAGGGACTCAGAACTGCGTTATCCTCATATACGTGAACTAGCAAACACTGACATTCGCACATTAGTTTTTGTTGTTATGATAAAGTTAATCCTTCTTTATCATTGAAAGTTGCAAGAATAGCACCTTAACATACAAAACTTGTGATTATATCTTCGAATGATAGTATTTTCCCTCAATCACTCCTTTAAAATCAGTATTGAAAATTGACGAATCCTCTCTTGGTGAACTTTAGGAATATCGTCATTATTTCAAGCTCTTATCTGCGACAGTTTTCTTCTCTGCGTTGACCAGTGACAGTATGAGTGAAAGAGTCTGTCATTCAATGAGTCAGTTGCACGACCATGCTCTTTATATGAAAAAAGAAAAATAAATTAACCATTGCCCCAAATGCAAGGAGTGTCATATTGGACGTACTGGAAGAGGTTATACATTCAATATTTTGTAGTAACATTATTTGTCAGATAGATAAAATGTCATCTTTCCTTTTTAAATAATTAATTACCATATTCATAACCATATAACACGCAGGTCTTATTTTAACCTTATTATCTATTTTATCCTTAACACGTGTGTACTGACTCGGTAAGTCCGATCGAGGAGTCGAGTTGAAAACATCACATATCTTCTAAATCTACCCTATTACACGATCCCTATTGAGGGGTGAGTTTTTCAGATTTCCTGAAACTGATAGTGATAACTATAGTGTCGGTCTTTATAAGCTATTCTGCTTAAGTAGATCCTATGCTATAATAAACATAAGAGCAACCCAAATTTCACTCTGATCATTTTAAAACATAGAAGTTATAAAGAGATAAATTTACTGCCCCGCTAATTTTGACGTGTATGTTCCATGCATTCATCAGTTTCAAATTTCCCATAAAATATGTTACACTAATTCACGCGCTCTTTAAAATATTTCCTCCCATCTTAGCTAGATCAGTTTATCCGCTATTATATACACCCACCGTATTAAATTCCCAGAAACATTTTCAATCGAATCTAAGATTACATTTTCCTCACCCCTCCCCCTCTTGTCCGTTCAACGGGTTAATGCCCAGAAGGTTTTTCATAAGGTTTCACACTGCCGCCTCACCTCCAAAGAAAATTATGTTGAATGTGTTGATAGCTTAATTTTGAAACCAAATTGTATTAAAAACCAAAAGAAGGCTTATTTTTTATGGGTCAATATTGTTATTATTATTTGGCTTTAGTTACAAGAATGTTCAATCGCCCAAATTCTAAAAAAAAATCATAAAAAAAATTTGTCTTTTCGTTTTTTTCTTATCCACTTTTCCTGAGTAATTCACAAATGCCAAATGCCATGACATGTTAATTAAATGAGCAATCAGGTTAAAAGATGTTTTCCGAAGAGAGTTTGTTAAGAGTGAGGAGTTTTCTACTGATGCTTCCCGTAAATCGACTTTTTTTTTATCAAAGAATGGTAGAGGTGATAAAATAAAACTGGTACATTTATAATTGACAATGCAGCCATAAGTTTTTATTAAATTCAAAATTGTATTCACGTTTAAGACTGGTGGGGAGCAATTGAAGAGGTGTCTGGTTTTGGAAATTTCTATGGAGAATATTTCAGAAGAATGTTGTAAAATTACGTTAGTGTGGCACGAATTGTATGACATGTGTTTTATCCGTCTCCTCTTCAACTCATAATATAGGGTCGTATGTTATATATATATATATATATATATATATATATATATATATTACACGGTTTTTAATTAATTCAAAATTTTGTTAAGTGGTAAAATGAATGAATGGAACAAAAATGAGCAAAATATCTATCTTCTAAGAGATCTAAGCCCATCACCCTCCAAACTTGCTGCGGTGATATACAGTCCACACCCACTCGCGACAGGTTGTCAGTATACAAAATATTTTCGAAAAGTTAAGCAACTTGTCACATTCAATATGTTCAACAGTAGTACGGTATGTAACACGAACCAAAAGAGGATATTTTTGTCAAAAAATGTTTTCTATGTGAATGGGATGGAGTTCGTGTTTGGTTAAAATGATTGCATTCGTTCCTGTGTCAGATTGTTGAAAAGCTTACTCCGAATATATATCCAAAATCAGAAAAATCTTCTTCTTCGCCCTCAAAAGGCTGCCGCTCTAAGCTGGCGCCTTATCATCCCTAAGGTCAATTGTGCCCTGATTGCAAAACACAACCCTTGAATGTGTTGTACCTGGAAGGGTCCCACGACGGAGGCGCATGTTGTGACGAGCGCGTCGAGGGTGGTAGGGCTGAGTTCGTAGGAAGCTGTGGTGTTCCCCGAGAGCCCTCCAGCGCTGCCAACCACCCCCGCCGCTCCGCTCGACGTGCGCGCCAATGGATCGGGTCGCACTGGGCCGTCGTAGAGCGCGGGGTCATCATGGTCTCTGAAGAGCGAATGCGCTCGTCCACCTCCGTCATCTTGCCCCGCGCGATGGAGCTCCGGTACTAGACGCAGCCACACAGACAGCTGGTGCGCTCGGAAGTGGTTCTTCATGCGCGGCTTCATACCTGGCGACGAAGCAAGACTTTATTAATCAATCCAATTGAAAAGAGGGACATGTTTATATGTCCATTGACATAATAAAGTGAGCTGTCATAAAATAAACGGTGAAAGATACATGAAAAATTAGCACAAAATAAATGAAAGGAAAGTAATTTTAAAAAAACATCAGAATTAAATTGTAATGCGTAAACTAACGCCTAACATTAGAGTAATTCGTAATATTGTCCATATTCCATGAGATAAAAAGGGTTAATTTTTTCAATAGAAAATAGATATAATAACATTTCTATGATCGTCTCCCAAGTTCTGAATGGCAATAATAATTATAATATTATTATTTTTATTTTGCANCGGTCGGGCTGGCCGGCGTCATGCTCATGGATAACAGAAGAAGTGTTCGTACCTACTCAGTGGTCCTGTCGGATGCTTATTTCTGTGCATCTGTTGCTTTATAACAATAAATCATTAGTTTCGTTCATATCAACAAGGGGTTATTAACTTGCCCAAGTATTTATAACACCCATATTATTGTACCGGATCCAAGATTCTAAAGTTGCGTCAGCGAGGTCGTTCATCAACGCGGTTCCTCACTCATGGGCAATCTGCGATATATGAAAGTTTATAGTGTCGTGAGTGGCACTCACACGTAACTGTGGTATCTAGGACAGCCCAGCGCGTCACAGCGGAGAGTGGGTCCAGCGGTCGCGTACGTGGAGGTTGTTTAATGTAAATAGGAGGTTCAGAGAGGATTCGCTCTCATTCTCACTCTCGTTATTCATTTTGGGACACCTGGTTCATCGCTCGTCAGCGTCGTTCAACCAGACCGACTCCACGTCACGGGCTGGCCTGAATACTTCACACTCTAAACCTCGGCTATGTTACCGCACGCACCGATCCGCTCTCCTCCGCTGAATCGCCTACTTCTGCCTTAGTAAGTATTAAAAAACACCTATTCTCGCAACCAGAGTTTCACTCGGACGAACCACCATCTTCCCTTCCGTTTTCCTTCTTTAAAACAATGTTGGGGCCAACCCCAATTTCGTAGCCGCTCGCGGAATTGGACACATGTCACGACAATATCATCGACTCATGTTGAAACTTATCAGAAATCAAATATATTTTCGTGCATATTCCCCTCTTGGTTTTCTATAATAAGAACCTTGACTAAAGTAAGTGAAGTCATATAAAGTCTGACACATCGGGAGAAAAAACAGTACGAGATGAATTGACGCAGCAACGCCGCCGGACACTCAGCTGGTAAGACACATAACCTGGAAGTATTTATCCACGATCCCCTAAACGGTTTATCGGATTTTCACGAGCGTTCTTAGCGTTTCCACGTAACAGAAGAAACAGTTATCTTTTACTACTCCCAATCAAATAGATGAACTGATTATGGACAGTAAGACTATCATAAAGAAAGATAATTTACAGAAAAAAGAAACAATAAAAATCATATTCCTTACTGTCAGTTCCAATATGTTCTTTCCTCCATTTTAATATAGCAAAAAACGTTCTGAGGTAAATGGTGAGGAAAGACGATTTAAAATTTAGTTCTTTGTAGAGAGATGATAGAGATTTTCCAGTGCGATCTTTGGTAGAGATCAATGTACCATAACTATGATGCAAAATGCTTACATTCACAAAACTCGTGTTGAGTTATCTTCTTCTGAACCATTCATTTTCATTGGACCCTTTTCATTCATTTTCAACCCTTTTTATCTCATTTTCATACTTGCTCGGTCAACCAGCAAGTACTTGACTTAATATACGTTCAAATTTGATTTCTTAGTCTAACATTCGATCTTTTCAAGTAATATATTTATTGCTTCCAACAATGCGCTTTCTTTGTTCCTATTTCGTTGAACACAAGCTGAGTTGAAAGCGGAATGATACCAATAAAATGTTTTCATGAAATTTATGGAATTTTACAAGATTAAATTTAGGTTAAATTCCTGGCCATTCAAAATTTGCAGGAAGTTCTAGTGAGAAGAAGTATGAGTTTACTGCGACTGGTTTCCTGTGAATTGTTTCCAAAGTCTTAATAAATCGAGTATTAATAAACGAGCAATAAATATCGTCTTTTAATGTTTCCATTACAGTATCCACCATGCACATAAATCCCAATTACAGAAACAAATGACCATCTTCTTTAGCAGTACATTAACACATTAAAAAAATTTAATCGTAAAAGTGCTCCATTTAGGATCGCTGACTGCAAATCTGGCTTACCATTCATTACGTTTCGTATTTAAGAGTCTATTAATAAAACATATTTGAGAAGGATTCAGAATAAATCTGGATGGAATGTTGTTTAAAGCACTGAAATCATGAAGACTATATGTATACTTAAATAAGAACCTGTCAAAAGATAAATACTTCGAGCAATGTGGATGTAAAATATTAAACTAAATACTCAAACACATGAATTTATTAAATTGACTTAAATAATCAAACATATATTATGAATTAGTGGAGTACCTGCATCTTTTCTCGCGTTAATGTTGTAATTTTTGTACGTAAGAAAAATAATGAAATAGAATTTCACAAAAATCTCTTGCGATTAAGGTTAAAACACCGTTTTGTTACGAGTGTTTAGTGGCAAGTACTTTAAAATCAAATGATCGTGATCTGACTTATCCTCGAGCTTTCGCCCAAACTCTCAACCGTTTTTGAGTAGAATAAGATTAAGAATTATAATGTGAATGTTCTTGTACTAATTGCTAATATGCATGCTATTCTTCTTCTTCTTCTTCTTCTTCTTATTGATTTGTTACCTCACACAATAACTATTATATGGAATTTTTCCAGATATATGCCTGGAATGAAGAAAAAAAAATTCGTATCATTATTATTATTATTATTTCCTTTTTCACATGTTTCTCGGGATTTTCCCGGAAATTCATTATAGCAGCGGGTTTCACAAACCAAGGCATGCTATATATTTCGTAATTAAATACAAGTTATTTCTCTGAATGGAAAATTCTTCTGAATATACGACATGTTCTCAGTTATTATTATTATTAAAATAGGAATAAAAGGGAAAATGTTTAACATCTTAAATAGCTACCTTGAAAATAGGGAATATATGGTGAAAATAAAAGAACAATACAGGACGAAAGAAAAAATGAACACAGGACTTCCTCAGGGAAGTTTTCTGGCTCCTTTGTTATTCATCTTATATATAAATGATGTAGAAAATTGCGTAAAAAATTGTAAGTATTATGGATATGCTGATGACTTTCTTATAATGGAGGGGGAAAAGATGTGAAAATGATAAAGAGTAAAATGATTTCAATAGATTGCAGCTTTGGTTCCACGATAAGTCTTTAAAACTAAACGAAAAGAAAACGAAGCTGATACACATAACTGCAAACGCCAGACAAAGAGAAGATATAAATATTATATACCATGATCTGGAATGAGTACACAAAAAAATGGAAAGATGTATGTGTGGATACACTATACAGAAAGTTGAGAAAATAAGATACCTTGGATTAGTTTTTGATCAATTCTTACTATGGGATTCTTACTATTCCATATAAAATGCATATATGGAATAAACTTTATTGTATTTATTGTTTTGTATTATTATTATTATTTTCATGAACGTTTTTTACAACTTGTAGTTGGATACAGGTAAGGTACAGGTATTACCAAGCATCCTCACCCCAGGATCATCAGTCAGATCCTGAAAAGTCAGGACCATCATGACGAAGAAGAGGTCACACCACAGAATCTAAAATATAGAAAGGCACAGTCTGCCTAGCAAGGAAGGAGGAAGGGGCATACTCCATTTGAAGAACTTACACAGTTCGCAAATAAAGCAACTCCGAGCTTTCTTTAACCAGAGGAAGAAAGAATATAACTTATACAAGACAAGATGTGCATCTGACATGAAATATACTACTTTAAATTTAGCAGACCACTCTCCACAACCAAATGAAATTAACGTTGAAATCAGTCAGAGAATTAGCCAATGAAAATCTAAACCACTTCATGGAAGACATCCTCATGATCTAGATGAGCCTCATGTCGACAAAGCTGCGTCAAACGCCTGCCTTACAAAAGGGGATCTATACTAGGAAACGGAGGGATTTCTCATGGAAATTCAAGACCAAGTAATAAGCAAAAAATTTGTATAAGAATCACATGTATAAGAATCGCCGAACTATGCGGGATGTGTTTAGGATAACTGATTTTTGCATGAATTCGAAGTTTTGTGGCTTGAGTTCCAGTTCATGCAACGATTTGAACAGGTTCTTGGGTACTACTCCCTTGTTTAATAGTACTATTGGGATTACTCTCACTCTCTCATATTTCCACATGTCCTTAATTTCGAAGCACAGGTCAATGTACTTTGTAATTTTATTTTTGTATGATAGTTCCAGATTATTGTTGTTGGGTGATGGCGATGTCTATGAGGAGTACCTCTTTCTCTTTTGTTTTCGTAACTACTATATCTGGTCTATTGTGCTCCAACCTTCTGTCTGTTATGATGGTTCTATCCCAATAAATTTCACAATTTCCATTTTCAAGAATGGTGGAAGGTTCATATTGGTAGTAGATTACCTTATTTTCCTGTAGTTTGTATTTCAAAGCTAATTCCTGAGGAATTATTTTCCCGCTTGATCATGCCTAAATTTGTAAAGCTATCACATTGTGTTATAGCTTGGCAACCTATGATGAGGTGTATTGTTTCAGTTTCCTTTTTGCATCTCCGCCATAAGTCCGATTCAACTCCATCTTTCAAGATGTACTTACGGAAATGGTTGGTCTTGATCACTTGGTCTTGGATGGCGATAAAGAACCCTTCAGTTTCAGGTTGTAGTTCTCCATGGGTTAGCAAGTTGTACGACGCTTGTATGTCAACAGTATGTCGGTTTACATCATTTACAAACCTTCCATTCAGGGCTTTTTCTTTCCAACGAGTTAGTTTGGTTACATCTTCTTCTATGTCAAGGGTCTTATGTTCATCACTTAATGTTAGGGAAGTTTATTTATCTGCTGTGACTATTGCCTTGTAGTACTGTGATTCTTCTTGTTTTGAGAAAAATAATGTATTAGATTGTGAACAATTTTGTTACGTAGGTTATCTATTTGTCCCCGTCCTCCATCTTTTCTTTTCAGAGTAGTTCTTTCTACAGCTGCTTTTGGGTGATGAATTCTATGTCTTGTCATGGCTACACTGGATTTTGTTTGTATATCTTTCATGTCTGTTTATGTCCATCTCAGGATACCGAAAGTGTATGTGAACAGAGGGACGGCATAAGTGTTCATGCCTTTGAATACATTTTTGGCATTTAATTTAGATTTGAGAATCATGTCAATTCTTTTAAAGTATTTCTGCTTAATTTTCTCTTTCGTCTCTTTATTCTTCTCTGTTCTTCTTCTAATGTAATCCTAGATATTTGTATGTTTCCTCTTCACACATTGGTTCAATTTCAGGTAGTGTTTTTCCTTCAATTCTAGCTACAATTTGTTCCTTGCTTTTTATTGTTTGTGTTCTACATTTGTCTATGCCAAATTTCATTTTTATGTCATTAGAGATATTACATGTTAGTTCAATCAAGTGTTTCAGTTGATTTTCTGTGGCTGCATAGAGTTTTACATCATGTAGAGTAGATGCGATAGTGTGCGTTCTACTTTTTTCCCATGCCTAATTTGTTTGCCTGTGTCTGTGGTTCTTAGAATTTTGGAGAGCTGGTTTAGGGTCATGCAGAACCACAATGAGTATCCCTGAAACATGCCTCTGTTTATTTGGATGTACTTAGTTTCAATTTTTCTTTCATCACTGCATAGTACGATTTTTGTTTTCCATTTGGCCATTGTTGTCCTCAGAAAGTCTCTTAATATCGGATGGACTTTGTATATCTCTAGGGTCTCTTGCAGCCAGCTATGCGGTACTGAAATATATGCTTTCTGGAAGTCAATATACGATGTATACAGATTCCTTTTCTGTTTTATTATCTGGTGTGTTACTACAATATCTACGATCAACTTTTCTTTACTCCCTCTTGATTGTTTTATACATCATTTTTGTTCCATTGCTAGAATTTTATTATTTTTACAATGCTTGTACAGCACAATCTGTTAGCTATCACAGATGTAAAAATTTTGTATATGGTTGGGAGACATGTAATTGGTTTATATTTGCTTGGATATTGTACACTATTTTATATCAATAATACCCTGATCTTTCTTTGAATAACCTCTATATATCTGTTTGACCACGATATGAACCAAAGGAATATATTAACACAAGTTTTGTTAAGGTGTTAATAGTTTTGATCATGTTCTTGGATCTTAATTCAGATTGTACTATCTTCTTCTTCTTATTGTCATTACAGGGTAATTAAATTATTAATAATAATAATAATAATCATAACTAATTCCCACTCGGTTAATGATATAAAAGCATAGAAATGAACCAGAAGAAATTGGCCGGTTTTAGACGTCACGCACCTGACTAGCACGTAAAATTCACCCTCACCCCAACCGTGCGAGTGCCCTCACGCGTCAAGCCTCGGGGAGAGAGACTCGTCCACAAGAAGCGAGGTGCCCCTCGCATGTCAGATGCGTGATTTCTTAAGACAGGGAAACGACCGTGAAGTTTCTGTTACAACCAAGAACTAGATGGTTATAAATTTAGAAATTACTCTGGATATACTATTTCTCAAAAATATGAATGACGAAGGAAGAAAAATGGACAACGAATAAATAACTCAAAAATCGAAAGTTGCAATTTATTTTTTATCTTGATTATATAATGAACGTAAATAGAATTAAAATTGAACAATGTTTGTGGTAAAGTGCAATTCATTCTTCTGTCATTGGCCTCACGGAATATTGCATGAAGGACAAATTCCCTATAATTATATGCAAATGACTAACGAGAGGAGATACTCACTGATTTCAAGGTATTTCTGATGCACGGCATCATACTCGTCCCAAGCAATCGCACGGAAACGATTGCGCTCCCTGGAGCCTGGGAGCAGTCCATCCTGTCTCTGTTGTTCATTAGGATTCCTGTGAAGAAGGCACATCATTCACTTTCAACTGTATGGCATAAAGCACAACGCACTCGATTAGTAGCCAAGTAATTCAGTTATAGGGGACAATCATGTATAAGATAACTTCTGAATAAGAATAACTAGGGTTCCGAAACATGCTCACATAATTTGGATTGACGAGACAAGTAATTTGTATTTCAACATTTCATAAAGAAGATAAAATATATTTGATGATGTCAACATATTTCTATATTTTGATGATATCATCATCAAACTATATTTTTATTTCTAGAAAAGTAGTAAACACACTTTTATTTGTAGAAAAATGTATTATGTTTTAATTGTAAAAGAAAATAGTTGATATTATATCATAAAAACGAAACGAATATAGTGAGTGAATATTTAATGATGGAACTAATATTATTACTTAACTATGCTAATATATCGTATATGTTTGTAAACATTGAAGTTTGAAGTCATTTTACGTAAGTTTTGTTATATATTGACTACTAACTNTTTACGTACGTTTTGATATATATTGACTACTAACTTCATAAACACTTCAAAATGTTCTCAGACACACACTTATTTTCCTAGTGAATTAATAATTGTAAGATTTGTCATAAACTGAACAAACCAGACCACATTTTCATACCTGATTTTTGTGTAGTTGAAAAAAACAAACAAACGATTGTTGTCAAATAGTTTCTAAATTGAGCAGGATTTCAAAATTATTTTCCAATCTAATTTTCTATATTTTACATTGTAAATTTGTTGTATTTATATTATATTTTAAAATGACCTAACAATATTTGGATATGCAATGAAGCAAATTTTCTATTAGGATAAATTAAATTTTATTTATATAGTGCTTATATTTGAGAATATCAGGAGAATGTATGTAGTTTACCATCTACAAGACGTAAAACCTACCCACGACTAAATTCTGAATGCGGGACTGAAATATAATTTACGCTTTTGCGCAAGGAAAGTTCGTATTAGAAATAATAGTAGTGTAAATATTGAAAATACCAAACATATTATTCAATGAGACTCACCCCGTGCGTGCGAAGTTGCCAAGGTAGATGAGAACAGCCTCCGCCAGAGCTGCCTCTGCGCGGGAGTAGTTCCTTAAGAAAGGGGCGAATCCGTCGACGAGGGGTGCGCCCAACACGTAGGGCAGCTCTTCACCATGCGCCGCTCCCATGCGCTACACAAAGCATTCATCAAAACTTTAGAATAGGGATAGATTTATAGGAAACTGCATTTGCCACGATAATTTGGTGAAAATTCTGCTTTTTCTTCAAACAAAGTAAATGAGAAAGCAAGAACTTCTGAAAAGAAATTTCATTTACGATTGAATTATAATCGTTTAGAGGACGTGAGACGGGAAGGGATATGGGAATAACTGGTTCGGGGGAGGAGAGAAGTTGCGTGAGCTGTCTCAAAACGATGTCTTTCACAGCCAAGGAACGTAACAGCACGTCGTTAGTTTAAAGAAAAACGTTCGAAGAAAATTCGCGAGTCCTGCCGAATTGCTTCTGTATTAGAGGAGTTCAATGTATTTCGAGGCACCCTGCCACGGGGCACCGCGTCTATGTTCTTGTCGTACTCGACCACCGCTCGTACCAGACGGTATCCTACTGGCGAGAATGACAAGGGTGATGTGCCAATGAGATTAGGAGTGAATGATGATTAAAGTTGTGGTGGAATGAAAAGCAGAGAAAACGGAGAAAACCTGCCGCGAACTCACAATGTCTACCTCTGCAAATTCAACTTGGGCAACCGATGTATGAGTCCATGAGATATCGTCAATGCTTACAAAATCGTACTCATAGTTTAAGTTACATTATCTTAATAGATGATTGCGTTGTAATGTAGCTATTGTAACATTTATTATTCCTTTTTTCATTTTTTGTACTTTTGGTAAAAGTTCAAGCGATCGGAAGCAAACTTATAGGCTTGAACGGCAAGCGTCTAGAATAGTCTTTTTTTGGCTCATTGAGCCCAAAACTGGGATTGGATCCGAAAGTTTTTCCTGCGACTACGGAAGTGTCCTCAGCGGAGGGGACGAAGACGTCGTCTAATCGCAGTCACACTGGCTACTGCTGATGGGACTTCTTGCGGTGGTCTATTAGTAGAAAGTATCCCCTTCATTGCTCGTGGACTCTCCTTGCTAGGTTCCTCCGATTGGTGCGCTCTCCACATTAGTTTGAGATTGGTCAGGAGAATGACTGCTTGCACATCCGTGTCGTGGCTCTGTTGAAGCCATTGTGTCCAGAAGACACCAAGTGCACCGTGCCTAGTGAAGGATCGGATACTATATTTGGTTTCTTGTCATTCCTTCTGCTTTGGGATTAAAATTCCTAGGATGCTTGCAAATTTTGATAGCACGTTGTAGTCTCGTGTAATGGTGTGAGGTTTCGGCTACCACCTCAGTATCCTTAAAACAAATGTCATGCTCCAGACTGGAAAAGCATGCTCTGCGACATCAGTTTGTCCAAATCTGCAGTTTCTCCTTTAAGGTATGTCCTTTAAGTTGTGTTTACTGACCGTGATGTGGTCACAATGTATACCGCTCAAGAACACGGTACTTTGTAGATACACACAGATGAAAGGAGTTTCTTCGCTAAACGGACTAAATTTTTAACTAATTCTAAGTAAATTAGCTGACTTGTAGGCTTGAAGATCGTGTGGATGTTGTGTCGTCGCAGCAGTCAACTAATACAGTCTGTGACATTTTGCATGTATGGTAGGAATACTTGTCCAAATATTTGGTTGATTCTGGCTATGGTTTGTTTCTGGAAACATTTAAGGAACAAGACCCTCTTGACATCATATAAATCGAGTAATTCATCCTGTAAGGTGTGTAGTCCACACATTCATTTAGCTCGATACACTAATGTTTTCATAATAGCACGTTTCTGCTTCGGTGGATAAATAAATAGTTGGTGCATAACGAGCCGTTTACGTGAGTTTTCGATAAACCATGTGTCCTAGAGAGCCGTCTTCATTTTTATTTACTAATATATTTAGGAGTGGAAGCATTCACATATTCTCATTTTCCATCGTGAATTGTATTCATGGCGAAACTATAGTAAAGGCCTGTCTAGTGCCCTACGTAAAAATATTCCTTCAAAGATTTCCACTTAAGAATTAACAACTACATGGCTTAGCGGACTTCCCATGGCAGTGTCATCACATTGTTAATAAATTTCTCGATTTCACTGGAAATATGTGGTAGTCATTGCATGTTGAAACAATTTCCTTAAAATCTGTTTCATTTTATGTGGAACAATCACGAATAATGAAACAACATCAAAGATCAGGAGAATGTGGTAAGGTTTTAAAGTCACAACTTTTAGTTTTGGAATAGAATGTGCCGAGTATTTAATATAGTGTTTTGTACAACCGACATGAGATGCTAACATGCTAATCAGGTCTTTCGCCAGGTTGGAAGTACTAGGAGACGAGGAGCCAGTGTTTCAGATTTTTTAAAGGCGGAATTGGTTCTGCAGCTTAATAGATGACCATGATAAATTGATTTGTCTTCTGTTAGGACTTTGTTCGTGGTGTCGGGGAAGAGATATCTATTACTTCACAAGTCTCGATATGGAGACTTGTTTCGCAATAAGATTCCTCCTTCTAAAATAAATATTCAAGATTATGCAGGACAAGGTTTATTATGCAGTTTGAATGTAAACAAGTAATTGAACGTAAACAAATAATAAATACCAACACACCAGGGTGACAACAGGTATGAAAGTTATATGAACAGTTCCTTTTTGTACGACTCACGACTTTGAATAATTTGGTCGTTGTGGTTATGGAACTTCTCCTGTCCGTCGCGAGGTGGCGCTTCTGGTGCGAAGTCCTGCCGTGGCCTCTGAAGATAGGATTCTGCCGCAGACCGGGCTATTGAGCAGAGCTGTATTTCTTGGTAGATGTTATTATCGGAGACGATGTTCACTCATCAAGAGGAACCGTCGTACTGATTTCTCAGTCGTTGCTGTTGCTATAAACTAAACTTTGACAGGTGNTATTTCTTGGTAGATGTTATTATCGGAGATGATGTTCACTCATCAAGAGGAACCGTCGTACTGATTTCTCAGTCGTTGCTGTTGCTATAAACTTAACTTTGACAGGTGACGACGTAACACAGCGTCGAGGTTCGTCTATTGAAGCTTTCTCGAAGCTTCTTAATAAACAGACCCAAGTTTCTCGAAGTTTCTTAATAAATAGGCGACATACGCTGGATGATACATGCGACGCGTGCGTCTCATGGAGTCTTCTAATGTTTACAATTTGCGTCGTATGTAGAGACTCTCTTGCGGACGGTGTGTATTATTCTGGTCTTGGATCTTGAGTTTCTGAGTCCTTCGTCTTGACGACGGCATAAACAAGGCGTGTAATGCCTCGGCGTAACAACATGCATCTCTTATGTGTTAATGCATGAGGGAGTTTCATCATATACGTAGTAAGGTACGTTTACAGTGGGATTAACAGGAAGGATAATCATACTTTTATTGGCTTTGCAATTTCTGATAGCCATTCTCCCATCTCTTGAGACGTTGCTTCTCGGTTCTTTTGCTAGTCATATTTCTTCAGTCGCATGCTGTGGGAGCTCATATATTCCGGACACGATATTCGATATAATTTCTTAAACTGGAGTAATTTCAAAGTTTCAAACTTTCGCTAGTACGGATGTCTCTTCCGTAGATAGTTGTTGATTTGACATATCGAGTACCGTACCTTTGGTGTTGAGAGTTGGATTGGAGGTTTGGGCCTTCTTGTATCGCGAATATTTCTTCTTTTAACATTCTGTTTCAGAATGTGACTCACCAACCATAAATTCTATCCACCAAGTTCCAATCAGATTGTTTGAATAAATTACTAGATTTCAAATGCGAAAATAATAATTGCTTGTAAATAAAAGTCATATTCCGTCGAACATTGTGAAGCCGTTCTCGTAGTAATTATTTTTCAGTCCGGTGGTATATGCGTTGATCCGCAGCAGCTTTAAAATTGCATGTTGTTTTCAACAAGTTTATCATTGTTCCCGTCTCCTGACAGCGCAGTAAGAATGTCAACAAAAACATTACATTCTTCTTGCGTAGTTCCAATATTTGAACCAGTCTGCAGGTTGAACCAGTTTTAAAGTCTAGAGCATGACATTTGTTTCAAGGAGCTTCACACCATTACACGGGTCTACTACGCGAGTTCATCGTGATTTGCAAGCATCCTAGGAATTTCAACCGCAAGATGAAGGAATGAAGATAATGGTATCCGATCCCTCGCTAGGTGCACTCCAGCAGACGGCACGACCCCGACTGGGCCACGATAAGGAAGTGCAAGCAGCCAGTCTGTCGACCAATCACAAGCTAGTATGGTGGGCGCGACCCAATCGGAGCAATCTATCTATGAGAGACCGAGAATAATGGAGTGGGTAGTTTTTATTACAAGCTTTTATTTAACTTCACCTGTTACTTAGTATGTTTGGATCAAATATTGCAATTGAATTTTAAACCAGTTCTCCCAATCCGATTGAGCTGAAATTTGGCACATATATATAAACCCAATGACAATGCAATACTACGATGTCTAACTCAAATAAAAATTGTTAAAAGTTGTTTTATACTACGATTTTATTCCGAAATAATTCGTAAAATTGCGTATTCTTCAATCCGTCTCTTCATACAAATAAGTATAATGAATTGCATCACCAAAGCCTTTTCATTATTTATCATTACAAAAAGCGGAAGAAATTCTTATCATTACGATCGCTTTTCATAAGGATATTTATAGTATCGGAAGGTGTATCATCTGGACAATTTTATGTTATTTATTTACATTAAATAAAATTTGTGTTTGTTGTTGTAAAATGAGAACACTCAATATTAATATTTAAGACAAATAAATAATCAAATCCTAATACTAAAAAGTATAAAATAAAATAATAAATAAAAACTTTTTTAAAAACAAGACTTTATTTATTTCATGTACTAACGCAAATAAAATAGGCTAAGGTTTATACTAAGATAATGTAATGCCAAATGCTAACACCTACACAAATATTTCACGTTAGTAGATTCTAATAAAAATTTACGTACTTTATTTATTTATTGCTGAAAATGAAAAACAATATTATCCCTGTCATGTACGTTCCCTTGGCGCGCTATCTATAAATATAAAGAAAAGTTTAGATTTTATACCAAGCAAACCAAGAAAGTGAGAATGAGAGAATGAGAGATATAACACATTGCTCTTTTCGGCACATCCCACATCGCAAGGAAGTGCATCCAATCCTTTAGAGAGCGGGTAGCAACCAGATATTAGATATCAACCAGCTAGAACACATTTAGAGCAGAGAAGTGAACACAGCTACATTGAAATAAATAAAAAATAACAATAATAATAACCAAGCAGGCAGAGTGTAAAATCAAAACACAAAACTCAATAATAAAGTCTTTATTTAATAGTGAGGCTCGACCTACAGAGAACAAAAAAATATACAATTTTTATTGGAAGTAAACAAATTGGGTACTGTCATATTAATTACAAAACTACACCCACCTCAATACATATACTCACATTACGTGTGAGAGGAAAAAAAGTCGTGAGTCTCATACTATTTAAAAATATTATGAAGTTAAGAATTTTCTATAAATTCACTTATAAATATGCGATAATCCTGCAAAAATGAAAATTAGTTTGTTGCCAATATAGAACCACAAATGTCTGAAGTCATTGTCTGTTAGTAGGAGATGATTATGAAAATCAAGTTTTACATACCATTTCAGAATATTGTTACCACTACGTAATTCATGCTATGTACATACCATACATGTAATGTATCGTGTGTACATTCCATACATGTGCCTACGTTAGAAATAACATTTTATCCTCCCCACTGTTAGGTTTCGAGAAATCCTGCTTATATGGTATTTTTGCACTCTCTGCAGTTCATTTGACCGATAAAAGCATTGTAGTATTTACTGACTTCCTCAATCAGGTCTTGAAATATTTTTTCTGAATTTTGAAATCGTTTTAAAACGTATAACACAGAAATATACGAAATCTATTGTTATCTGCGGCGAATTCAATACCGATTTCTTCAGTGAATCTGATTCCGCGCACAATCCCTAGAATTGATTCAATAATCTAATCAGTTCCTTCAATCTTGTTACTTCGATAGTCGAACCCACTCGCCTCTCCGGTTCACATCAAACATTGCTGGACCAGATAGTTGTCAACAATTGACTCATGTATACTTCTCAAGTATTTAAAGCGGGGTATAGCAACCACTTTGCCCAAATATTAACTATTGAATATAAATTAAAACCACAAAATATACTCTACTAGATTACTAGATAGTTTAACATAAAAAATTTAACATTAAAAAAAATCCTTTTACATCAGGAAACGTGGGATGACGTGAATATATGTTAAAGCACCAACGATAAATTCAATGTATTTTTTCAATATTCTTGAAGTATAACAATTTTTGCTTTCCTATAAAACGCAAGTTAGTTCAAGTAAAAAATCACAATTGATGGACAACTCAAGGGATTAGAATTTCTTCAGAAACAAACGTCATATGTATTATGTTTCAAAACTTAATAACTAACCACCCGAATTTCATGATTATTTCCGTAAATATTAATCCATTCTTAGAAAGCTGGTCTTTGCAGCTAAAGTAATGGAAATTGACAGACAGATAATAGAATCGAACAACCGGACTTCAACCAACTGTAATATTACAAAAAATTACACATCCCCTTCATGAAATCGCCAAGAAAACATTTCTCTACTAGACGATGCAAAATTGTTTCAAATCCAAAGGACATCGCAAATTTGTTTACTTCTCATTTTTCAAAACTAGGTAAAAATGGAAATCAGTAACTCAAAACCAATGTCCACCACATACATCCACACACGTACCGCATTCTATGTCCACTTCCGAGACTAACTTTAGTAAAGTTATGAGTGTCATCAGTTCTTTAAAAAATAAATTTTCAGCAGGGATAGATGATGTACCTGAATTTATAGAAAATCTTCCTCTCACGTTATATTAAATCCACTCATATTTTCAATAGCCCCTTGTTGGAAGGTGTGTTTCCTGACATACTTAAAAAAGCTAAAGTGAGATCATTACATAATAAAGGAAATAAACGTGATGTTGGAAACTATTGACCCATATCACTATTGCCAACTTTATCAAAAATCCAAAAATAGATTTTTAGACTTTTTATCGCATAATAATATTCTCTCAAACGATCAGTACGGTTTCAGGAAATCCCTTTCAACTAACATCGCAATATTTTCATTTCTAAATGATGTAACCAGTTCTCTTGACCGTGGAGATAATCAACAAGGTATATTTCTTGATTTTTCGGAAGCATTCGATGTAATCGATCACGAAATTCTTCTCTAAAAACTACACTCATATTGCATTCGTGATTTGTCACATCAATAGCTAACTTCCTACTTGAAAGATAGGTATCAGCTAGTTGAAATGTACCTTGTTGAAAATAAAGTATGTCAATACTACCTCAGAAAGAAAGCCACTTACTTGCAGAGTTCCTCAAGGTTCAATTTTAGACCCTATCCTATTTTTATTGTACTTAAATGATGTCATCCACCGCGGCCGATTGAAAATGGTTCTCTTTGCTGATGGCACAAATCCACTATGTAAAGATGCCAATGAGCAAAAAGCTCTATCTAACCTCTCGTCTTGGTTTCTTTCAAATCGTCTGATCGTTAATACTGATAATACAGTTTCCATGTCATCTCACAGTAATGTAACAAAATCTCTTCCTCCTACATTTCTTTCTCTAAACGGAATCAAAGTAATATCAGTCAATTTATCAACATTTTTAGGGCTTCATATTCAGGACAACCTCAAATGGAATTGCCATTTTGATAATTTGAATTCTAAACTAAGCAAAATATGCTATGCATTCCGAATTTTAGCCAACATTGTTAGTCAATACGTTTCTCGCTGCGTGCATTTTGCAAATATATATTCTCATTTACGGTATGGCATTATCTTCTGGGGCCAATCCACTCAGAGCATTCAAACTTTTAGAATTCAAGAGAATAGTTCGGATTATATATCAATCTCACCCCCGAAATTCATGTAAACCTTTATTTAGAGAATTAGATATTCTCCCTCTCTCTTGCATATACATTTATGAAGTACTCGTGTTTGTTAAGAACGATTTATTAAAATTCAATCCCTGATTTAGAAGAAACACTCTAATTAACGAGCACAACACTCGTAATAAGGTTTATATTCATTGTCTTCGCGAGTCAACCACTCTTTGCGAATCATTCAGGACCATATAAGTCAGGAATAATTTTGTATAATTCTTTTCCCAAAAATCTAAAAGATATAAATAAATTAAATCTCTTTAAATCCACGGTTAAAAGCTTTATAATATGCTAATGTGAAAAAATTTACAGATTTTAATAAATGTAGGTAATGAGAGTTTCAATTTCCTAATATATATTGTTTTCCACATAACTTCGTATGATGTAAGTGATGTTAATATATCTTATACTTTATCATGCCATTGTTAAAGTACTCTAGATACTGATTAAATTTCTTTTTTGCTCCTTGCATGTTAATTTTGCTTCCTTTTGTTTTTGAATAATTTATTTCTAACTGTACGCAACATTGGCACGGTTGTGTACATTATCTCTGTAGCCCCATCCTGGCCCGGGTTTTACTCTGGTTTTCCAGTGGCGGATTTTCCTTGGACGGGAATGTCATTAATATTTTTGTTTTATTAATCTAGAAGTTTTACTTCACTAATATGTACAATTTATTTTGAATAATTAATGGATAATAGAACGTATTTATTAAATAATTTCTTTTGTAAATATTAAATCCGTCACTGCCCATGAGCCCTTGATCGGAATTGATGGGATGGTCCCTTCCTTGTTTCCGGAGAGTAACTTAGTTTATTGCCCCCCACGTGGTCATACGCAGTTTTCAGCTGTTTTTTTGGCAATAAATTTTGTTATTGTTATTGTAATGAGTTAGAGTTATTTGTACGTGAGAGAGAATTAGTGTTAGAGTATATTTGTACTTGAAGTTTTGAGAAAAAAGGTTTAAATCACTAACATCTGAAAACGGAAAAAGTAGCATGAATAATGAAGTGGTTAACATTTGTTTTCAGTTAATTGCTCTATTTTTGGAGTGGAGGATTCGAAATGTACTTTACGAGATACCCAATGAGCTCTTCACGCCTCTTTCGAGATCTTTGAAACTAACCAAATTCTCCATAATGAACAATTTGTCCACTTCAACTACCACACTATAGATTTCAATGTTCAGAAATATCTGTTTTTCTACCTTGTTAACGTTTGTATATATGCTTCGTATCATGATTAATTGCGGAATTTGCTGATAGTACAATAGACGGAATATTAGACACAACTGCCGATCAAAGCTTATATCGAGGCTTAAAACAAACAACTTTCAGATTTTGATAAAATTTGGTAGAGATGTAACCATCATAGTGACTAATAAAATACTTAGTATTGCTGTAATATTTCAACTCGTTTGGAATTTACGACAATGTAAAGTTGAAATAAAACGCCCCAAGACGGTTCTTCACTAAACTTTTGAATTGCTCTAGAATCTCTCCTATATGAGATAGAGCACTGGAAGAGGTGTCATTTTACAGATTATTTAATGATCTTTACAGCACAATCACATTAATTGTGTATTTCTCAAAATGCACCGTTTTGAAAATTTTTAAATTAATACTAGGAATAGTTGATACCCTTGTAAATCATCCGAGAAATTTACAGTGGAATGATAGAGTTCAGTGTTAAAAAGTTAAATAATTTAGTTTTTATGAGTTGTACTACGTGTGACACTAGAAAGTTTATTTTAATTCCTGCCAATGCACTACAATTTTACTGAAAATTGCTCCAGTGTGTTAATTTAATGTATACTGTCAAAAATGTTTCACTCTCTGATATAATTATAAGGAAAAGATCAAAATATATAATATTACATATAAATCTTATTGAGTCAAACATTTTCTTATTATTGAGTCAAACATTATTATTATTATCTTATTTTTAACTTATTGAGCCAAACATTTTCTTTTATTCTTTACTCTGTTTATGATATTTCACCGATAGCAAATCTTCAACTACGTGTAGTATGTATAGTTAACATGCGAAGTGTCTCTTATTTCCGCGAGAACTCAACCCCATGACGCCAAATTGTCAACGAAGCAGCATTTCTATTCTCATTTCACGTGACTTCCGGCGGTGTATCTTCATATTTAACATGTGTCACAGAACCCTGTTGCTACGAGCGACGGCTCTGTTAACGAGACGCTTGCGTGTCTCTGCGCTTGCACTGAGGGAGTGCGGAAGCAAACTCAACACGGGGATTGTTACGAGTCTCGTGTTTCATCGTATAATTGCGTCTTTCACGTAAGACGTAACATGGAATAGATAATGACCTGGCAATTACCAAAAGTTGGATTATTCATATAACATTGAAAATTGTGTCACAATTTTATGTCGTTGGTTGATAAAGATTTAATTAAAATGAAATTGTTTTGGCTTCGTGGTACTTAGCAAAGAAATGGTAGCGCCGTGCTAGTGATCGTTCTGTGTCACGTGTATAGGAGTTGTTGTGTCGCGCCATAGAGAAGTATATCCGCAGAAGGAAATATCGATGAGCCTTGATTAGTGACGATCTGGAGGGCTCGAAGGATGACGGCGAAAGGGTTGTGACTGAGTTTAGAGAAGGACGACGGTGCTGGGACGAGCATCGTGGATTGTGACTCTAAGAGGGCTTGATTAGCTTGATTGGCTGCTGACTGCGAGGACGAACTTGTGCTTCATGGAAGGGAAGCTTTGGGGGGGGGGGGGTTGAAGTTCTTTGGCCGACGCAACAAACCTATCGGTTGCTTATTTCTTCTGTCGATCTGATTAACAGTCAATTGTTCTCATCATATCGTCGTGTGGTTATTAACTCAGCTGAGTATCCATTAGGTCCCATCCAAGGGATTCACGTGTCGTGCGGGTTGCATATTTTACGCCTACACTGCCAGCGCCATCTCTGAACGATGAGAAACAACAAGTTATAGTATCTTAGCAACCAGGTTAACAGGAATAAAAGGAGACTCCGTATAATATATACATTAAGTTATGTTCATGGTTAAATTGTTGAATGAGTAGTATACCCGCTGAAAGAGAAGGTCTAAAAGTGTAATTGTACCGAATTTTTACCATATCGGTCCAGTGGGACCTCAGTTACGACTGAAAGAATTGACGTCAATTGTGTTCGTGATAATGTTGTTTTTTACTGTTTGTATTTTTGTTTAATCCACAAGTAAACTTCAAAAGTTAATAGTAGCAAGTAAAAGCGGAAGATTGAGCGGTGAGTGAGTTAAAGAATGATATCAGAATTTTGGACCAAGATATTTCCAATTGTTCATTCGCATTCCTATAATGGCGTAATGTATTCGGATATGTTTAAGTAGTTGTGTTTGGCACCCTAACACCAATATAGGTGAAATTCGACAACTTGTGATACGCAATGAGATGCATGTTCAAAGGATTTTAAAAGGATTCCACATGGTGGACGTCAGTGAAAGTTGATGGATAGGTCTCTCTCTCTCTCTCTCTCTCTCTCTCT